>NC_069429.1:29020674-29076575 GCF_026875155.1 Cherax quadricarinatus
TTTTTTTTTTTTTTTTAACAAAGCAGCACCTAACACCAGCGAATTTGGCATCTACTTGTAGAGAAAATAGCAGTGTAACATTGAAAGTAGTCATTACAAGAGTGCTAACATTATTATTATTTTCCAAACAGGCTGTGTAAAGCAATATTACATTTCATTGCATTTAAAGTTATACAAAAATTTAAAGTACTTGTAGAATACAGTTTCAAACATCGAGGTATATTTGGCACACTGGGTCACAGATCAAGTAACCCTGCCACATACAACTGTGGTAATACAGTTTCAAACATCGAGGTATATTTGGCACACTGGGTCACAGATCAAGTAACCCTGCCACATACAATTGTGGCATCTAGTTCAGCAATGAAATTATTTTTAAGAGAAAACCCTTCAGCATTAATTATCAAATATATGTTGCAGCAGTCAGTGAACAAGGTGAGAGCATCATCTAGTGTGAAACCTCTGGGCAATGTTCACTGACTCTCACATAATTCAGTGGTAATACAAAAAAAATCACGTCTTCATACACATCTCTTCCCTCAAGACGTGTTTACTGCTCAAAACATTCTTAATGTGCTCAGCTACATTTACCTCATGGGGATTCATGCCACCTTTTCTAACATCAGAAAACTCATTTACAGAGTTCCACAGTGGCTGAGCCAACACACCAAGCTTTTCCACTTCAACATCGAAAATAACCATTTCAAAATCTTGTACAGATTGCTGAAAAAGCCCATAAGCATTTTTCTGATCAGGTGTGTGGGTTTTAGTTTCATCAGAGACCTCATTCACCAGCAGGTGCCATTCGTAGTTAATCAGAGCATTCCTAGGAGCCGGCTCCAGTACCAACACCACCTCTCTAGCCTCCAGAGCATGTAGCACCAGCAGGCTGGTTCACTGGTTCCGTCCACCTCATCTTAGCCCAACAGTCTCTGAAACTGAGAAAATACACCAAGGGGAAAGCATCACCATCCTCACCTAGCCCATGACTTAATGATTCCAGAGTTCTTCCCCGCACGGTAATGAATAGGAGGGGCATACCCTCATCCCAGTCCTTCTGGTACTGGGGAAAACAAACATGCATTGTCCTGAGAGACTGGTAAAACCAATCTACTTTTCTTTGATTCTCAGAGTGATAGACATTGGTAAATTTAACCTTTGAGACTTACTCGTCTCTCAAAACTATATGACTTTGTATAAAATTTGACTTCTGGTTTGCTTGTTGAAAACCTAGCTGACAAAATTTTACAAGAAATCTCAAAACCACACACACACAATTGTTAGGAAGAGGCAGGAACTCTGGTAACTTGATAAAGAGATAAGTGAATGGTAAACATTTATTATCCAACTCTCCCTTCTCAGTACTGAAATATCCTCCATTGGGAATCTTTAAAAATTTCAGAGCCTTTTCCTCAAATGTCTCTGACATGACTGCATGGGAACCACTTCCTCTGTAGCAACTGGCAACTGAACAGCCTTCAGGGAGTCACCACATCCCTGGACCTCATCCAGCTGCATTAGAGTCAGGGTATTCACTCCCATGCCAGCACCAAGAATCCCCCTAAACTAGGTTTGACCTGGGCCGGTTCATCACTGCCCAGAGTCTACTCAGGTCAGACTCAATGAACAGGCTTCCCAGGCCCAAATCGTCACCAAAGTCAGAAGAAATATCAAGGCAAGGCACAGAAGTTTTTCCCTTGCTCACCTGACTAGTCATAGTACACATTGAAAAATTTCCAGTCACGGTAACTTGAGCTTTCACTTTAAAACTTTGCAAATCAGGGTCCCTCCAAAGCAAACATTCCTCACTTTTGAGAAGACCCATAGCATTGTTGCCTAGTAGTAGATCAACACTTGTAAAAGGTAAATCGTCAGTAATACCTACAGGCAGGTTCCCACACTAGTAAACAGATTCCACCCACAGTCTAATAAAATACACAGCCAGGCTGTTGCTGCTGGCTGCATGCAAACCAACATACGAGCCACAGCCCGGCTGATCAGGAACTGACTTTAGGTGCTTGTCCAGTGCCAGCTTGAAGACTGCCAGGGGTCTGTTGGTAATCCCCCTTATGTGTGCTGGGAGGCAGTTGAACAGTCTCGGGCCCCTGACACTTATTGTATGGTCTCTTAACGTGCTAGTGACACCGCTGCTTTTCATTGGGGGGATGGTGTATCGTCTGCCAAGTCTTTTGCTTTCGTAGTGAGTGATTTTCGTGTGCAAGTTCGGTACTAGTCCCTCTAGGATTTTCCAGGTTCCAGGGAATACAGGTTTAGGAACCTCAAGCGCTCCCAATAATTGAGGTGTTTTATCTCCGTTATGCACGCTGTGAAAGTTCTCTGTACATTTTCTAGGTCGGCAATTTCACCTGCCTTGAAAGGTGCTGTTAGTGTGCAGCAATATTCCAGCCTAGATGGAACAAGTGACCTGAAGAGTGTCATCATGGGCTTTGCCTCCCTAGTTTTGAAGGTTCTCATTATCCATCCTGTTATTTTTCTAGCAGATGCGATTGATACAATGTTATGGTCCTTGAAGGTGAGATCCTCCGACATGATCACTCCCAGGTCTTTGACGTTGGTGTTTCGCTCTATTTTGTGGCCAGAATTTGTTTTGTACTCTGATGAAGATTTAATTTCCTCATGTTTACCATATCTGAGTAATTGAAATTTCTCATCGTTGAACTTCATATTGTTTTCTGCAGCCCACTGAAAGATTTGGTTGATGTCCGCCTGGAGCTTTGCAGTGTCTGCAATGGAAGACACTGTCATGCAGATCGGGTGTCATCTGCAAAGGAAGACACGGTGCTGTGGCTGACATCCTTGTCTATGTCGGATATGAGGATGAGGAACAAGATGGGAGCGAGTACGTGCCTTGTGGAACAGAGCTTTTCACCGTAGCTGCCTCGGACTTTACTCTGTGACGACTACTCTCTGTGTTCTGTTAATGAGGAAATTATAGATCCATCGACCGACTTTTCCTGTTATTCCTTTAGCACGCATTTTGTGCTCTATTACGCCATGGTCACACTTGTTGAAGGCTTTTGCAAAGTCTGTATATATTACATCTGCATTCTTTTTGTCTTCTAGTGCATTTAGGACCTTGTCGTAGTGATCCAATAGTTGAGACAGACAGGAGCGACCTGTTCTAAACCCAAGTTGCCCTGGGTTGTGTAACTGATGGGTTTCTAGATGGTTGGTGATCTTGCTTCTTAGGACCCTTTCAAAGATTTTTATGATATGGGATGTTAGTGTAATTGGTCTGTAGTTCTTTGCTGTTGCTTTACTACCCCCTTTGTGGAGTGGGGCTATGTCTGTTGTTTTTAGTAACTGTGGGACGACCCCCGTGTCCATGCTCCCTCTCCATAGGATGGAAAAGGCTCGTGATAGGGGTTCTTGCAGTTCTTGATTATTACGATAAACTTTATAAACCCTAGGCGTTGTTAGTCTAGGGGACTTTTCAAGGAGAATTGTTCTCTAGTTCTATCGTAATAAGGTTGTAGGGAGATCAACAAACATTTTAAAATGTATCTTTAATATATAAACAGACTTTATATATTACTTAAAAATGAAGACCTTCAATTTTTGTTGTATGAACCTTTCATATACAGTTGACAAAGTTACATTATTTCCTATTTTCTAAGGAGATTAGGTTAATGGCTTAACAAACTCGAAGTCTCCACAGACGAGAACTTCTGTTTAAGGAAAATTTCACAATTTATGGTGACTTTAAGCGAGTAAAGTGAGTAAGCTGTGGAGACCTTCTCTACACAGAGAGAAGTGTTGTACTGTTTAATCTACCCCACCACAACCTGACGTCAGCTCGCTTCAGGCGAGTAGTGTAGAAGTGAGGCCAAACAAATTGGTCGTTATCCATTTCCACAGCAGAATAAATATATATATATAATGAAAAATGGGAAAGGTGAAAATGAATATTTAATATTATAAAGCTGATTACTCTCGTTTTAGCATTTAACGATAGTAATCGCAATATAATATTAGAAAGATGAACAAATATGAAAGACATATATTATAACTGCATCTCTGCGTAACACCCCTTCCCTTAGGACAGTATGTAGTACTGGGAATTTTTTTTTTTTTTTTCCAAAGGTTTTGTATCGAGAAGCATACGAATGATCATATCGAAGGGACTTCGGATCCGAGAGATGAGGCGTGTATGCAGCCAGACTTCTAGTATCCCGTTAGCGTTAATACATGCACATAAGCCTTCGGGGTAGCGGGAAAGGAGGCAGTGGCCAGCCTAGATCTCTCGACCAAATCCCAGCTTGATACAGCATGTTACCACACATACAGTAACTGTAAATAGACAAAACATTAGATAAACAGAAATCTGAATGGTTTAAAAGTTTAAAGTAAAAATTTAGACAATAGAATTGACAAATGAATGAACTTTATTAGGGACGCGAAAGAGCGTCAGCAAGAACGTTACTCGGGCCTTTTATATGATTAAATGCTGAATGAATAGGGCTGAATTCTGAGAGCCCACCTCAGAATTCGGGCATTTTTTTATTTCATTGTATTTTATAAATGTTAAGGGGTTGTGATCGGAAAATACTGATATTTTATGAGGCGATGTTCCCAGGTATACGTCGAAATACTCTAAAGAAACTACCAGGGCTAATGCCTTTTTTCAACAGTTGAATAATTTCTTTGATGGGACTTTAACTTTGATGAAAAATAGCAAATGGGATGCAAAACTTTAGTATCTGATGAATTTTGTAGCAAGACTGCCCCTATAGCATAGCAGCTAGCATCAATATGCAAGATAAAGGGTTTGTGAAAATTGGGACTTTGTAATACAGGAGAGGATGTAAGCAATCTTTTTAATTTTTCAAAAGTTTCATTACATTCCAGGGTCCATTTAAAGGTTACTCTAGGACTAGTTAATTCAGTCAGAGGAGCAGCTAATTGTGCAAAGTTGGGGCAAAATCTTCGGTAGTAGCTAATCATACCCAGAAATCTTTGCACTCCTTTTCTATCACTTGGAATAGGGAATTCAGTAATGGCTTTTTACTTTAAGGTTAAGGGGTACCACTTTCCCTTGTCCTATTTGAAACCCAAGTATTTAATTAGTGGCTTGTCCAAAAGCACACTTTGCTAGATTGACAGTGAAATTATAGTTTTCTAGGGATTTGAATAAAGCTTCCAGTCGAATAAGGTGTTCTTCCCAAGAGTCGCTAAACACTACCAAATCATCAAGATATGCCTCGACTCCTTCCAAAGGTCGAGTTAGCTCGTTCATAAGTCTCTGAAAGGTTGAGGCCCGCGTTACATAAACCGAAGGGCATAACTCTGTAATTGAACAAACCATCTTTAATTGCAAAGGCTGTTTTGTCTCTATCCTTTCGCGCCAGAGGAACTTGGTAATACCCCTCGCAGTAAATCAAGTCGACTCACGAATTTAGAGCTGGAGACAGTATCTATCAGGTCGTCTATTCGAGGAAGAGGATATCCGTCTGGTATTGTGACGGAATTAAGCTTACGGTAGTCCGTACACATGCTAAATGTTCCGTCTGGTTTGGGAACTAACAGGCAAGGGGACGCCCAAGGACTCTTACTTCGTTCCACAAGGCCATGTTCGAGAAGAAAGTCAACTTCTTGCTTCAACATCTGATGTTTAGTAGGGCTCACTCTATAAGGTGGTTGTTTGATTGGACGCGAATCGCGGAGCTCAACTTCGTGATACCCTAGAGTACAAGTTTTTGGCACATCTCCAAATAAGCTTTTATAATTCAATATTAAGTTACTTATTTCTTGTCTTTTTGAATCGTCCAGATTGTTAAGAAGTTTATCAAGATTGAGTAGAGCTTCAGAATTTTTAAGGTGAGCGTCGGCTCTTTTGACACCTTCTGATGATGTATTTTCTCTGATTGTAGATAAGGTAGTGATGGATGTGGTAGGTAGTGTTTTGGAATGATAAGATTTCAGTTGATTTATGTGAAATACTTTGTTCCTTTTTCCAGGTATCTTAACTACATAATTTACATCATTTTCTTTACTCACGACTTCATAAGGACCTTGGTAACGTGGTAAGAGAGCATGACCGGAAACTAACCTCTGAACCGTTACTAAATCTTTAGGTTGAAATGAACGGGGTTTTTGCTCGTTTGTCGTACCAAAGTTTCATTTTTGTTTGAGCATTCGCCAAATTTTCTGCGGCTAAGTCTCTAGCATAAGACAAACGTTCCTGCATCAGAACTGGTGATGATTTTATCGAGGATGTTGTTTTGCCAGTCCAAGTATCTTTCAATACTGCCAGTGGGCCTCGGACCTGATGCCCGTAGATGAGTTCAAACGGAGTGAAACTCGTACTCTCTTGTTCACTGTTTCGTAATGCAAACAATAATAAAGGTATCCCCTCATCCCAACTTGGGAAAACTGTTCACAGTATGCTCTTAGCATAGATTTAGAGTCTGGTGAAAACGTTCCAGAGCTCCTTGGGATTGAGGGTGATAACTCGTGGACAACAAAGATTCTATACCCAAGTGGGACATTGCTTCTCTGAAGGTTTTAGAAGTAAAGTTCGTTCCTTGGTCTGACTGAATTTCTCTGGGGATTCCCACTGAGAAAAGAACTTTAATAAGGAACGAACAATCACCCCGAGAAGTAATTTTCCTAACAGGGATAGCTTCCGGATATCTTGTACTAGTATCCATGATTGTAAATAAATATTGTTTCCACTGACGGGTCTTTGGCAGAGGTCCCACACAATCAATAATTAGACGAGAGAAAGGTTTCCTCGTGCAGGAATAGGAATTAGGGGGCCGGGAAGGTTTATGAGCCGCTTACCTGCCTTCTGGCAAATATGACATTCTTTAACGTATTTCTTCACCTTTTCCCCAATCTTAGGCCAATAAAAATGTTTTGCTATTTTTCCTAAAGTCTTCTTTGTTCCAAGATGTCCACCTAGAGGACTATTATGAGAAAATTCAAGAGTGGGTGTCTCGAAAGAGGTTGGCAATACTACTAAACTCCTCACGTCTTTGGAACCATTACTTTCCTCCTTTTTCATGAGGATACCATCCTTGTAATAATAACAGTTTTCAAGTAGATTGGCCTGTTCCTCAGAAACTGCTATACTTCTACAATGATTCAAGTCTGGATCTGAAGTTTGAGCCTGAATCAGGTCATTTCTTCCGAGACTTTTCCAGCGGAACACTCCGGGTTAATCTGCTTGACTAGGTTTAAAGGTTCCAGTTTGTATTGCCTTACTGAATAGCAAATCTAAACCCAGGTCTTTATTTTCGGATGGCTCCACAATCTGCGGAGCGAGACATTGCACGAGTAATATGTTCAAGGGAAATAATGCTGGACCTATCGTTTAATGCTTCCAAAGCATAGTGGGTTTCAGAAAAGTTATTATCACCATCGGTTCTTTACAAATACCTTGGTGGTATACATCATTTCCGATCAACAGTCCAACACCCTGAATGGGGAATTCTTTACTAGATACTCCAACAGTTACCAACCCACAATAGTCGGGGATTTCCAAAAACAACTTTATGTAATGGTACTTTAATTAAGGCACCACCATACCCTCTAACAAGACTTCTATCTTGTGTGTCTGAGTGATCATCAAGGGTAATACGTCTGTCCTCAATAAAGACAAATAACTCCCTGTTGTCTCGGAAATGTAGTGACGTTAACTAACCTTTTTTCGTCGAGGCCGACTTTCCTGTAGCAAGGTAAGGTTCCATGGCCTCGTGTACCTTGGTTTCAGAATGTAGTCATCTCGTCTGTTGGTCTCTGGATGGACGACTCCAAGTTCGTTTTACAGGCCGGGCTTTAGCTTGGACCTGGAGGAGATCACTTGAGTAGGGTATCTCCTGGGATTTTCACAGTTCCGTTCATTTTTCTTTCTACATTGGTTTTCCAAATGTCCCGATTTGTGGCAGTAATTACAAATCCTTGGGAACATCTTCCTTTTTAAAACTTGAATATTTTCCGTAACTGGAATTACTATCCCAGTTAGAGAGAGCACCGTATACGCTCTTTCAAAACTTTGAATCTTTCTTGGGATTTTTCCGAAAAGCCTCTTGACGTTTACTCTTACCCGTCAACTGGTGAGCTATCCTCATAATGATCAGCTATCGACGCAGTTTCATATTAGCGTTGAGGCTGGAACGTCCGATAAGGTAAGTATGTAGTTCGTCGTCAAATAATTGAAGAAATCTTCTTTAAAATCAATTGAGAAAGGGATTCCACTGTATTGCAATTTGAAGCCCTAAGCCATCTCTCAAATGTGCCTGTTTCCCTCGGGCAAACTCTACCAGGACTGCTGTGGGTTGCGCTTCAAAGTCGGAATGACCGTAGATAACTAGCAGGCAACATGTCGTAAGCGTCCAATACTGTTTTTCTTTATTGTCTCATAGTGAGAGTATGGTCGAAGGGTAAGGACGCCGTGCTAGCCTGTACATTTTCCCGTTCAAGGTAGTGTGTATCAGGGCCCGCCAATGTTCCTGGCCACTTCATAATTTGAGCCTGGTTTTCAAAGGCTTCAAAAAATGCGTCGAGTTTTCTCACAAATCTGGGACCATGGCCGGCCGCTTGATGAACATTGAATGTCTCGACTCTGGTGTCGGACGAGTTCAATTTTCTCTGGGTCGAGTTGTCTATCAGTCTGATGGATTCTCTTTCAAACTCTTCATGTTTAAACTTACGTTGGCTTCAATGTACGTAGTTTGTAATATCAGAAGCGTTCTAATCTCTCAAATTGTTCCGGAGAGTGGATCTCTGGAGAATTTGAATGGAGTTCCACTGGAAAACTCTGGATTATTCCACAGGAGCTCTGGGTTCCGTCAACGTAGAGAATGTGGTTTGTTCCTGGTGTACTACCGGTGAAGTCTAGGGTTTCCCAAGTGTCTGAGCTTGAGAAGAAACTGGTCTTGGAGTCTTAGGTCTCGTTGATATGTCCTTAGTAGCTACTGAAGGCATTTCCATATGATTTACTGATGACTGCGTCAAATTGTGAAATTAGACTTCATTATCTTCTAAATCCTCGCCGGAGTCTTCTTCGGGTACTTCTGGAAAAAGTAAATTCCGAATGATAGCCCGTAGGGTAACAGAAGTATAGTGCTTGTCATACTTTACTCCTAGAGACTTTGCTATTTGCCAACAAGTTTGTAACTTTAACGTATTCAGTCGTTCAACGTAAGGTCTTCATAACTGGCGGATAATTCAGCCATATTTTATAAGTTTGTATTTCAAGGTTCAGTATCCGGACAGTAGTCCCCATTTATTACGATAAACTTTATAAACCCTAAGGCGTTGTTAGTCTAGGGGACTTTTCAAGGAGAATTGTTCTCTAGTTCTATCGTAATAAGGTTGTAGGGAGATTCAACAAACATTTTAAAATGTATCTTTAATATATAAACAGACTTTATATATTACTTAAAAATGAAGACCTTCATTTTGTTGTATAAAACTTTCATATACAGTTGAAAAAGTTACATTATTTCCTATTTTCTAAGGAGATTAGGTTAATGGCTTAACAAACTCGAAGTCTCCACAGACGAGAACTTCTTTTTAAAGGGAAAAATTTCACAATTTATGGTGACTTTAAGCGAGTAAAGTGAGTAAGCTGTGGAGACCTTCTCTACACAAAAGGAAGTGTTGTACTGTTTAATCTACCCACTCACACCTGGACGTCAGCTCGTTTCAGGCGAGTAGTGTAGAAGTGAGGCCAAACAAATTGGTCGTTATCCATTTCCACAGCAGAAAAAATATATACATATAATGAAAAATGGGAAAGGTGAAATGAATATTTAATATTATAAAGCGGGATTACTCTCGTTTTAGCATTTAACGATAGTAATCGCAATATAATATTAGAAAGATGAACAAATATGAAAGACATATATTATAACTGCATCTCTGGTAACATTGATGAACACACAGTTGCTGAGTCTGGCCCTGGGGCAGAGTGAGGGGCATGTATTTTCCCCTGTTCGAAGTATTTGGTGTCAGGATAACATCGGATAGGCTTGTGTTAATCAAATTTTGTGGCTCTCTCATAAAAAAATAATTTTAATCATCGACTCTCAGTCTGATTAGCGGCTTGCTAAAAACTGAGTCATATTGGGACTTGAGTAGCTCAACTCTTTTCCCTTGCTGTCATCTGTGTAGGACCCATCTTGTTTAAGTGGGGGCCCCAAATTACTGGCGTTGTTTTTCGATTTTGATTTGGCATTGAAGAATGTTATCAGACTGGTGGTATTGTTGGTACTGGGGGGGGGAATTTTTTTAGGGCATTAGTATCTGTATCTTTTGGGTTTTGGGAAAGTGGAGGCCATCGACTGTGGTTCCACTCCAGGAAAAGACTGGATTTGGTGTACGATTTCTGCCATTTTCCTGCCAGTTTTTTTTCCTTCCTGGTACTAAAAACCTCTCCCTTTGAGTGGCTGTGGCTACCCGGTTTTCCCATGGCCTGGATGTTTTGTATCTTTTGTCCCCTTTAGATGGTATGCCTGGCAATTTAAGTTATAGCACAGTCTTTCCTGTACTGAAGAGGTACACAGTTCAGGGTGAAAAGCTTACAGGAAGGGAGTTTGCATTTTCCCGTTGTCATATGGGGATGGATTTTCTAGGGTGGTCATAGTTGCACGACCCATCTGTTTTTCCAGATTTCCCATGCCAGCAGATACCGAGTGCATAGTATGTGCACAGGCTTGGTTTCCGTTTGCCTTGGGTTTCTGTGACTATTCCCTGTTGGTGCATGTTTCCCTGTCTTACTTCTATCCTCCCTAGCACCAACAATGGAGCTCCCACCAGTTGTTTTTGGTTAATATATTCCTCACTATTGCTAGTGGGGTCCTCTTGTTTGCTATTTCCTGCGGTATTTCTAGTTTGTAATATTGGTTTTATCTTATCTTTGACTACACTTGTTTCCCTACTATGGCTCCTGTCCCCTAAGACGTCATTTATATGTATTCCTTCCTGCGTATAATTCCCAACTACCTGGACAAAATCTCCAGCTTCACCATTACTGTCTCCCAGGACAGCATCTCCAGCTTCACCATTACTGTCTCCCAGGACAGCATCTCCAGCTTCACCATTACTGTCTCCCAGGACAGCACCTCCAGCTTCACCATTACTGTCTCCCAGGACAGCACCTCCAGCTTCACCATTACTGTCTCCCAGGACAGCACTATCAGCCCCACATTTACTGACTACCAGGACATCATCTCCAGCCTTACAGTTTCTGACTACATGGCCAGTATCAAGGGCAGTACCATTCAGCCCAGACTTTTTATGTTCCCATCTGTTGTTTACCTGGACCTGGAGTTTACCTGGAGAGAGTTTCGGGGGTCAACGCCCCCGCGGCCCGGTTTGTGACCAGGCCTCCTGGAGGATCAGCGCCTGATCAACCAGGCTGTTGCTGCTGGCTGCACGCAAACCAATGTATGAGCCACAGCCCGGCTGATCAGGAACTGACTTTAGGTGCTTGTCCAGTGCCAGCTTGAAGACTGCCAGGGGTCTGTTGGTAATCCCCCTTATGTGTGCTGGGAGGCAGTTGAACAGTCTCGGGCCCCTGACACTTATTGTATGGTCTCTTAACGTGCTAGTGACACCCCTGCTTTTCATTGGGGGATGGTGCATCGTCTGCCAAGTCTTTTGCTTTCGTAGTGAGTGATTTTCGTGTGCAAGTTCGGTACTAGTCCCTCTAGGATTTTCCAGGTGTATATAATCATGTATCTCTCCCTCCTGCGGTCCAGGGAATACAGGTTTTAGGAACCTCAAGCGCTCCCAATAATTGAGGTGTTTATCTCCGTTTATGCACGCCATATGAAAGTTCTCTGTACATTTTCTCGGTCGGCAATTTCACCTGCCTTGAAGGTGCTGGTAGTCGGTGCAGCAATATTCCAGCCTAGACTCAAGAACGTCAAGTGACCTGAAGTGTTGTCATCATGGGCTTGGCCTCCTGTTTTGAAGGTTCCTCATTAATCCATCCTGTCATTTTTCTAGCAGATGTGTTTGATACAATGTTATGGTCCTTGGAAGGTGAGATTCCTCAGACCTTGATCACTCCCAGGTCTGTGACGTTGGTGTTTCACTCTATTTTTGCTGGCAAGATTTGTTTTGTTACTCTGATGAAGGCTGTAATTTCCTCAGTTTTACCCTATCTGAGTTAATTTAAAATTTCTCATGTGTGAACTTCATATTGTTTCTGCAGCCCACTGAAAGATTTTGGTTGATGTCCGCCTGGAGCTGTGCAGGTCTTGCAATGGAAGACCACTGTCATGCAGATTCGGGTGTCTCTGCAAAGGAAGACACGGTTGCTGTGGCTGACTCCTTGTCTAGTCGGATATGCGGATTGAGGAACAAGATGGTGAGCGAGTACTGTGCCTTGTGGTGTGGAACGGGCTTTTCACCGTAGCTGCCTCGGACTTTACTTTGTTGCGGACTATCTCTGTGGTTCTGTTAGTCGAGGAAATTATAGATCCATCGACCGACTTTTCCTGTTTTCCTTTAGCACGCATTTTGTGCGCTATTACGCCATTGATCACACCACTGTCATAGGCTTTTGCAAAGTCTGTATATATTACATCTGCATTCTTTTTGTTCTTCTAGTGCATTTAGGACTTTTGTCGTAGTGATCCCAATCGTTTAGAAGCCAAGGAGCGACTCGTTCTAAACCCTTGATTGCCCGGGTTGTGTAACTGATGGTTTTGTAGATAGGTTGGTGAATCTTGCTTCTTAGGGACCCTTTCAAAGATTTTTATGATATGGGATGTTAGTGACTATTGAGGCTGTAGTTCTTTGCTGTTGCTTTACTGCCCCTTTGCTGGAGTGGGGCTATGTCTTTGTTTTTAGTATATATGTGGGACGACCCCAGTGTCCATGCTCTCTCTCCCTAGGATGGAAAAGGCTTGTGATAGTGGCTTCTTGCATTTCTTGATGAACACAGAGGTTCCATGAGTTGGCCTGGGTGGCAGAGTGCATGGCATGTCTTTTAACGCCTGTTCGAAGTCATCTGGCGACTGTCAGGATAACATACGGGATAGGCTGGTGTATCAAAATTTTGTCGGCTCTCATAAAAAAATTCATTTTGATCTTCAACTTCTCAGTTCTGCGTTAGCGGTTGCTAAAAAACTGAGTCATATTGGGACTTGAGTAGCTCACTCCATTTCCTTGCTTCATCGTGTAGGACCCATCTTGTTTAAGTAGCGGGCCCAATTACTGGACGTTGTCTCGATTTTGAATTTGGCATAGGAGAGAAATACTTTGGGTTTCTTTCGATTTCATGTATGGCTTTTTAGTTCTTCCGCGATTCCTGCTCCTAAAGGATCCTCTTTAGCTTTAGTTCGAGGCTTGATTATTTCTCTGACCAGTCGTCTCCCTACGCATTTCAGCTATATTGACTCTTTTTGCCGTCTGTTGTTCTTATCCGTCGCCTGTTAAGGGAGGCCTGTCTCTTTCTGTTTTACATCTAACTCCTCCTTTTTCCTTAGAGGATAAGCCTTGTGCGTACATCGAGTGCCACCGGAGTTAATCTCTCTAGGCTTTTCATTAGTTGGGGTCTGTGTTCATTTGATATATTATGAACTCCAGCCCTAAAGATAAATTAACCCTAGAACATTTTACTTAAATCTGTTCATGATGTCCTCATAATAAACTCCAAACACAGGGAGCTTTCTTAACGTTGAGAGAATTACATTCACCACACCACACACTTACTTTTTACAATATGCACCTCCTATAACCCAGAGCCATTCACACTTGAACACCCAGGTGTTCTTGTACCATACCTGCAGCTCTAAACGTTTTGTACCATTACATTCACACTTGAACACCACAGGTGATTCTTGTACCATCCCTGCAGCAAAAATAAACGATGCACCCATTACATTTCACACTTGAAACACCCAGGTGTTCTTGTACCATCCCTGCATCAAACTAAACGTTGCACCATTCACCAAAAAAGTTAAAAAAAACAAGCTAATGTGAATACAAAATTAAATATTATCTATAAAAAACTTTGTACACAGAAACAACACACAACTTTTTATTCTAATTTTTTGTGGCATAAATACAAACTTTTACTATCGTCTACTTCAGATGTTACATTACTATTTTGACAAAGGAGTTTCTCACCACTCCATAAAACAGGAACATTAATATTTTTCCCTAAAAAATCAGAAATTTACTATTACATGGAAAGTTTTTTAAAAACTCGCTAAATTTACATCTTTTATATATGAACTAAGCCATGAAGATAAATTAGACACATAGGGAGCTTTTTATCTTAACGAACATTACTTTCACACACACACACTACATTTACACACATGCACTTCAACCCCAAAACAATGACCACTTGCACACAGTTTTAGTGTTCAATCCTGCAACTGCACGAAACTTTACACATTACAAAAAGTAATTGAAAAGAAGCAATGTAACTCCTTATTAGAATATCATCTATAAACTCATGCAGCACAAACACCAGATTATTCGCTATTATACTAACAATTCCATCTACAGTAGGACCTAAACAATGTCCCCCCCAAAAAAACAAAAAAAACACCACATACATGGTCTCTGCAGTTGAACATACCTCTATAACATTGGAATCAACCAAAATCTAGAAATGCATTAATGCATGTTACTTAGTATTATTAACTCCTAAGTTTTTCCCAAGGTTTTGAACATATACATTCATAAACCACGAAGAAAAAAGTCTCACATGGATCAGAACATGTTTCCACCAACCATAATCCATTACACCTTCATACCACCCCACCATGTCAATTTGTTCAAAACCATTCCCATACACACCACCAACCACTTAAACCGTTGAAAACCCGAATTTCATAGAAAACCAGGTCCCCTACATGGTTTATCACTGCACCAATTGCCAGAAGACAACTGACTGTAAGCTCTCTGTAGTTCTCTTGGAAAAAGAAGTCCCCACTGTCTCCCATTTAAATTAGTTGTTTAGTTACCAGCAGTCCCTGGATATACGCACTGCAATTGCCTTAATTCGGAATCCTACCCCCAGATCTCTCATTCCCCAGGAAATATACAGACAATACACTACTACATAACTTATTCGCCTTTTTATCTCCATTGACACCCCGTTCACTCTAATGTTAAAGCCGCAGGGTCTAGTACATTACCCTCCCACCAGCAGGACAAAAAACCTCGTCAACCACATCCGTAACCTCACCTCAATTCTTCACAAAAATAACAGCATGAAATGCCGGTTCTACCTCACCTCACTGGAAGGGCAGGACGGTTCCCTCACCCAAACCCATTAAACTCAAAACTGCTTTCCGAAGCTAGGATTCCCATCATGAATCTGTATACCAGCTCACGTACCCTAGGTTACATGAGCCTTCGGAAGTCTTCCCATATCGACCCACAATCATACAATAGATAGGACCGATTTGCCCGGTACTGGATTTCCATCTCCCACTGGAATGATACTAACCGCCCCCACTTTAGTCGCTCAACCATCTTTATCCAATAACCAAAACCCTCGCATATCTCACAGTCAGTTAACTCTTTACCTCCCCACCATCTTGCACATCCCCTGTAACCTTCCCCACTCTAGCCCTCTTTCCCCTCCAGCCCAGACGAGTCTCTGTTTTTATATATGGCTTTCACCCTAGGCCCAAAGCTAAATGACCACTTCCCTGTGCACATTCGACATACCACTTCCTTGCCTCAGACCATGCTCTCCAAGCCCAAATACATAACGTAAAGCTCGTCTCTGTATTTCTTGTAAGTCCTGTGTCCCTAAAGGATACACTTCCGCTATTCCCAAACCTTACTAGAAACAAGCGAATAACTATTACCGCCTCTGCTGTATGTGACACTCCCAGTGTAAACCCCTTTATTTACTTACTGCTTTCTCCACCGTTCTCTCTAAATTTACCTGCATAGCTCTTATGCATTCGCCATGTATAAATGGTGTGTGTGAATCTACAAATTTCATCCACCAGTGAGTCCCACCCAATTCAAACCCAAAAGCCCCCCACCCAAGCACCACCCTCCAGTAAACACTATTCGCCCTATTTACTCTATGCCAGACGCCCTCCCCAAAAAATCCCAACACCCTCCCCACCCTACGCACTCCCTCCACCCCTTCTATTCAGGGAATAGTGGTATCATCACATACCCCCAAAGCCTAAGCTGCCCTGCTCTATCCATTTAACAGGCCCATCCCCTCAACGTGCCCATAGAACGGATGTTGCATGCACACTCAAAGCAGAATTTGGAAAGAGGGCACCCCTGCTAATACCCTCTCCATTTTAACCTGCCTTCCCTCGTCATTAACTTGGACCCTTACCATAGCGATGAGTATGCAATCGACCCACCGCATACTCCCAGTCAAATCAGACTTGACACATCAAACAAGCCACCAAAATTTGAGTGATTCGCACAGTCATATGCATTCTCCCAATGTGTAATACCCAAAAGTCCTCCCCCCCTTGCAGCCCTCAAAAAACTCCCTTAGCACTCATTGCCCAAATTGTCTATGTGAGTATGAGTGTGTATGATTATACCCATCTGCCCCTACTGTACAACCCCACCAATTACCTTCTTCACTTCCTTTGTAGACCTAAGATGTATTTGCAAAAATGTTGTAGTCAGAACACATTAGTGAAATAGCTCTATATGCATTAAAACACTCCCCCATTGCTTTTTTGCGTGAGACCACACAAACCATAATTTTAATACTTTGTGTCTGACTTAGCTTGTCTCCCCACAGTACACACTTGTGAGGAGATGAGTGTGACAAGTTTACCAGACCTTTTCTTTGACTTTTGAAGGAAAGTAGAGGGCTGATTAGAAGGAGGTGTCATAAGAGATCTCATCGCTTACTGAAGCTTGTGACGGAGACACCAAGAGCGAGATTCAGACTGGAGGTGTTGAAGTAAAGACGTCTTAGCCTAGTAGGACAGCAAAAAGAATTGATACAGGAGTGACTATTGTGAGAGATAATCCCACAGAGGTGGTTGAAGAAGATGGGATCCCAGAAAGTGGTGGGGCGTTGAAACACGGGAATAAGGACACCGAGGTAGTCTCCCTTGGAGGCGGAGATGAGAACACTGCCATTGCATAAAGTAGACCTTCTGCCTCTTTGAGGTAACGGATTTCCCGCTCATTTAAGTAGACTTGACAACGGCGAGAGTGACGAAGGGTGAGCATCATGACAATTAAGGCAAGAGGGAGGTCGATTGCAGATGAGTAGAGAGTAGAGTAGTGAGTATGTATTGTGCACCAAGATGGGCATTCGACGACAGCGTTGCAAAGGGATGATAGAGAGAGAGAGAGATATGAATAGATGATCCCCGCCCCCCTTTCTACCACTAGAGAGAGTGAGTAGGTGTAGGGATACCTTTTCGAACTAGTAACCGATGTCATGCTACATAACTAAGGATGGGAAGTTCACGGCTGTAAAAAGTTAAACGAGCCACATTGCTAGGGTTTCATCTTCTGCCCGCGGGCAGGAAGAACATAACGGTCTACCTTTGAGGATTGAGAGATCTTGGAGTTCCAGCTCTGTTCAAGAATGTCAGTGCACATGTCTGGAAATTTTGTTGGAACTAGGGTATGGGGCAGAATGACTGTACCCACTACAAGAAACTGAGGGATGATGTTTTTCATAGTAACAGGGAACAGTATCTTTATGGAAAAGACGAGAAAGCTCATGAGCCTGGGAGCATTCTGTACGGTGATGATGCATGTACCACTCTTAAGAGCATGAAAATAATTATCTTTACCAACATGGGTAGAGTGCCAGTAGTGCCAATACTCGTGGTCAGAAAGATAGGCAGATGTCGAGGAAGTATAGAGTAACGGCCTGCAACAAACAACAAAATACCTTTCATCCCGTGGACTGCTTGCAGAGGCCAAAGGCAAATGTTCGCGGCATTCACTGAGACCCACATAAAGATCACTTGCGACAACGAAATATGGATCCAGGGTTACAACCTTCTACAGATGTGACAGAGTGACAGGCAAAGGTGGGGGGGGTTCGGCCTGTACATTGCTGAGTCACTTGTTTGCACAGAACTGCTAAATGCCTCAAATGATGTAGGGAAGTTTTAGCAGTAAGGTCGAGAACCACACCACGTCATTGTGGTTAGTCTACAGCCTCTGGATGCAGATCCCAGCAATTCCAGGTACAGCTGTTAAAAATGACCACTGTCTGGAAAATCTTCCAGCTTCGCAACGCAACATCTTGACTCCTGGGGGTTTCCCTTAAGGCACCTAAAATGAGGAATTATAGAATTATATTGTTGCAGTAATAACACAGGAGGCGGAGGTGGTGACAAGCTCTGATGATAACTCACACTCACGTGAGCTTTTACATTCTGACACAAATTCAAATTTAAACCAGCAAATAATAAAACCTACTAGAAATGGACGAATACACTAGACCGCATCTGCATTAGCAATGATGATCTGATAAGACAATGTAACCATTCAAAAACAATATACTCGATCCACAACTAATTGAGGTTCATTTTCCCATTGTATGGCGGAAGCCCCAGACAGACCATATGAGATTAGTCACGAGGCGAGCATTCACAAATTCAACTTCACTAACAAAAACCTAAAGTGGGACCAAGTAAACAAGTCGTAAACGATATAAGCTGGTGAAAGATATACTATGCAACACGGACCCCAACTTATGCCTAGAAACAGATTAACTCGGTGGCAACTCGATGTATGCACTAGGCTTATTCCTCTAAGAAAAGGAGGAGTACGATGTAAAGTAGAAAGAGAAAGGCGTCCCTTTTACAGGCGGGGGGGGGGGGGGGGGGCGGGGGGCGGGGGCCACGGAAAAGAACAGAGCGGCTAAAGAGGTCATATATCTGAAATGCTGTAGGGAGACACTGGTCAGAGAAAATAGCAAGCAGCGAACTTAAGCTAAAAGAAATACTTTAGGAGTCAGGAATCGCGGGAAGACACTAAAAGCCATAAAAGAAATCGAAAGAAACCCAAGTATTTCTTCTCCTATGCCAAATCAAATCGAGAACACACGTCAGTATTGGGCCCCTACTTAACCAGATGGGCCTACACTGATGACAGCAAGGAAATGAGTGAGATACTCAAGTCCCAATATGACTCGTTTTTTAGGAGCCGCTAACCAGGACCTGAGAGTCGAGATTTTTAAATTGAATTTTTTATGAGTGAGCCACAAATTTTGATAACACAAGCCTTCGATGTTATCCGGACGCCAAATGACTTCGAAACCCCTCGAACAGGCGATAAATGACATGCCATGCACTCTGCCCAGGGCCAGACTCTAGAACCTTCCTTGTTGTTCTTCAAGACTGCAAAGAAGCCCTATCACGAGCCTTTTCCTTCCTATGGGAGAAGGGAGCATGGGGCTACGGGGGTCGTCCCACAGTTACTAAAAAAACAGGACATAGCCCCACTCCACCAAAGGGGGCAGTAACAGCAACAACAAAGAACTACGACCAATTACACTTAACATCCCACTATCATAAAAAAATCTTTGAAAGGGTCTTAAGAAGCAAGATCACCACCCATCTAGGAAATCCATCAGTTACACAACCCAGGGCAACATGGGTTGTAGCACAGGTCGCTACTGTCTGGTCTAACTATTGGATCACTACGTAAGCGTCCTAGAATGCACTAGAAGAAGACAAAAAAAAGATTGCAGATGTAAAATATAAAGACTTTGCAAAGCCCTTCAAACAAGTGTGACCCATGGCGTAATAGCGCACACAATGCGTGCTAAAGGAATAACAGAAAAGTCGGTCGATGGTCTATAATTTCCTCCACTAAACAGCCACACAGAGAGTAGTCGTCAAACAGAGTAAAAAGTCCGAGGCAGGCTACGGTGAAAAGCTCTGTTCCACAAGGCACGGTACTCGCTCCCATCTTGTTCCTCATCCTCATATCTGACATAGACAAGGGATGTCAGCCACAGCACCGTGTCTTCCTTAGCAGATGACACCCGACTCTGCATGACAGTGTCTTCCCATTGCTAGACACTGCAAAGCTCCAGTGCGGACATCAACAAATCTTTCAGTGGGCTGCAGGAAAACAATATGAAGTTCAACCGTATGAGAAAATTTTAATTACTCAGATATTGGTAAACTTGAGGAAATTATTCTTCAGAGTACAAAACAAAAAATTCTGGCCACAAAATAGAGCGAACAACAACGTAAAAGACCTGGGAGTGCTCATGTATGAGGACTTCACTTCTAGGACATAAACATCTGTATCCAAATCGCATCTGCTAGAAAAATGACGGAATGTATAACGAGAACCTTCAAAAAAACTAGGGAGGCCAGCCCATGATGACACTCTTCAGGTCACTTGTTCTATCTAGGCTGGAATATTGCTGCACCACTATCAGCACCTTCACAGGCAGGGAAAATTGCCCGACCTAAAAATGTACAAGAGAACTTCACACGCGCGCATAACGGAGATAAAACTCCTCAATTACTGGGTGTGCTTGAGGTTCCTAAAACCTGTTTCCCTGGCAACGCAGGAGGAAAGAGATACATGATATATACACCTGGAAAATCCTAGAGGGACTCGTTACGAACTTACAACGAAAAATACTCACTCGAACAGCAAAAGATCTGGCCCAGATGATGCACCATCCCCCAATGAAAAGCAGGGGGTGTCACTAGCACGTTAAGAGACTACATAAGTGTCAGGGGCCCGGACTGTTCAACTGCCTCCCAAGCCACATAACGGGTGATTACAACAGACCCCTGGCAGTCTTCAAGCTGGCACTGGACAAGCACCTAAAAAAAAGTCAGTTCCTTCTCAGCAGGGCTGTGGCTCGTACAGTTGGTTTGCGGTGCGCCAGCAGCAACAGCCTGGTTGAGCAGGCGGCGATCCACCCAGGAGGCCTGGGTCACAGATCGGGCCCGCGGGGGCGTTGACCCCGGAACTCTTCCAGGGTAACTCCAGGCACAGCTCCACGCACCACTTTTATGCTGTAGTGTTTACCCCTTACTCCTTGCCTGCTGCGCCATTTTGTGAAAACCAAGTTGTCACCCGGCTGAGAGCAGAGGCAGGTCGCCCACGTCCAACTCGTTACAAGAGGTTGGAGCGACGAATAATTTTATGTATAATTATGAGGTCGAAGTTGTATCCTCGTGGCCTGCACGGAAGAATTACAAAGTAAGAATGGTAAGTCATATTTGAAACCTGGCGGTTTTTACCAGGATGGATACATTACAAATGACTTAATTTATGTGAAATTGGTCAATTATTTTTCTGCCTGATTCCTGTGTGTGTATGTTTCCGGTTCAAATCTTATTCTTTAGCCAGCGATAGGCATTCGTAACAACCACTTCATAGAATGAAAGGATATGTTTCCAACTTAAGAAATGTTAAGGCCACAACTAATAGTTACTCAGTCTTTTCAAGTTTCTTTTTATTTAAAGGCATTAAATACTTAGATATTCTAAGTGTGGATATCTTATTAAATATCATGTCAAACTTTCCTTCACACAAGAAAACTCTTAATAGAATGTACATGTCAATATGAGTCACTACACTTGACAATGATCAGAGGAATTATTATCGCTTCCTCAATAGTAACATACTTGTGTTGCAAGTACATATATTGTGAATTAAACTCTTTTTCTGAGTAACTCCCTGGCATATGGAATTATTTCCCAAAGTTCTAAGCTTGACACTGGTCGTTCAATCGTAACCGGAAGATAACTGTATTGATTGTCAGCAGACGTCACAATAAACCACAAGGGATTCAGGAGTTTTATAACCCAATTCTCTACTAGTGAGAATACTGGGGGTCAGAGTACTAGGGAGGGTAGCCTCCAGGTCAATGCACACTCAGTCAGCAGAGTGAACTGCCATATACAGTAAATTCTTCACTGGACATCAACTCGTCAAAAGGGGGAGAGGGTTTAGAGCGGTGCAAAATACCCACCAATGGAGATACCTTGTTATTAACTTAGCCAGGTGTACCTACCTAACACGTTTATCAAGCTATATATAATATTATCATTCATACCGGGTTTAATCTAATCAGAGATACTATTATAAACTTGTGGACTTCCTTTAATTTAGCTAATATTAAAGACTCCCAGTGTATAATATTAAGTGGATAATATATATAAATTAATCACATTATGGACATTGGTCATAACAGTGTACATTTTACTGATTGGGGAGTTATTTAGTAATAATAATTCTCTCTGCCTGATATTAATAATTATATAGTTGCTGTGTATTGTATTTAGGACTGTGGGTGGAATATGGTTTACTTAGTGTGGGAACCTGCCTGTAGGATATTACTGACGATTTACTTTTACAAGTGTTGATCTACTATAGGCAAAAATGCTATGGGTCTTCTCAAAGTGAGGAATGTCTTTGCTTATTGGATGGACCTGATTGCAAAGTTTTAAAGTGAAAAGCTAAAGTTACCGGTCTGGAAAATTTTTTCAATGTGTCTATAAACTAGGTGTCAGGTGAGCAAGGGAAAAAACTTATGGCCTTGCATTGATCTTCTTCTGACTTTGGGTGACGATTTGTGCCTGGGAAGCCTGTTCATTGAGTCGGACTGAGTAGACTCTGGGCAGTGATGAACGGCCCAGGTCAAACCTAGTTTTGTTTTAGGGGGATTCTTGGTGCCTGGCATGGGAGTGAATACCCTGACTCTAATGCAAGCTGGATGAGGTCCAGGGCTTGGTGACTCCATAAAGGGCTGTTCAGTTGCCTGTTGTTACAGAGGAAGTGGTTCCATGCAGTCATGTCGAGTCATTTGAGGAAAAGGTCTGAAATTTTAAAGATTCCCAATGGAGGGTTATTTTCAGTATTGAGAAGGGAGAGTTGGATAATAATGTTTACCATTCACTTATCTCTTTATCAAGTTACCAGAGTTCCTGCCTCTCCTAACAATTGTAGTGTGTGTGGTTTTGGATTTCTTGTAAAATTTGTCAGTAGGTTTTCAACAAGCAAACCAGAAGTCAATTTTATACAAAGTCATTATAGTTTTGAGAGACAAGTAAGTCTCAAAAGGTTAAAATGTAACCAATGTCTATCACTCTGAGAATCAAAGAAAAGTAGAATTGGTTTTGCAAGTCACTCAGGACCAATGCTGTTTGTTTTCCCCAGTACCAGAAGGACTGCGGATGAGGTATGACATCATATTCATTGACGTGTGGGGAAGAACTCTGGAATCAATTAGTCAAGGGCTAGGTGAGGATGGTGATGCTTTCCCCTTGGTGTATATTCTCAGTTTCAGAGACTGTTGGGCTAAGATGAGGTGGACGGAACAGTGATCCAGCCTGCTGTTGCTTCATGCCTTGGAGGCTAGAGAGGTGGTGTGGTACTGGAGCTGGCTCTAGGAATGCTCTGATAACTACGATGGCACCATGCTGGTGAAAGAGGTCTCGATGAAACTAAACCACACACCTGATCAGAAAAATGCTTATGGGACTTTTTCAGCAATCGGTAACAAGACTTTGAAAGGGTTACTTCGATGTTGAAGTGGAAAAGCTTGGGTGTTGGCTCAGCCACTGTGAGACTCTGTAAATGAGTTTCTGATGTTTAGAAAAAAGGTGGCATGAATCCCCATGAGGTAAATGTTGCTGAGCCACATAAGAATGTTTTTTTGAGCAGTAAAACACGTTCTTGAGGATGTGATGTGTATGAAGACGTGATTTTTTTTGTATTACACTGATTTATGTGAGAGTCACGTGAACATTGCCTGGGGTTTCACACTTGATGATGTCTCTACCTTGTTCACTGGGGGGGGGGGAACTGCTGCAACAATATTTGATAATGAATGTGGAAGGGTTTTTATCTTAAAAATAATTTCATTGCTGAACTAGATACCATACAATTGTATGTGGCTGGTACTTGATTTTCTGTGTCCAGGCTGCCAAATATACCTCGATGTTTGAAACTGTATTACCACAGTTGTATGTGGCAGGGTTACTTGATCTGTGACCCAGTGTGCCAAATATACCTCGATGTTTGAAACTGTATTACCACAGTTGTATGTGGCAGGGTTACTTGATCTGTGACCCAGTGTGCCAAATATTACCTCCAGTTTGAAACTGGTATTACCACATTGTATGTGGCAGGTTACTTGATCTGTTTCCCAGTTGTGCCAATTATACCTCCATGTTTGAAACTGTATCTACAAGTACTTGAAATTTTTGTATAACTTCTAAATGCTATGAAAAGTAATAATGGCTTTAACACCGACTGGTTTTGGAAAATGATCTAATGTTAGCATCTTGTTACTGACTACTTTCAATGTTACCACTTGATATTTTCTCTACAAGTAGATGCCAGTTCGGCTGGTGTTGTGCTGCTTTGTTTAAAAAAACAAAAAAAACAAGCAGGCAGGACTTCGACAGAGAATGTCCCCCCAAGAAAAAAGGTGACTGTTGTTCCGCGGTGTGACTCCCGTGCAGAATTTTCTCAGTATAGTGATCACAGTTCTACATTTCTGTCATGTACCGAGGAAACCACACTCAATGCTTTTGCGGATTCATTATGAGGAAGGGGTCAGAGATGTGGTTGCTCATGTATTTTCTAGTGTTGTACATCCATAAATGTAGTGTAAACATTTATCTGCTCTATTTTGGCAGTGGTTGCAGTTAGTGTGAGTAGTGGTTTTCTGACCACTAGTTGGCTGAAGTGGAGGCAGGGCAAAGAGTATCAGATTTCCCAGAGAGTGTATGGGTTTTTAGTGGTAGTACATCAGTACATGCCTACGTCAAAAAGGGGTTGCTAACATACGGGTCCCGTGGGCGGTGCTGCCTCACCTGTGTGTGTAAGTGTATGTTTTAGACTGTTGGACCATAAGGTAGTGGTACGGTGTTGGTGTGTGATGAAAGCCATTTTTTTGGGTCATGAATGGTGATCTGTGTGTTTTTTGTGTTTTCTCAAGGACCCACTTGTTTTTATTGATTTTTCTTTTTGATCACCAAAGTGGGGTGACTCAGGCTTCCTCGGGAATGATTGTTAGGTGATGGCCTTAGAGGCCACCTTTTGAGGGGTTCAATGGTGATGGACTCCAGTGTATGAGTCAAGGTCACTGAGTCCATTGACTCATGTTATAATGTGACTTACTACCCAGTTCTGAACTCGGTTATTTTCTCTCCACTGTTCTCCAATTTTTTCACTGTGGCTGTCTGCATAGCCAGTTTTGCTTATCATATATGCTGTGAGATGCAGGAGTTGTATTGTCTTTTTTCCTGCATTAAATTATTTCTTGTACATAATTTTTGCACTGTTTCTGGAGATGTTTATATAATTTTTATTATTAAAGTGGATGTTTTATCTTTGTAAGCAGTGTGGTGTGCTAATGAACACTTAAGTTGTTTAAAGAAGACAGGCTGTCTCGTTTATCATAAGTTTATTGTATATTATTGTGTAAACTTTTTATAGGTCAGCTCTTTAATTTAATTTTTGGTTTCCCCCATTATATTGGAAATATGTTACAAATCTTGTTTCTTGTTGTTTTTCTATGTACAAGTCAGTTGCATCAATTTTTTTTATTATTATTAGATTATTTCAAAAAGAAGCGCTAAGCCACAAGAGCTATACAGCACTGCAGGGCAGGAAGGAAGCGAGGGCATTCAGTTGGCAAAAGGGAGATGGATGAGTAATAGGTTACGGATAAACAGGGGGGCAGTGGAACAGTGCAAGGGAAGGGGCAGCACGAGATTGAGGTAGAAAGGGCTCTGAGGGAGAGTGCGAAAGGTATCATCATCAGAGTTAGTGGAGTAAATCTGCCATTGTCAAGAAGTCATGAGCGAGTCGGATTAAAGGAGGGACCATCAGTAAGAAGGGAGGGTAAAGAAAGAGTATGAGAGTGGAGGACGCGTTGGAGGTAAATTCTGTTGTGCTCCGTTGATAGAGGTGCGGCAGTCTAACAGAATGTGTGATTGTGTGAGATGTAGTTACTGAAAATTAGATAATTCTCATTGAGAGTGTGTCTGAGAGTAGTGTATATCTCCATGAGGATACCCATGTGGTGAGACGGTGTGAGATCAAGGCATGTTGTGTGTGTGTGAGAGAGTAGTCTCCCAACCTCGACACTGATGACAAAAGAAGACGGACCAGTTCCTATACTCGGTTAATAGAAGAAGTTTGTTACGAGCAGATTTTTTTTTATTTGTATTTAAAAAACGTATACAAACACAACAATTGAATAAAGCTTAAAACTTATGTCCACAAGCGGGTCATTCACAAAAAAACTTCAATATACAATCTATGCAACAATACTACATCAATACTTATGTAACTATCACCCGCTGCACGGCTCATAAATATCACTCAAGACCGGCCATATGCAGAATTAAGGACCCGGTGCTGCAAAAGAGGCCTTAAAACCACCCAACCCCCCCACTACATAATTTGAAAAACTAACCACATTACTAAAAAACATAAACCTTACAGTAAACGGCCACACAATTAGACAAATGATGATTATCTTGTCAAATGAATTAAAAAAAAAATCAAATCCTTGTTAGGTACAGGAATACCCAACTTCTAAATTGCCTAATGATTCTGTAACACTCTGTTATTTTATATTTCCATACACTTGTCACGATTACCGAAATTTTGAAAGATCTGATCTGGCCAGAAAAATTTTTACAAAAAAAATATTCCACCCCCTTTTTTTCAATTACTCAGATCTGGTAAACATGAGGAAATTAAATCTTCATCAGAGTACAAAACTAATTTCTGGCACAAAAATAGAGCGAAAAACAAGCCCCCCCCCTCCAAGACCTGGGAGTGATCAGGTTGGAAGGATCTTCACCTTCAAGGACCATAACATTGTATCAATCGCATCTGCTAGAAAAATGACCAGGGGATAATGAGAACCATTCAAAAAACTAGGGAGGCCAAGCCCTTGAGGACACTCTCAGGTCATTGTTTATCTAGGCTGGAATATTGCTGCACCCTAACAGCACCTTTCAAGGCAGTTGAACTTGACGACTAGATAATGTACAGAGGTAACTTCACGGTGCGCATAACGGAGATAAAACACTCAATTATTGGGAAGCGCTTGGAGGTTCCTAAACTGATATTCCCTGGAATGCAGGAGGGAGGATTACTTGATTATATAACTGGAAACTTTAGAGGGACTAGTACGAACTTCACACGAAAATCATCAATCGAAGCAAAAGACTTGGCCAGACGATTTATTTTGACACCATCCCCAATGAAAAGCAGGTGGTGTCACTAGCACCGTTAAGAGACCATACAATAAGGGTAGGGGCCCGAGGGACTGTTCTCATATGCCTCCCAGCACACATGAAGGGGGGATTACAACAGACCCCTGGCAGTCTTTAAAGCTGCACTGGACAGCACCTAAAGTCAGTTCAGTTCCAGATCATCCGGGGCTGTGGCTCGTAAGTTGGTTTTGCGTTTCAGCCAGCAAGCAAAACAGCCTGGTTGCATCAGGCTCTGATCCACAGGACGGAGGGTCACAGGACCGGGCCATGGGGGCGTTGACCCCGGAACTTCTCCAGGTAACTCCAGTGTAAACTTCACGAAGTCAAATAACTTGTCATACCAACAACAGGGATATATACAAATTTTACTGGGAGTTCATCAATGTTACATTTACTATTTTTGACATGGAGTCGTCTCATCACCAAAAAAGTATTTTCATAATTATATTTCCATTAAAAAAACAGAAAGTTACTATACCGGAGGGGCCTGGGTTTACCTGGAGAGAGTTCCGGGGGTCAATGCCCCCGCGGCCGTCTGGCGACCCAGGCCTCCTGGTGGAATCAGAGCCTGACCAACCAGGGCTGTTGTGCTGCTGCACGCAATCAACGTGCGAGACACAGCCCAGGCTGATCCGAAATGACTTTAGGTGCTTGTTCCAGGTGCCAGCTTGAAGAATGCCAGGGGTCTGTTGATAATCACCCTTATGTGTGCTGGGAGGCAGTTGAACAGTCTTGGGCCCCTGACACTTTTTGTATGCTCTCTTAAACGTGCTAGTGAACCCCTGCTTTTTCATTCGAGGGGATGGTGCATCGTTGCCAAGTCTTTTGCTTTCGTAGGAGTGATTTTGTGTGCAAGTTCGGTACTTAGTCCTCTAGGATTTTCCAGGTGTATATAATCATGTATCTCTCCCTCCTGCGGTCCAGGGAATACAGGTTTTAGGAACCTCAAGCGCTCCCAATAATTGAGGTGTTTATCTCCGTTTATGCACGCCATATGAAAGTTCTCTGTACATTTTCTCGGTCGGCAATTTCACCTGCCTTGAAGGTGCTGGTAGTCGGTGCAGCAATATTCCAGCCTAGACTCAAGAACGTCAAGTGACCTGAAGTGTTGTCATCATGGGCTTGGCCTCCTGTTTTGAAGGTTCCTCATTAATCCATCCTGTCATTTTTCTAGCAGATGTGTTTGATACAATGTTATGGTCCTTGGAAGGTGAGATTCCTCAGACCTTGATCACTCCCAGGTCTGTGACGTTGGTGTTTCACTCTATTTTTGCTGGCAAGATTTGTTTTGTTACTCTGATGAAGGCTGTAATTTCCTCAGTTTTACCCTATCTGAGTTAATTTAAAATTTCTCATGTGTGAACTTCATATTGTTTCTGCAGCCCACTGAAAGATTTTGGTTGATGTCCGCCTGGAGCTGTGCAGGTCTTGCAATGGAAGACCACTGTCATGCAGATTCGGGTGTCTCTGCAAAGGAAGACACGGTTGCTGTGGCTGACTCCTTGTCTAGTCGGATATGCGGATTGAGGAACAAGATGGTGAGCGAGTACTGTGCCTTGTGGTGTGGAACGGGCTTTTCACCGTAGCTGCCTCGGACTTTACTTTGTTGCGGACTATCTCTGTGGTTCTGTTAGTCGAGGAAATTATAGATCCATCGACCGACTTTTCCTGTTTTCCTTTAGCACGCATTTTGTGCGCTATTACGCCATTGATCACACCACTGTCATAGGCTTTTGCAAAGTCTGTATATATTACATCTGCATTCTTTTTGTTCTTCTAGTGCATTTAGGACTTTTGTCGTAGTGATCCCAATCGTTTAGAAGCCAAGGAGCGACTCGTTCTAAACCCTTGATTGCCCGGGTTGTGTAACTGATGGTTTTGTAGATAGGTTGGTGAATCTTGCTTCTTAGGGACCCTTTCAAAGATTTTTATGATATGGGATGTTAGTGACTATTGAGGCTGTAGTTCTTTGCTGTTGCTTTACTGCCCCTTTGCTGGAGTGGGGCTATGTCTTTGTTTTTAGTATATATGTGGGACGACCCCAGTGTCCATGCTCTCTCTCCCTAGGATGGAAAAGGCTTGTGATAGTGGCTTCTTGCATTTCTTGATGAACACAGAGGTTCCATGAGTTGGCCTGGGTGGCAGAGTGCATGGCATGTCTTTTAACGCCTGTTCGAAGTCATCTGGCGACTGTCAGGATAACATACGGGATAGGCTGGTGTATCAAAATTTTGTCGGCTCTCATAAAAAAATTCATTTTGATCTTCAACTTCTCAGTTCTGCGTTAGCGGTTGCTAAAAAACTGAGTCATATTGGGACTTGAGTAGCTCACTCCATTTCCTTGCTTCATCGTGTAGGACCCATCTTGTTTAAGTAGCGGGCCCAATTACTGGACGTTGTCTCGATTTTGAATTTGGCATAGGAGAGAAATACTTTGGGTTTCTTTCGATTTCATGTATGGCTTTTTAGTTCTTCCGCGATTCCTGCTCCTAAAGGATCCTCTTTAGCTTTAGTTCGAGGCTTGATTATTTCTCTGACCAGTCGTCTCCCTACGCATTTCAGCTATATTGACTCTTTTTGCCGTCTGTTGTTCTTATCCGTCGCCTGTTAAGGGAGGCCTGTCTCTTTCTGTTTTACATCTAACTCCTCCTTTTTCCTTAGAGGATAAGCCTTGTGCGTACATCGAGTGCCACCGGAGTTAATCTCTCTAGGCTTTTCATTAGTTGGGGTCTGTGTTCATTTGATATATTATGAACTCCAGCCCTAAAGATAAATTAACCCTAGAACATTTTACTTAAATCTGTTCATGATGTCCTCATAATAAACTCCAAACACAGGGAGCTTTCTTAACGTTGAGAGAATTACATTCACCACACCACACACTTACTTTTTACAATATGCACCTCCTATAACCCAGAGCCATTCACACTTGAACACCCAGGTGTTCTTGTACCATACCTGCAGCTCTAAACGTTTTGTACCATTACATTCACACTTGAACACCACAGGTGATTCTTGTACCATCCCTGCAGCAAAAATAAACGATGCACCCATTACATTTCACACTTGAAACACCCAGGTGTTCTTGTACCATCCCTGCATCAAACTAAACGTTGCACCATTCACCAAAAAAGTTAAAAAAAACAAGCTAATGTGAATACAAAATTAAATATTATCTATAAAAAACTTTGTACACAGAAACAACACACAACTTTTTATTCTAATTTTTTGTGGCATAAATACAAACTTTTACTATCGTCTACTTCAGATGTTACATTACTATTTTGACAAAGGAGTTTCTCACCACTCCATAAAACAGGAACATTAATATTTTTCCCTAAAAAATCAGAAATTTACTATTACATGGAAAGTTTTTTAAAAACTCGCTAAATTTACATCTTTTATATATGAACTAAGCCATGAAGATAAATTAGACACATAGGGAGCTTTTTATCTTAACGAACATTACTTTCACACACACACACTACATTTACACACATGCACTTCAACCCCAAAACAATGACCACTTGCACACAGTTTTAGTGTTCAATCCTGCAACTGCACGAAACTTTACACATTACAAAAAGTAATTGAAAAGAAGCAATGTAACTCCTTATTAGAATATCATCTATAAACTCATGCAGCACAAACACCAGATTATTCGCTATTATACTAACAATTCCATCTACAGTAGGACCTAAACAATGTCCCCCCCAAAAAAACAAAAAAAACACCACATACATGGTCTCTGCAGTTGAACATACCTCTATAACATTGGAATCAACCAAAATCTAGAAATGCATTAATGCATGTTACTTAGTATTATTAACTCCTAAGTTTTTCCCAAGGTTTTGAACATATACATTCATAAACCACGAAGAAAAAAGTCTCACATGGATCAGAACATGTTTCCACCAACCATAATCCATTACACCTTCATACCACCCCACCATGTCAATTTGTTCAAAACCATTCCCATACACACCACCAACCACTTAAACCGTTGAAAACCCGAATTTCATAGAAAACCAGGTCCCCTACATGGTTTATCACTGCACCAATTGCCAGAAGACAACTGACTGTAAGCTCTCTGTAGTTCTCTTGGAAAAAGAAGTCCCCACTGTCTCCCATTTAAATTAGTTGTTTAGTTACCAGCAGTCCCTGGATATACGCACTGCAATTGCCTTAATTCGGAATCCTACCCCCAGATCTCTCATTCCCCAGGAAATATACAGACAATACACTACTACATAACTTATTCGCCTTTTTATCTCCATTGACACCCCGTTCACTCTAATGTTAAAGCCGCAGGGTCTAGTACATTACCCTCCCACCAGCAGGACAAAAAACCTCGTCAACCACATCCGTAACCTCACCTCAATTCTTCACAAAAATAACAGCATGAAATGCCGGTTCTACCTCACCTCACTGGAAGGGCAGGACGGTTCCCTCACCCAAACCCATTAAACTCAAAACTGCTTTCCGAAGCTAGGATTCCCATCATGAATCTGTATACCAGCTCACGTACCCTAGGTTACATGAGCCTTCGGAAGTCTTCCCATATCGACCCACAATCATACAATAGATAGGACCGATTTGCCCGGTACTGGATTTCCATCTCCCACTGGAATGATACTAACCGCCCCCACTTTAGTCGCTCAACCATCTTTATCCAATAACCAAAACCCTCGCATATCTCACAGTCAGTTAACTCTTTACCTCCCCACCATCTTGCACATCCCCTGTAACCTTCCCCACTCTAGCCCTCTTTCCCCTCCAGCCCAGACGAGTCTCTGTTTTTATATATGGCTTTCACCCTAGGCCCAAAGCTAAATGACCACTTCCCTGTGCACATTCGACATACCACTTCCTTGCCTCAGACCATGCTCTCCAAGCCCAAATACATAACGTAAAGCTCGTCTCTGTATTTCTTGTAAGTCCTGTGTCCCTAAAGGATACACTTCCGCTATTCCCAAACCTTACTAGAAACAAGCGAATAACTATTACCGCCTCTGCTGTATGTGACACTCCCAGTGTAAACCCCTTTATTTACTTACTGCTTTCTCCACCGTTCTCTCTAAATTTACCTGCATAGCTCTTATGCATTCGCCATGTATAAATGGTGTGTGTGAATCTACAAATTTCATCCACCAGTGAGTCCCACCCAATTCAAACCCAAAAGCCCCCCACCCAAGCACCACCCTCCAGTAAACACTATTCGCCCTATTTACTCTATGCCAGACGCCCTCCCCAAAAAATCCCAACACCCTCCCCACCCTACGCACTCCCTCCACCCCTTCTATTCAGGGAATAGTGGTATCATCACATACCCCCAAAGCCTAAGCTGCCCTGCTCTATCCATTTAACAGGCCCATCCCCTCAACGTGCCCATAGAACGGATGTTGCATGCACACTCAAAGCAGAATTTGGAAAGAGGGCACCCCTGCTAATACCCTCTCCATTTTAACCTGCCTTCCCTCGTCATTAACTTGGACCCTTACCATAGCGATGAGTATGCAATCGACCCACCGCATACTCCCAGTCAAATCAGACTTGACACATCAAACAAGCCACCAAAATTTGAGTGATTCGCACAGTCATATGCATTCTCCCAATGTGTAATACCCAAAAGTCCTCCCCCCCTTGCAGCCCTCAAAAAACTCCCTTAGCACTCATTGCCCAAATTGTCTATGTGAGTATGAGTGTGTATGATTATACCCATCTGCCCCTACTGTACAACCCCACCAATTACCTTCTTCACTTCCTTTGTAGACCTAAGATGTATTTGCAAAAATGTTGTAGTCAGAACACATTAGTGAAATAGCTCTATATGCATTAAAACACTCCCCCATTGCTTTTTTGCGTGAGACCACACAAACCATAATTTTAATACTTTGTGTCTGACTTAGCTTGTCTCCCCACAGTACACACTTGTGAGGAGATGAGTGTGACAAGTTTACCAGACCTTTTCTTTGACTTTTGAAGGAAAGTAGAGGGCTGATTAGAAGGAGGTGTCATAAGAGATCTCATCGCTACTGAAGCTTGTGAGGGAGAACACCAAGAAGCGAGATCAGACTGAGGTGTTGAAGTAAAGACGTCTTAGCCTAGTAGGACAGCAAAAGAATTAGATACAGGAGTGACTATGTGAGAGATAACCACAGAGGTGGTTGAAGAAGATGGGATCCCAGAAGTGGTGGGACGTTTTGAAACACGGGAATAAGAGACACGAGGTAGTCTCCCTTGGAGGCGGAGATGAGAAACTGCCATGGCATAAGGGAGACATTCTGCCTCTTTGAGGTAACGGATTTCCCGCTCATTTAAGTAGACTTGACAACGGCGAGAGTACGAAGGGTGAGCATCATGACAATTAAGGCAAGAGGGAGGTCGATTGCAAGATGTATTAGAATAGTCATTGGCACCAAAGACCGGGCATTCGGCGACAGATTTGCAATATTTCGCTGGATGGCCAAATCGCCAGCAATTTCTACACTGTTGCGGTGTAGGGATTACCTTTCGAACTTGTAACCGATGTCCTGCTACATAAACTAAGGATGGGAGTTCACGGCTGTAAAAAGTTAAACGAGCCACATTGCTAGGGTATCATCTCTGCCCGCGGGCAGGAAGAACATAAGTGTCTACCTTGAGGATTGAGAGATCTTGGAGTTCCAGCTGTTCAAGAATGTCATTGCCACATGTCTGGAAATTTTGTTGAACTATGGTATGGGGCAGAATGACGGTACCACTACAAGAACTGAGGGAATGATGTTTTTCAATAGTAACAGGAACAGTATCTATATTGGAAAGACGAGAAAGCTCATGAGCCTGGGTAGCATTCTGTACGGTGATGATGCATGTACCACTCTTAAGAGCATGAAAAGAAATATCTTTACCAACATGGCGTAGGAGTGCCTTGCCAATACTGTGGTCAGAAAGATAGGCAGTAGAGGAAGTCGTAGTGAAGAATTTAGTCCATTGTGCATTCTGAAACTGAGCGTGGAAAGGTAGTGAAGGACGTGTCGATCTTTTCTGAGAAGAACGAGATGGTGGAGAAGTATCATCAGCAGATAATTGTCGTTGGTGTTTAGTCGTGGGACCAGAGTTGGTCCGACGTGGAACGGGCCGGTGATTCGAAAACTGCCGCACCGTAGAGGGAGAGGCCGGAAGCATAGTCAGAGGAGAGCGAAGGTCAGATAAATCGAAGGAGGCAGTTGAGGCCTCAGTACCTGAAACGGGTGAGGAAACAGCACCGGCAAGAGGTACAGAGGTATGAGGAGTGTCCAAAGAGTGGTCAAAAGACGAAGCGGGGTCAGAACGGGGCACGGTATCAAGAAGTGGCCCGAGGGTAGCAGGTTCATGGACTAGGGCTGCCATGGTTAGGTTACTTCTTTCTTTTTATTTTTAAGAAAAAAAAGAAAAAGAAAATAAAAATAAAAAAAGGGGGGACTGAGTAGGGATAGTTCCTAGGAGGAATGAAAGGGCCAGAAATCTCCCTCCGTGCCCAAGAGGACCTCAACACCGCAAGTAGCGCAGATGCAGCATGGAACCCGTGCCATACCCTACCCATCATGCCAGTAAACCGGCAATCCGGGATAGCAACCTCACATCTGCCGAGCTACCTCGGTGGACAAAAGACGGCAGCCGGAAATTCGCCACAAAGAATACCTCCTTCGGCCACCACCCCCGGAATCCTAAAGGTGGCTTCCAGAGATACACCCGTCGCCCGAGAGACACCCAAAGTCACCCTCCGGGATACCAGAGAGGGATCGGGACATCCCCAGGCAATCCAGATTCCACAGCAAACTACACCACCGCCAAGAACCTCAACGGAATGGGATGGACCCCGGTACCCTTATCATGTGGGAGTTCGAACACGTGGATAGGGTAAAGTAATACTCACGTAGGCTGGAAGTACGTATAATTATGGATAATGTGGGTAGCGCCCAAACAGCCATACCAATCTCCTTGCTCACTCTCGTCAGACTGACTGGCCGCCCACAGTACCCATATGTGAGGGGGTCTTTGAATACTGCTGTGGTCAGCACAATATGAATACAGACAGTGACTCAGGCAGAGACGGTTGGTAGAGTCATCTACTGGTACACTGGTTACTGGTAACTGGTTACTACTACTGAGAGCTCGGCGACGCTAACGTATGTCGTCCCGACATACAACTAATACAAACTAGAGATGGCAGGTGTACGGCTTGGGCTGATTCTATACAATGTCAAAGTACACAACAATTGAACATTATAACATACATAAGTAGAACATTGGAATGGAAGCTTACATAACTGAAACTGTAATGCAATACAAGGTATAATATAGCACAACTCATCGAATGAAACTCAACGTTGGGATTACACAATAGAAGTGATAAAAAAAAAATTGATCGATCGATCGATCTGTATTCATGTGATCTACGGATTCTGAGGAAGGAATATATACAAAGAAAGAGTGTTTAACAGAAAGGCAGATTCGGTGCACTCAAATCTAGACTGTTAACTCTCAGAATGCGGAGAGAACATGAACACACACAAAAAAATTCTTGAATACTGATAAGTTGATACTGTAATTATTCATCTACACAGGTTATTTACATTTAACCCCAACTCTGCTAGGGTAAGATTGACATATGCAGAATGGGAGTCATCTCTGGGAGGATCAAACTCTGTTGCATTGGCTAACTCATGCTGTATTTGAGGCAAATCTGAATTGGATGTTACAAATGATACTTGAGGATTTCTCAATACCTGTCGTGTACGTAGGGAATAACGACATTCAGGTTGATCGTCTGACTGAGTATCAGAGGAAGAGAGTACAGGATCAGGAGGATTGTCAGAGTCTGTCACATTAGTCTGGGTTGGAACATCATTATCATCACATACTAACTTCATATGATCTAAATGCGATTCTTTATACTGACCAGTACTAATCTCTCTAACCTTATACTTATTACCAGTGATACGTTCAACTACTCGATAAGGACCAACAAACTTTTGATCAAGCTTTGGCATTGCAGACGTTTTGTTAAAGTTAGTCAACATAACTCTCGAACCTACTTTGATTTTGGATGGCTTTGCTCGAGTGTTTGCGACTCTTGTAAATTCTGCTGTTGATTTATGAAGTGTTTCATGGATTCTTCTAAAAACACTTTGAGCTAAGCTGGTACGAGTTGCTATGAAATCATCAGGGTTGTAATTTGGTTTCGGATTAGAATATAACAACTCATAAGGCAAACGTTTATCTACACCGTACAATGCATGATGTGGATTGTCACCTATAGAAACATTGTAAGCAGAATTTATAGCACACTGCACATCAGGTATAACTTCATCCCAAGTTTCACTGTTGGGATTGATAGTGGCTCTCAAGTAATCAAGTACTTTCTTATTGGTTCGTTCCGCTAACCCATTGTTGGCAGGATGATGAGGAACAATGGTGCTAGCGTGCCTGTGGGGGGGGAAATCCCAAAGGCCAAAAAGGAAGGGCAAAAGGGAGGGGTGGGGAGGAGGAGGAGGAAAGGAAAAAGGGGAGGATGGGGAGGATGGGATAGGGAAAGGGGGATTGGGGGGTAATTAGGTTCGGTCTGAGGAAGGAGACCAAGAGGTCCAATTCCTCAGACCAAGAGCCTCTTCACCACGCCAAGGAGCCCCCCTTGAAGAGGAGAAGAGGCAGAAACCTGGGAGGTGGCAGAAAAGGAAGAAACTTTTGAGGGAACAGAGGAGGAAGGTAGAGTATGAGGAGGAGGGTGAACCTCTACAATTGTAACAGAGCCAGTGAGAGGGGAAGAACCAGGTACAGAGACAGGGAAGGTAAAATGAGGAGGTGGAAGATGGGTAGGAGGTGTTAACGGACCTTTTTTTGACTTTTGAGAAGTAGAGGGACGATTAGGAGGAGGTGTCATACGAGATCTCGTCGCTACTGAGGCTTGTGAGGGAGAACACAAAGAAGCGAGATCAGACTGAGGCGTTGAAGTAGGGACGTCTGAGCCTAGGACAGCAAAATAATTAGATACAGGAGTGACTATGTGAGAGGTAACCACAGAGGTGGTTGCAGAAGATGGGATCCCAGAAGTGGGGGGACGTTTTGAAACACGGGAATAAGAAACACGAGGTAGTCTCCCTTGGAGGCAGAGATGAGAAACTGCCATGGCATAAGAGAGACCTTCTGCCTCTTTGAGCTAACAGATTTCCCGCTCGTTTAAGTAGATCTGACAACGGCGCGAGTACGAAGGGTGAGCCTCATGAAAATTAAGGCAAGAGGGAGGTAGATTGCAAGACTTATTAGAATGGTCATCGGCACCACAGACCAGGCATTCGGCGATAGCTTTGCAATATAGTGGACCCTCAACCAGCGATATTAATCCGTTCCTGAGAGCTCATCGTTAATCAAAATAATCGTTAGTCAAGTTAATTTTCCCCATAAGAAATAATGGAAATCAAATTATTCCGTGCAAGACACCCCAAAGTATTGAAAAAAACAAAATTTTACCACATGAAATATTAATTTTAATACACACAAACTGAAGAAGACATGCACAGATACATGACACTTACCTTTATTGAAGATCTGGTGATGATTGATGGGATGGGAGGAGGGGAGACCGTTGATCTTGTTAGTGTTTAGAAGGGGAATCCCCTTCCATCAGCACTTGAGGTAGCAAGTCTTTTTCTGGGGTTACTTCCCTTGTTCTTTTAATGCCACTAGGACCAGCTTGAGAGTCACTGGACTTCTGTCGCACAACATATCTGTCCATAGAGGCCTGTACCTCTCGTTCCTTTATCCTAAAGTGTTTCACAACATTGTCAGTGTAATAGTCACCAGCATGGCTTGCAATAGCTGTGTGAGGGTGATTTTCATCAAAAAAGGTTTGCACTTTAAGCCACATTGCACACATTTCCTTAATCTTTGAAGTAGGCAACTTCTTCAATTTCTCTCTCCCCTCCTCTGAAGTAGTTTCCTCAGGTGTGGCCTCTTACTGTTGAAGATGCTTTAGCAGCTCATCAGTGGTTAGTTCGTCATTGTCCTCCTCCACCAACTCTTCCACATCCTCCCCACTAACCTCACCAATATGAGCACTAGTTCCAGGCATTTTTTCCTGTTCACCTGGGTGTTAGTCAACTGTTGTGGGTCGCATCCTGGGGGACAAGATTAAGAACTCCCAATGGAAATAAGTTAGACAGTCCTCGATGATGCACTGACTTTCTTGGGTTATCCTGGGTGGCTAACCCTCCGGGGTTAATCGTTTCTCGGTAATTGTTTCACGTTAAGCCACACCAACAACACTCTCTCCACATCTTCGAGTAATACAGCTGATGGTGGTGCAGCAACAACAACAGCTGACTGTGGTGCAGCAGCAGCTGCACCTTTGGCAAGAACAGCTTCCTTGATTGCCGTTTTCTTACCCACAATAGTAGTGATGGTTGATTGGGGTTTATTATACAACCTGACCCTCTGGGGTTAATCGTTTCTCGGTAATTGTTTCACGTTAAGCCACACCAACAACACTCTCTCCACATCTTCGAGTAATACAGCTGATGGTGGTGCAGCAACAACAACAGCTGACTGTGGTGCAGCAGCAGCTGCACCTTTGGCAAGAACAGCTTCTTTGATTGCCGTTTTCTTACCCACAATAATAGCGATGGTTGATTGGGGTTTATTATACAACCTGACCAGCTCAGAGACACTCACTCCACTTTCATACTTAGCAATGATCTCTTTCTTCATCTCCATAGTAATTCTCATCCTTTTTGCTGTAGGGTTGGCACTAGAAGCTTTCTTGGGGCCCATGGTGACTTATTCTGCAGGTGCAATCACTACAAAGGCTGTGATAATATGAAATGTTCCAGTTGTTGAATGTTTGGAAGCGACCGCGGTGGCTGGCTGGCTTGTAAACACTGGCGCCAAGGGACAAGTGAGGCGCACTCAGGCCAAAGTGGACGCGTATGGTACGGAACGAATAGCGCTGGTCGGGTTTTTAAGCGCTAGTTGAGGCAAAACTTTTGCGTTAAAATGTATCGCTAGTCAGATTTATCATTAATCGATGCAATCGCTGGTTGAGGGTCCACTGTATTTCGCTGGATGGCCAAATCACCAGCAATTTCTACACTGTTGCGGTGTAGGGATCACCTTTCGAACTTGTAACCGATGTCCTGCTACATAAACTGAGGATGGGAGTTCACGGCTGTCAAAAGTTAAACGAGCCACATTGCTAGGGTATTGTCTCCGCCCGCGGGCAGGAAGAACATAAGTGTCTACCTTGAGGATTGGGAGATCTTGGAGTTCCAGCTGTTCAAGAATGTCAGTGCCACATGTCTGGAAATTTTGTTGAACTATGGTATGGGGCAGAATGACAGTACCACTACAAGAATTGAGGGAATGATGGTTTTCAATAGTGACAGGAACAGTATCGATATGGGAAAGACGAGAAAGCTCATGAGCCTGGGTAGCATTCTGTACGGTGATGATGCGCGTACCGCTCTTAAGAGCATGAAAAGAAATATCTTTACCAACATGGCGTAGGAGTGCCTTGCCAATACTGTGGTCAGAAAGATAGGCAGTAGAGGAAGTCGTAAGTGAAGAATTTAGTCCATTGTGCAGTCTGAAACTGAGCGTGGAAAGGTAGTGAAGGACGTGTCGATCTTTTCTGAGAAGAACGAGAAGGTGGAGAAGTATCATCAGCAGGTAATTGTCGTTGGCGTTTAGGTGTGTGACCAGAGTTGGTCCGACGTGGAACGGGCCGGCGATTCGAAAATTGCCACACCGCAGAGGGAGAGGCCGGAAGCATAGTCAGAGGAGAGCGAAGGTCAGATAAATCAAAGGAGTCAGTCGAGGCCTCAGTACCTGAAGCGGGTGAGGAAACAGCACCGGCAAGAGGTACAGAGGCATGAGGAGTGTCCGAAGAGTGGTCCAAAGACGAAGCGGGGTCAGAATGGGGTGCGGTATCAAGAAGGGGCCTGGGGGAAGCAGGTTCATGGCCTAGGGCTGCCATGATTAGGTTACTTCTTTCTTTTTATTTTTAAGAAAAAAAAAGAAAGAAGAAAAGAAAATAAAAATAAAAAAATGAATAAAAAAAGGGGGGACCGGGGAGGGATAGTTCTTAGGAGGAATGAAAGAGCCAGAAATCTCCCTCCGTGCCCAAGAGGACCTCAGCACCGCAAGTAGCGCAGATGCAGCATGGAACCCGTGCCATACTCTACCCATCATGTCAGTAAACCGGCAATCCGGGATAGCAACCTCACATCTGCCGAGCTACCTCAGTGGACAAAAGAGAGGGCGGTCGGAAATCCACCACAAAGCATACCTCCATCGGCCACCACCCCCGGAATCCGAAAGGTGGCTTCCAGAGATACACCCGTCACCCGAGAGACACCCAAAGCCACCCTCCGGGATACCGGAGAGGGATCGGGACATCCCCAGGTGATCCAGATTCCATGGCAAACTACGCCACCGCCAAGAACCTCAACGGAATGGGATGGACCCCAGTACCCTTTCCCCTACCTAGGAACTAGCGTGCCTGCAGGGAAAAAAAAAAAAATCCCAAAGGCACAAAAAGGAAGGGCAAAAGGGAGGGGTGGAGAGGAGGAGGAGGAAAGGAAAAAGGGGAGGATGGGGAGGATGGGATAGGGAATGGGGGATTGAAGGGTAATTAGGTTCAGTCTCAGGAAGGAGACCGACAGGTCTAACTCCTCAGGCCAAGAGCCTCTTCACCATGCCAAGGAGCCCCCATTGAAGAGGATCTCCTCTATGAGCTTATATGATTTATATGACTGACATTTCATTAACATATTTCACTCTCAACACTGTTATGGTATATCCCTTTTATATATTCTGATGAGTTTATAACTAAAATATTTCTGAAATATTAAACACTAACATGTTTTATCTCTTGAATGAACTTGAGTATGTCTCACAAGATTGTTTTTTTGATTAAAACATTTCAGACACTCAGAACATTGATATGGTTTATCTCCTGTATGTACTCTCACGTGTGTCACAAGACTGCTTTTTCGATTAAAACATTTCAGACACTCTGAACATTGATATGGTTTATCTCCTGTATGTAGTCTCATGTGTGTCATAAGGTTGCTTTTTCGATTAAAACATTTCAGACACTCAGAACATTGATATGGTTTATCTCCTGTATGTACTCTCATGTGTGTCACAAGACTGTTTTTTTGATTAAAACATTTCAGACATTCAGAACACTGATATGGTTTATTTCCTGTATGTAGTCTCATGTGTGTCACAAGATTGCTTGTATGATTAAAACATTTCAGACACTCAGAACATTGATATGGTTTATCTCCTGTATGTACTCTCATGTGTGTCACAAGACTGTTTTTTTGATTAAAACATTTCAGACACTCAGAACATTGATATGGTTTATTTCCTGTATGCAGTCTCATGTGTGTCACAAGACTGCTTGAATGATTAAAACATTTCAGACACTCAGAACATTGATATGGTTTATCTCCTGTATGTACTCTCATGTGTGTCACAAGAGTGCTTTTTTCACTAAAATATTTCAGACACTCAAAACAGTGATATGGTTTATCTCCTGTATGTACTCTCATGTGTGTCACAAGATTGCATTTTTGATTAAAACATTTCAGACACTCAGAACATTCATATGGTTTATCTCCTGTATGTACTCTCATGTGTGTCACAAGACTGCTTTTTCGATTAAAACATTTCAGACACTCAGAACATTGATATGGTTTATCTCCTGTATGTACTCTCATGTGTGTCACAAGATTGTATTTTTGATTAAAACATTTCAGACACTCAGAACATTGATATGGTTTATCTCCTGTATGTACTCTCATGTGTGTTACAAGACTGCCTTTTACACTAAAACATTTCAGACACTCAGCGCAATGATATGGTTTATATCCTGTATGTACTCTCGCATGTGACACAAGATTACTTTTTTTACTAAAACATTTCAGACACTCAGAACATTCATATGGTTTGTGTTCTTTATGTTTTCCCATATTTTTTAAATGAAGGAATTTCATTTAAAATATTTTAGTCATACAACAGTTTTATAGTTAATCTTCCTTATGTTCTCACAAGTCTACTTTATGATTTTTTTTAACTATTTTGAACACTGAACACATGGTTTTCCTTATGAACATATTCCCATGTTAAGATTTATTTAGGTAAAACTTTTTCTACTTATGAGCACTAATAAAGTTCATATTGTTAAAACACATTCATAATTTTTGTTTTGTGTTAAAAGATTAATATATGTACTAGAACCCTACAGATACATTAAAAAATATTATTATTATTATTATTATTTGTTCTTGTGTTTAAACAAATTTCTCTTGATTCTTTTATTGACCCTTTGAGGGTTCAGACACCCAATCTGAAAATTCCACATGGGGTCTAAAAAATATTATTTTCTCTTAGGAAATCATAGAGAATCTTTTTCTTAATGTAATAAAATGAAATAATTTTATAAAGAATTGATGAGGTTATACTCCTGTAAATTTTGCCGTGTCAGAAATATTTAAGCATTGGCAATTTTGCCCACTTTGAGTCCTGTTTTTGGCCAATTATATAGTTCCGTTAGACCAAATTCTTAGCTATTTCACTAGTATGTGTTCTATATTATCAATTAAGCACATAAAACTGCCCAATTCAACTATTTCAACTTCCCAATAAAGTGATTGGAAATTGGAAATATGGCCAATTTCACAAAAAATTCAAAATATTCCAATTTCAAAATAGGGTCCAGAATAATCAAAGCAGGCAACCTGGTATTGGTAATATGGCCAGTTTCACACAAAATTCAAAATATTCCAATTTCAAAGTAGGGTCCAGAATAATCAATTCAGGCAACCTGGCACTAAACTAACATTTTTACTACTTATTAGTTACATTTGTAGGCTTTACAGATGAATTTCATTTTGATTTCTTATTCACAAATTATTTTTATGCACACAAAAAATAGAAAAGTTACTGTTATGCAATATTGTAATAACTGTATAAATAATATCAGTGCATACAGCAGCACACATTAAACCCGCCAGCTGACGTGTATTGGACACGTGATGCGATTGTTTACCCTCTAATATCAGCAAAAACAGAACATTTCCACTACTCTGAACTCAATTTCAAGTTATTTTCTGTACTAAAATCCATCAAAGTCATTTCTGTAATACATCCTCTATTTTATCAAATGAGACTAAGAAACGGTGAATGCTACTATAAAAAAACATGAAAATACACCAAAAATTTGCTGTTTTAATCCAAAAACACAGTTGCACTTTGTTTTTTTCTCATGCATTGCCTGCTGCAGGATTTGTTTTATATAGTGCACACTTATCACATAGATGCATTCTCTCATATTTAGGCCCAATATCAAAAGCAAAATTGTTTAATTAGTAATAGCTAGTTAAAAATTCACAAGAAGAACATCTGTTGCCTTTCTTGAAGTACTGAAGATATAGTGTCTGGCAAGACACAACCTGGTAGTCTTCCACAAAATACTTCTGCAATATCAGTTGTTGTTCAAGACACTTACACTGGTGCTTCTTGAAGTACTGAAGATATAGTGTCTGGCAAGACACAACCTGGTAGTCTTCCACAAAATACTTCTGCAATATCAGTTGTTGTTCAAGACACTTACACTGGTGCTTCTTGAAGAACTGAAGATATAGTGTCTGGCAAGACACAACCTGGTAGTCTTCCACAAAATACTTCTGCAATATCAGTTGTTGTTCAAGACACTTACACTGGTGCTTCTTGAAGTACTGAAGATATAGTGTCTGGCAAGACACAACCTGGTAGTCTTCCACAAAATACTTCTGCAATATCAGTTGTTGTTCAAGACACTTACAACTGGTGCTTCTTGAAGAACTGAAGATATAGTGTCTGGCAAGACACAACCTGGTAGTCTTCCACAAAATACTTCTGCAATATCAGTTGTTGTTCAAGACACTTACACTGGTGCTTCTTGAAGTACTGAAGATATAGTGTCTGGCAAGACACAACCTGGTAGTCTTCCACAAAATACTTCTGCAATATCAGTTGTTGTTCAAGACACTTACACTGGTGCTTCTTGAAGTACTGAAGATATAGTGTCTGCAAGACACAACCTGGTAGTCTTCCACAAAATACTTCTGCAATATCAGTTGTTGTTCAAGACACTTACACTGGTGCTTCTTGAAGAACTGAAGATATAGTGTCTGGCAAGACACAACCTGGTAGTCTTCCACAAAATACTTCTGCAATATCAGTTGTTGTTCAAGACACTTACACTGGTGCTTCTTGAAGTACTGAAGATATAGTGTCTGGCAAGACACAACCTGGTAGTCTTCCACAAAATACTTCTGCAATATCAGTTGTTGTTCAAGACACTTACACTGGTGCTTCTTGAAGTACTGAAGATATAGTGTCTGGCAAGACACAACCTGGTAGTCTTCCACAAAATAACTTCTGCAATACATGTTGTTGTTAGACACATCACATGGTGCTTCTAAGTACTGAAGATTAGTGTCTTGGCAAGCACACACTGGTAGTTCTCACAAATATACGTCTGCAATAAAACATGAGTCAGTATAGCACAATATTCCACAATTAACCAACAAACATACTCAACTAAAAAAGATTTTTATTTTCTATTGTACACGTTCACTAATAAAATTCTCACTTAAATGTTTATCTAGTAAAGATCTTCAAGATAAATCACAAGTTGTATATTAATAATTATGTTAACTAATATACTGAGTAAACAATATGACATTTTATACACAAACATCTTTAAATTTTATTATATTCTTGGAGTTAATAATATTAATCAGCCTATTCCTCACTTAGCGACGTATCGTTTACCGACACCTAGATTACGATGGGCTCTTGACCAGTATGTATACTAATATAATGTATATTAGAGGCTGATTTCCTGTATTCTGCTTATTACAATATACAGTACACTACTATATAAACATTTAAAAATATACCAGAAATGTAATAAATGGAGCAAAGATGACATTTAAACAATGTCAAACATGGTTGACACAAACCCACTATCATATTATGCTCCTCACTTAGCGATAAATTTGTATACTGACATGGTCTTAGGAATGGAACTCTGTTGTTGAGTGAGGAGAAGCAGTAATATAATCAAGGTGCTAAACCTGAAAAGGTCATAGACCACTGCAGGGTGAATTGTGCTAAAGAAGGAATATACAAAGGTCAGAGACTAATGTGTTGTAGGAGTGTGCAAAAGGTAGGGTTAGGAAAGGTTGTGACCCAAAAGTAAAAAAATTTGATGGAAAACTTTTGGAATTACGCTCTCACAAATTTAGTAGTCATGCTATATTTACTTATCAGTGATTTTGCCTCTTTTCGGCCATAATTTGGGCCAATTCCAGTGTTCCAGTCAACCAAACTCATAGTTATGATATTAGAACTCCCTTCATTCTATCGATTGAGTACAAGAAACTGCCTATTTACCTATTTCAACTACTAGTGATACCAGTGAATAGCAGAATACAGTGTTGTAGTAGCAACTAACCAGTATTATAATGGTACTTAGTGGAGTGGAGTGACTTTCATTAGTTTCTTTTTCTTGAAATACCAGACATATACGGTGAATTTCATATAACCTGTAGTTACCAGCGGTCGCAATATACACAACGAGAAGCAATTATTACTACAGAAAAAGTGTCCTTCATCCAAAATTTGCACCAGTCAACTATAGTGATAATATAGCATTTATTGCGGTGGAGACGAAAAAAAAAAAAAATAGAAAAGCTAGATACAGCGATTGATAAACAAGGGTTGAGGTCGACCGTTCGTCATTGTAGGAGCTGCGAGCAGTCACCGGCTCTTCAACACGCAAGTTATACTTTTGTATCAATCAAATCACATATTACACGGGTAGATAATTTCCAGTAGATCCTTCATGTGTTAGCCCAAATCACCGACCAGTATGTTTTAAATAAGCGACCCACTGATCAGATCAGATCGACTGGTCCGAACCCTTGACTGGTCCGAACCCTTGACTGGTCCAAACCCTGGACTGGTTTCAAACGGTTTCGTTGGACAATAAAGCAGACTGTAAACGGATGGGGTTGTAGGCGCCCTAATAAACACAAACATTAAATATATATCAGGAACGTGCACGGTAAGCTGTCATATACAAAAACAGTTAGAAACAGAAATACAAATAGCTAGAGCTTCATTTAAGGAGGTTATTAATAGAATATTCAAGAGGTTGCTAGTAGAATTGCAGTAAATCAACCATTCAAATCATTATGAAGCTGTGTGTAGTCTGTGGTCAGTCAAACAAACGGGCTTCCACATGCATAAATTGTCATTTTTGTGGAAATTGGTGTCACGCCCCTTGTGCAGATATCCAAGAACTAGCTACAAGCAGTATTAAAACAGGGAAGTGTTTTTGGGTATGCCCAAATGAGATAAATCTGTGGACTAAAATCACAAGGGTATTAAAAGAGGTCAACATCAAAGCTGCTTTCATAGAAAACCTGGAAGCTTTCTACAACAGATGGGAACATAAAAAGTCTGGGCTGAATGGTACTGCCCTTGATACTGGCCATGTAGGCAGAAACTGTAAGGCTGGAGATGAAGTTCTGGTAGTCAGTAAATGTGGGGTTGATAGTGCTGTCCTGGGAGACAGTAATGGTGAAGCTGGAGGTGCTGTCCTGGGGGGACAGTAATGGTGAAGCTGGAGGTGCTGTCCTGGGAGACAGTAATGATGAAGCTGGAGGTGCTGTCCTGGGAGACAGTAATGGTGAAGCTGGAGATGCTGTCCTGGGAGACAGTAATGGTGAAGCTGGAGATTTTGTCCAGGTAGTCGGGAATTATAAGCAGGAAGGAATACATATAAATGACCTCATAGGGGACAGGAGCCATAGTAGGGAAACAAGTGTAGTCAAAGATAAGATAAAACCAATATTGCAAACTAGAAATACCACAGGAAATAGCAAACAAGAGGACTCCACTAACAATAGTGAGGATATACTACCAAAAACAACTGGTGGGAGCTCCATTGTTGGTGCTAGGGAGGATAGAAGTAAGACAGGGAAACATGCACCAACAGGGAATACAGTCACAGAAACCCAAGGCAAACGGAAACCAAGCCTGTGCACATACTATGCACTCGGTATCTGCTGGCATGGGAAATCTGGAAAAACAGATGGGACGTGCAACTATGACCACCCAAGAAAATGCCATGCCCATATGACAACAGGAAAAATGCAAACTCCCTTCCTTAAGCTTTTTCACCCTGAACTGTGTACGTCTTCAGTACAGGAAAGACTGTGCTATAACTTAAATTGCCAGGCATACCATCTAAAGGGGACAAAAAGATACAAAACATCCAGGCCATGGGAAAACCTGGGTAGCCACAGCCAATCAAGAGGGAGAGGTTTTTTAGTGCCAGGAAGGAAAAAAAACTGGCAGGAAATGGCAGAAATCGTACACCAAATCCAGTCATTCCTGGAGTGGAACCACAGTCGATGGCCTCCACTCCAAACCAACAGATACAGATACTAATGCCGGAAAAAAAAATCCCCCCTCAGTACCAACAATACCACCAGTCCGATAACATTCTTCTTTGCAAATATACAGGGTCTAAAGCCAGCAACAAACAACAAAAATACCTTTCATCCGTGGACTGCTTGCAGAGGCAAAGGCAATGTTCGCGGCTTTCACTGAGACCCACATAAAGGATCACTTGGACAACGAAATATGGATCCCAGGTTACAACCTATACAGATGTGACAGAGTGAACAGGCAAAAGGGGAAGGGGGTTGGCCTGTACATTGCAGAGTCACTTGTTTGCACAGAACTGCTTAATGCCTCAAATGATGTAGCGGAAGTTTTAGCAGTAAAGGTCGAGAACCAAAACCTAGTCATTGTGGTAGTCTACAAGCCTCCTGATGCAACATCCCAGCAATTCCAGGAACAGCTGTTAAAAATTGACCACTGTCTGGAAAATCTTCCAGCTCCTGCACCCAACATCTTGCTCCTGTGGGATTTCAACTTAAGGCACCTAAAATGGAGGAATATAGCAAACAATATTGTTGCAGCAATAACACCAGGAGGCAGCTCTGATGAAAACTCACACTCACACGAGCTTTTAAATCTCTGCACAAAATTCAATTTAAACCAGCAAATAATAGAGCCTACTAGACTGGAGAATACACTAGACCTCATCTTCACTAACAATAATGATCTGATAAGAAATGTCACCATATCAAAAACAATATACTCAGATCACAACATAATTGAGGTTTTAGACATGTATGCGCGGAGCCCCCGACCGACAAAATGAGATAGTCACGAGGGAGCATTCACCAAAATTCAACTTCAATAACAAAAACATAAAGTGGGACCAAGTAACCAAGTCCCTAACCGATATAAGCTGGGAAGATATACTAAGCAACACAGACCCCAACTTATGCCTAGAACAGATTAACTCGGTGGCACTCGATGTATGCACAAGGCTTATTCCTCTAAGAAAAAGGAGGAGTAGAATGTAAAATAGAAAGAGACAGGCGCTCCCTTTACAGGCGACGGAAAAGAATAACAGAGCGGCTAAAAGAGGTCAATATATCTGAAATGCATAGGGAGACACTGGTCAGAGAAATAGCAAGCATCGAACTTAAGCTAAAAGAATCCTTTAGGAGTCAGGAATCGCGGGAAGAACTAAAAGTCATAAATGAAATCGAAAGAAACCCAAAGTATTTCTTCTCCTATGCCAAATCAAAATCGAGAACAACGTCCAGTATTGGGCCCCTACTTAAACAAGATGGGTCCTACACAGATGACAGCAAGGAAATGAGTGAGCTACTCAAGTCCCAATATGACTCAGTTTTTAGCAAGCCAGAGTCGAAGATCAAAATGAATTTTTTATGAGAGAGCCACAAAATTTGATTAACACAAGCCTATCTGATGTTATCCTGACGCCAAATGACTTCGAACAGGCGATAAATGACATGCCAATGCACTCTGCCCCAGGGCCAGACTCATGGAACTCTGTGTTCATCAAGAACTGCAAGAAGCCCCTATCACGAGCTTTTCCATCCTATGGAGAGGGAGCATGGACATGGGGGTCGTCCCACAGTTACTAAAAACAGCAGACATAGCCCCACTCCACAAAGGGGGCAGTAAAGCAACAGCAAAGAACTACAGACCAATAGCACTAACATCCCATATCATAAAAATCTTTGAAAGGGTCCTAAGAAGCAAGATCACCACGCATCTAGAAACCCATCAGTTACACAACCCAGGGCAACATGGGTTTAGAACAGGTCGCTCCTGTTTGTCTCAACTATTGGATCACTACGACAAGGTCCTAAATGCACTAGAAGACATAAAGAATGCAGATGTAACATATACAGACTTTGCAAAAGCCTTCGACAAGTGTGACTATGGCGTAATAGCGCACAAAATGCGTGCTAAAGGAATAACAGGAAAAGTCGGTCGATGGATCTATATTTTCCTCACTAACAGAACACAGAGAGTAGTCGTCAACAGAGTAAAGTCCGAGGCAGCTACGGTGAAAAGCTCTGTTCCACAAGGCACAGTACTCGCTCCCATCTTGTTCCTCATCCTCATATCCGACATAGACAAGGATGTCAGCCACAGCACCGTGTCTTCCTTTGCAGATGACACCCGAATCTGCATGACAGTGTCTTCCATTGCAGACACTGCAAAGCTCCAGGCGGACATCAACGAAATCTTTCAGTGGGCTGCAGAAAACAATATGAAGTTCAAGGATGAGAAATTTCAATTACTCAGATATGGTAAACATGAGGAAATTAAATCTTCATCAGAGTACAAAACAAATTCTGGCCACAAAATAGAGCGAAACACCAATGTCAAAGACCTGGGAGTGATCTGTCGGAGGATCTCCCCTTCAAGGCCATAACATTGTATCAATTGCATCTGCTAAAAAAAATGACAGGAAATGGATAATGAGAACCTTCAAAACTAGGAGGCCAAGCCCATGATGACACTCTTCAGGTCACTTGTTCTATCTAGGCTGGAATATTGCTGCACACTAACAGCACCTTTCAGGCAGGTGAAATTGCCGACCTAGAAAAAGTACAGAGAATTTTCACGGCGCGCATAACGGAGATAAAACACCTCAATTACGGGGAGCGCTTGAGGTTCCTAAACCTGTTTTCCCCTGGAATGCAGGAGGAGAGAAAACATGATTATATACACCTGGAAAATCCTAGAGGGACTAGTACCGAACTTGCACACGAAAAATCACTCACTACGAAAGCAAAAGACTTGGCAGACGATGCACCACCCCCCCAATGAAAAGCAGGGGTGTCACTAGCACATTAAGAGACCATACAATAAGTGTCAGGGGCCCGAGACTGTTCAACTGCCTCCCAGCACACATAAGGGGGATTCCCAACAGACCCCTGGCAGTCTTCAAGTGGCACGGGGACAAGCACCTAAAGTCAGTTCCTGATCAGCCAGGCTTTGGCTCGTCGTTAGTTTGCGTGCAGCCAGCAGCAACAGCCTGGTTGATCAGGCTCTGATCCACCAGGAGGCCTGGTCACAGGGCCGGGCCACGGGGGGATTGACCCCTGGAACTCCTTTCCTGGGGTTTACCTGGAGAGAGTTCCAGGGGTCAACGCCCCCTCGGCCCGGTCTGAGACCAGGCCTCCTGTGGATCAGAGCCTGATCAACCAGGCGTTGCTGCTGGCTGCACGCAAAACCAACATACGAGCCACAGCCCGGCTGATCCGGAACTGACTTTAGGTGCTTGTCCAGTGCCAGCTTGAAGACTGCCAGGGGGCTGTTGGTAATCCCCCTTATGTGGCTGGGAGGCAGTTGAACAGTCTCGGGCCCCTGACACTTATTGTATGGTCTCTAACGTGCTAGTGACACCCCTGCTTTTCATTGGGGGGATGGTGCATCGTTGCCAGTCTTTTGCTTTCGTAAATGGGTGATTTTCGTGTGCAAGTTCGGTACTAGTCCCTCTAGGATTTTCCAGGTGTATATAATCATGTATCTCTCCCCCCTGCTTTCCCGGGAATACGGGTTTAGGAACCTCAAGCGCTCCCAATAATTGAGGTTTTTTTATCTCCTTTATGCGCGCCGTGAAATTCTCTGTACATTTTCTAGGTCGGAAATTTCCCCTGCCTTGAAAGGGCTTTTAGTGTGCAGCAATATTCCAGCCTAGATAAAAACAAGGCCCTAAAGGTGTCTCATGGGCGGGCCCCCCTAGTTTTAAAGGGTTTTCTCATTATCCACTTCATTTTTCTAGCAGATGCGTTATAAAATGTTTTGGTCCTTAAAGGTGAGATCCCCCGAATGATCACTCCCAGGTCTTTGACGTTGGTGTTTCGCTCTATTTTGGGGCCAGAATTTGTTTTGTACTTGATAAGTTTTTAATTTTCCTCATGTTTACATATCTGAGTAATTGAATTTTCACGTTAACTTCATATTGTTTTCTGCAGCCCACTGAAAGATTTGGTTGATGTCTCCCTGGAGCTTTGCAGGTCTGCAATGGAAGACACTGTCATGCAGATTCGGGTCATCTGCAAAGGAAGACACGGTCTGTGGCTGACTCCTTGTCTATGTGGATTAAGGATGAGGAAAAAAGAGGGACGAGTCTGTGCCTTGTGGAACGAGCTTTTCACCGTAGCTGCCTCGGATTTACTCTGTTGACGATACTCTCTGTGTTCTGTTAGTGAGGAAATTATGATCCCTCGACCCGACTTTTCCCGTTTTCCCTTTTGCACGCATTTTGTGGCTATTAGCCATGGTCAACTTGTTTTAAGCTTTTGCAAAGTCGTATAATTACATCGCATTCTTTTTTTCTTCTAGGGATTTAGGACCTTGTCTAGTGGTCCAATAGTTTAGACGAAGGAGCGACCTGTTCTAAACCCCATGTTGCCTGGGGTTTTGTAATGTGGGTTTTTTAGATGCGTGGGATCTGTTCTTTGGGGCCCTTTTAAAGATTTTTATGATATGGGATGTTGTGCTATTGGGGTTGTGTTTCTTTGCTGTTGCTTTACCCCCTTTGTGGATGGGCTATGTCTGTTTTTTTTGTAACTGTGGGACGACCCCCGTGGTTCCAGTCCCTCTCCATAGGAGGGAAAAAGGCTCATGATGGGGCTTCTTGAGTTTTTGTGAACACAGAGTTCCATGAGTCTGGCTGGGGCAGAGTGCATGGCATCATTATCGCCTGTTTAAAAGTCATTTGGCGTCAGAGATAACATCGGATAGGCTTGTGTTAATCAATTTTGTGGCTCTCTCATAAAAAATTCATTTTGAAATTCGAACTCTCAGTTTTGGTTGGCGGCTTGCTAAAAACTGAGTCATATTGGGGATTTGATGCTCACTATTTCCTTGCTGTCATCTGTGTAGACCATCTTGTTTAAGTAGGGCCCAATACTAGACGTGTTCTCGATTTTGATTTGGCATAGGAGAAGAAATACTTTGGGTTTCTTTCGATTTCAGGTAAACTCAGTAAATTGATCAGAAAATACTAATTTTTCCAATTTTACACAAAATTCAAGAAAGACCATTTTCCACATAGGGTCCAGAATAAATAATGAAGACATTCCTAACACTAAAATAACATTTTCTCTGTTCATTAGTCACCTCTCCAGGAAATTCTTATATTATGCTTGCTTTTCATTTCAAATTTATATTCACACAAAAAACAAAAGCTTTTTCTTAGTCATACAATTGTATAATTACAATAACTGCACTATTGAAACTATTGTACAACTTAAGCTACGATAAATTTCTTAAGTATTAAGTAGTCTGTAAGCCATTAAATTAAGTCTGCCCATAATGCCTAGGCATGAGAGTGGCTCTCTTTGCACTGCAACACATTACTCTAAATACAGTGAAACCTCAAATTTCGAATGTATCGCTTATCAAATACTTTGACAATCAACAGTTTTTTTCGAACCAACTTTGTCCCTATTATTGAACTTGCCCCTATTTTCGAACTGCCGGGTACCAGACCTGTCCGCCAGCCCACTGTCTATGTCCCCGTGCAGGTGCCATGAGCCAATGTGGCTTTGCTGACGCTTGAGTGAACACTAACCTGTGCTCTCATTCAAACATTTTACGATTAATTCATTGTGTTCAGTGCTTGTGGGACTGTGAAATAAGCTACCATGGACCCCAAGAAACTTGATAGTGGTACCCCATGGTAAAGAAAGTGAGAAACACCATTGATGTGAAGAAGGAAATAATACAGAAGTATTAGAGTGGTGTGAAACTTGTTGAGCTTGCCAGGATGTATGGGAAATACAAGTCGAGCATCGTTTCTATCCTGGCAAAGAATGAGCAAATAAAGGAAGCTGATGTTGCGAAAGGCGTTATTTTTTTTTTATTTATTAACACACTAGCCGATTCTCATCAAGGCAGGGTGGCCTGAAAAAAAACTTTCACCATCATTCACTTCATCACTGTCTTGCCAGAGGGGTGCTTTACACAATACAGTTAATACAACTGCAACATTAACACCCCTCCTTCAGAATGCAGGCACTGTACTTCCCATCTCCAGGACTCAAGTCCAGCCTGCTGGTTTCCCTGAATCTCTTCATAAATGTTACTTTGTTCACACTCCAACAGCATGTCAAGTATTAAAACCCATTTGTCTCCATTCACTCCTATCAAATATACTCACACATGCTTGATGGAAGTCAAAGCCCTTCGCAAACGAAACCTCCTTTATCCCTTCCCTCTAACCTTTCCTAGGACAACTCCTACCCCGCCTTCCTTCCACTACAGATTGATACACTCTTGAAGTCATTCTGTTTTATTCTATTCTCTCTACATGTCTAAGTAGGTTGGCAGACAGCAACCACCGAGGGAGGTACTACCTTTCTGCCAGATGACTGTGAAACAGAAACCTGTACCTGTTTTACATGATGGTAGGATTGCTGGTGTCTTTTTCTGTCTCATAAACATGCTGGATAACAGGGATATCTTGCTACTTCTACTTAGGTCACACTTCACAGGCATGCAGATGAATATATATATATATATATATATATATATATATATACACCTACCATCCGACTTACAACCTGCTCGACTCTTTGACCACTCGACTTACGAACAGTTTTTTTATGTCAAATTTCTGGGAAATAAAAACTATTTGTGTTGAAACAGTGTTTATCCCAAAACCTTACAGTATAAAATACAGTACTAACAACAAAAAAAGTAAAGTAAAACATAAAATACCAAAATAAAACAAAAAATAAAGTCATTAAAAAAAATGTTTTGTTGATATTCAGTAGTAAAGTTCGACTTACGACCATTTCGACTTACGACCAGTTTCTCGGAACCGAACTCAGTCGTAAGTCGGATGGTAGGTGTGTGTGTGTGTGTGTGAGTGTGTGTGTGTGTGTGTTTTGTGTGTGGTGTATATATATATATATTATAAAATATATAAATAATATAAATATATATATATATATATATATATATATATATAATAGATGGGAAGCAGGTGGTGTGGGACTATACATGTGCATCTACCTTGGCTGATACCTATCTCCAATACACCAGGGAGGAAGGAGGGGCAGCGGGCCAGCTTTAGGGAGTCCCAAAAGTCTAGAAAATATGGAGAACTTGCCCATCATTATATGTTTGTTCCCATAGGCTCAGAGACCCTTGGCTCATGGGGAAAGAGTGCATCTAATTTCCTAAGGAGTGGGGAAAAAGGACTCATCAGGGTAACTAGGGACCCAGGGCAGCTAGTTTTCTGTTCCAGCGGCTCAGTGCGGCTGTTCAAAGGGGTAAATGCATGCTGCCATTTTGGGCACACGCCCCAGCTCTGAGGAGCTGGATGAGATTTTCGCCTTATAATCGGTGATACACCCCGTAACAACATGTACCGTATATGCCACCCTTTTTATCAACAATGTATCTCTTAAATCTTCCCGTGCCATATTATGTAATAAAATATTCCTATTGGTAAAAAAAAAAAAAAAAAAAGTTCAAAAGATGGGGTGGTAGGGGAAGTGGAATATTCAAATGGCTTCAGGAAGAAATCCAAATATTCTTCCTTGAAGCCTTTTTATCCACTTCTCCGAGGCTATGGGTCCCACAAATTTACACCCGAGGTGGACCCCATCCTATATTAAAAAAAAAAAAAAAAAAAAAAAAAAAAAAAAAATATATATAAAATATATATAAATATATATATATAATAATATATATATAAAATATATATAATATTTTATATATATAAAAATATATAATATATATATAATATATATATATATATATATTATAAATATATATATATTATATGAATGAACTCAAGAGCAAACTACAAAGAAAATTAGGGCATTTTAAAATTGAAAATAGTTTATTGGACAAAGCATGCTAATAACAATTTTTAATTAAACTTATCAGATGAAATTTTAGACAAACATACAACTGCTGCTCTAGGTTTTGGCCTAAGTTTTGCAACTTCAAAAAAACTTAATAATGTTGAAATTTCAAAAAACCTTTTGTAACTTTGAAAAAATTTTCTGATTTATCCTCTGATGAAATTAATATTAGTAAAGGAATGGTATAAGCTCATGTAAAAAAAAACATTCCATTCCCTCAAAGATTTCTTTAAGTCTTTTTTATACACTTTAAAAAAAAAAATTTTTGCGCCTTCTAAAGCAGACAAAATAAATCAAAAGTAATTATGAAAGAAAAAGATTACCAAAAAAAAGAATAATCTCTTTG
>NC_069429.1:29077075-29089575 GCF_026875155.1 Cherax quadricarinatus
GGGTTGATCAGGCGTGATCCCCCAGGGGGGCCGGGTCACAGACCGGGCCGGGGGGCGTTTGACCCCCGAAATCTCTCCAGGTAAACTCCAGGTTATCCAGGAAAAATTTTAAAATAAAATATATAATATATATATTTTGTCATGCCGAATATGTAAGCAAAAACTCATTTAAAATTAAGTCCTTTATGAAATTTTCTCTTATACGTTTAAAGATATGTAAAAATTTTTAATTTTGCACCAAAAGAATCTTAGAAAACTTACCTAACCTTATTATAACAAGAGCAATTTATTTTAGCCTAACCCAACTAAATATATTTTAAATATGTTTAAAATAATTTAGTACTAAACAAACACAATCAAATATATTTTTTTCGTTAGGTTCAGAATGATTTTGGCAAAATTTTTGCATACACAAATTTTCACTTGTCCTGTATGGCAAGATGAGCATTGCTATTTAAGCAAAGATCGCAAGTTCTGCCTATTCGACGACACACACATAATATAATAAAATATAATATATAAATATATATTTATATATATATATTTTAAAATATATATATTTTATATATAATATATTTTTAACAACTATTGTTTGCAACACAAGAGTCAAACTGGGAAAAAATTCCCATTAGTAGAGTTAAGCAATCAACCCTGTTGCAAAATGCGATTTTAGGTAATGATCAGTGAACTCTTAGAAATCAGATTAGAAGTGGGAAAAACCTGCTAGAGCAAGGTGGTGAACCTTTCTGAGAAGTGCTCTGAACCTACTGGACGGTACCACTAAGTGTAAGCTGACGTCAGTTGGATCACGTGACTTGGCGGAGACAGGCCAGTACCTGAACTAGTAACTGGTGCTCCAACTAGTGGTTTCCCAATGCATGAACTGTCAGTCTTTAATATAATGTTTTGTTCAAATCGTTATGATTAAAGCATAATACAATAATTACAATGAAACAGTTCAAATAAGAACGACGATGGGAGGCTTTAAGGAAGTAAATTAGTTATCCTCCTAAGCAGAATGAGTAATCAGACCCTTGGAATTAATCAGTAAAGTTAGTCAATAGGCATGATTTATATTATTGACTAGTTAAGATCCTCTAGGTTGTAGACCAATCGAGTCAGTACAAAACAATGTAAATACAATACATTTATAAAAAGGCTGTACTCGTAAGCAAACATCTCTACAACTTCTGGGAAGCGAAGCCTCTCTTCTTCAACACATATCATCCCCGCTGGTAATGGGAGGGAATTGAGTGCTGCATTTCAATTCTCAAGTCCATTTTAAGGAACTATTGCTCCTGTTAACCTAAAGGTGTGGCATCATTACCTACCCTGTGCTTTGTGTGCCTTGAGGGAAGTTCCGTGACTAGTTGGGGGTTTTATCTGTTTTGACTCCTCTATGGTAGTCAGGCAGAGGTCCTTTGTCCATCATTTTGATTTATGGTTAACGAGGAGGTGAATGCTGAGATCGCAGTCTTCTTATCAGTTTCTCCTTGATCTTAGATCGAAACTTTTGAGGAGTCCTCTGACATGTTCGAAAAACTTAGCTTATCAATGACCAGTACAAAACTATTTTGTTTCCATAAGTCAGAGGACGAAGTTTAAAGTATTGTCCTCATCGCTCTCGGGCACATGTGACTGCTGGCGAAGTAGCTCTGGGGGGGGGAATTCATCTGGGTTTTCTGTTCAGATTTTCCTATTTTGAGCAATCAAAATGCGCGAGAAGACATGGACGCAGGGTTAAATACTGTCTGTGTGGAGCTGTACATGGTACGCTGGAGTAGTTCTACGATGCAGTGCTTCTGCCAAGTATCATCCGCGTTTGTTGTATGGCATTACCAATCGACGAGCTGTATGGTGTAGCAGTGAATGGGTGGTCGTGGATATTCATCAAGTTCAAGAGAGCTGGGGTTTTACGCTCCAGCATAGTCGACGCCTTCCAAAAAAAAGAGGATGACCGTTAATTCTGCTCGTTGGAGGTTTGCCTACAGGACGTATCAAGCTATGTGACCGTGGGTAAAGGTGAGAAATGTCCCTTTGAGGCCTTGGAATATTGTGTTGTGCGGGAGGTATTCCACAGTATTGCAAGTTCCATTCGGCCGAGTTGGGAGCAAGTGTGGAAGGAGGGCCTTTATGGGCTGCCAGAGGGCTCTTTCACCTTGAAGATGATATTGAGGACAACATACCATGCGTAGTTCTGATGGAAGAGTTCAGAAACACAGGTGTTTGTATATTATTGAGGACAACGTTGACAGTAGGCTGTGCGGTCGTATGACTTATGCAGCCCAATGTCATCAAGGCTGGGACGGAGGAGGGAACGGCACAACAACGGTGATTGACAGCTGGGCTCCTTGGCACCTGGGACAGGTGAAGTGCAAGCGGGTGTCCTGGAAGTGGATGTGAAGAAGTAGACAGAGCGGTTCGGAGTCTGGGAGCGTGCTCACGTTACTGTGGGAACTGTTCTGATGCGCCTATCTATGGATGCGATTGTTGACTGAAGAGCCTTACAACAGGTTGGTTCTGTTGACGAGGTCTTGAAAGACTTTCTTGGGGGAGGTGGATAGACTGTCTGGAAGGGGAGAAGGATGGGAGGGCATTGGAGGGGTAGCAGTCTGCTGCACAGGAGTATGAGGACATCTTGGGCAACGAGAGTAAGCCCAGCACACGGTGTGTGGTTGAGGTGACCAGGAGGACATGAATGCTGAGGCAACATGTGGAGAGGGGCTCACGTAAGCGAGCAGCTGGGTCGTTTGATATGGAAGATGTCTAATTTGCCAGGGCAGCGATTGGAGGAAGAAAACCTTGGAGAATGTGCTAGATCTCCCGGGGAAATGGTGGCACAGTTCTGGGGTGCTGCCAAGGGCAAAGGAAAAGGGGAGGGATCGGAGGTCTGGACTAGACCCAAGTGCAATTGTGGCTATAGTTAAATCAGCACCGTCTTTTCGAGCAACCTTCAAATGCGGCGGCGGAAGGAAGCGCCTTTATTGTAATAATTCAAGGTGGTCACTGTTTAATTATTAACGGCTGAGAGCTGAGGTTTTAGAGGGTGTGGATGGAATGTTTTTTGGAGGAGATTGGATGGGATATATTTTTCATACAGGAGCATATTACAAGTTTGGATGTGAGTTGCATTTGTGAAGGGATATAATTTTATATGTGAGTGGCTCGGTGAGGTTAAAAGGTTGGGGGTTGCTGTGGCTTAGTGAAGGAAACCAGCGCCCCTTGCATGTGTTGGGGTGGGAGAGGGTGGGGGTTGGAAGGGTGGTGCGGGCGTATTAGAGGGGTGTGTGAGTGTGACAAGGTTTGTTTTATAGGAGTATACTTGCCGGCGGATGGAAATGCAAAGTTGAGGTAACTTTCGTGAGGGGTGTTTTGCTTTTTTATTTGGGGGGGATTGCCTTTAGTTATCTGTGATAGGAGGAGATTGGAATTATTGTCATACACAGGGTGATGTTGGAACCGAGGGGGGCGGGGTGTGTGTTGGGGGTTTTGTTACACAATGTGTTGGGGGATGTGGAAGTTTTAGATGGAGTCGGAGAGGTGGTTGGAGGGTTGAGTATACATTTGTACAAAGGGGTTATGCTGCACGACTGGATAGGCTCAATTGCTATGGACGGCATTACACGTTTTGGGTGTTAGGACCTTCGTTTGTGGGGTTTTCTGACCACAGGGCGGTTATTGCAGATCTTGACTGGAGGGTCATGGTTAGGATTACACAACTGGTTATTGGAAATTATATGAAGATTTGTAAATTTGGAGGAGGAGGTGTGTGAGGCTTTGGGGGATTGGTGGCACTCTTTTGGGGATCATGGAATGTGGGGGTCGTGTTGTCTTGAATGGTGGGAGAAGCGAGAGCTAAGCTGGGTATTGCTGGATTCTTAAAAATAGGGGACAGGGAAGAGGCCAGATGGAGGTATTGGGTTGGTTACAGAAATTAATTGGAATGTCAGCTGAATGAGTGTTATGAGGGAGAAGTGGGATGGCTGTATGGGACCGTGGAGCAAACTTCAAGGCTAGATGGCAGAGATCATAATGACAGATTTGATGCGTGCATGTCCCCCCCCCCCCCCCCCCCCCCGGAGGGCAGGATTGGAGGCTGTATTGTGGGGGGATCTAAACCTTCATCGGAAGTGTTTTAAGGACATTTAGGGTTAGGGCAGATGGAGTCAACTATTTTGCAAATTAGAGGGTGAGCGAGGGTATATATGGGTGGATTTCTTAAGGGTCAGTGTGCGCTTTACTACGGAAGGCATGAGTAATTATACTGATTCTGGTTTCGAGAAGAAAGGAGAAAAGAATATGGGGAGGGCAATGCTTTTGAGGAAGTGTTGGAGGGGGGCGGTGTTAGGGCAGTTAGAGGAGGAGGGGATGGAGATGGGAGGAAGGAGCAACTTAGTGTGGGGGAAGTTGGAGGAGGCAGTGAGTGTTTAAACATGAGTTCTGGAATTGCATGGGGCATCGATGGGATTTTCAATATGATTTTTACAGAGTTTTGGGGAGGCATATTAAGATTTGTCTTGTTGGAGGTTCTATGAATTGTATGCTGTGGGAGGGCAAGCTAAGGGTCAGACACGAAGTATGGGAGTGGTTGTGTTGGGTTCGCAAAAGCAAGTGGGGAGTGTTTTAAGTGGTTATTAAATGCTATTTCACTAATGTGTTCTGACTACAGGGAGTTTTGCAAGTTTTAAGGTTATAGGTTGAAGAAGGTAATTGGTGGAGTTGTTACATAGGGTTCAGATGGATATACTGTGACGATGTATGAGAGTTGGGCATGGGTGTATAAGGGACTTTTTGAGTGGGTTGCGAGGGGGAGGACTTTTGGTATTGATTGGGAATTGGCATATGACTGTGTGTATAGAAAATTTTTGGAGGGCTTGTTTGTTCCATTGGGGTTTGGACTGGGAAGTGGCGCAGTGGGTCGATATGTTATACTCATCGGCTATGGTCAAGGTCCAAGTGATTGACAGATTGGGAAGGCTGTGTTAAAATGGAGAGAGGGAATAATGGCCAGGTGCCCTCTTTCTCAAATTCTGTTTGTGTGCATGCAAAAATCCGTTTTTGGGCTCATTGAGGGGGTGGGAGAGTGCAAATGGTGTGGAGAGGGAAGGGAGCTTAGGGATTGTGGGGTATGGGATGATACCACTATCTGATAGAAGGGTGGAGGGATTGCGTTCGGTGGGGAGGGTGTTGGGGATTTTTAGGGAGCGTTGGATGAGAGGTAAATAGGGCAAATCGTGTTTTACTGGAGGTGGTTGCTTGGGTGTAGGGGGCATGGGGTTTGGAGTTGGGTGGGAGTGGTGGATAATTGAAGGATTTGTGGGAGTTTTATACATGACATGCGCAGGAGGCTAGGCAGGTTAATTTCCAGAGAGGGTATTGGAGAAAGTAGTGAGTGATTAAGGGGTTTACGGGGGGAGATGTCCCATTCAGCAGAGGGCGGTAATGTTAATTCGCTGGTTTACAGTAAGGTTTGGGGTATGAGGGAAGTTGTATTCCTTTTGAGAACACAGGACATACAAGAAATACAGAGATGAGCTATACGTTATGTTTGGGTTTCGGGGTAGGGCTGCTGAGCAACGAAGTGGTGATTGTCGAAGGTGCGCAGAGGGGGAGTGGTGGGTCTTTAGCTTGGGCCGAGGTGTGGAAAGCCATATATGTAAAACAGTCATTCGTCTGGGCAGGAGGGAAAAAAGAGGGATTAGAGTGGGGAGGTGTGGGGGATGGTGTGGAGATGGTGGGGAGGTAAGAGTTAATTGAATGTGAAGATTTGTGAGGGTTTTATGATTGGTTAAAGAGTTGAGCGACTTAAGTGGGGCGTTTGTGGTATCATTGAGTGGAGGTCGGAAATCCTGCAGCGCGCGTATCGGTCTGTCCATTGTATGATTGGGGAATGATAGGGGAAGTCTTCTGGAGAAGGATAAGGTTAATGGCCTAGGGTACGTGAGTTGGTATACAGAAGTCATGGATGGGGTTCCTAGCTTCAAAGCAAGTTTTGAGTTCAATTGGTTTGGTGAGAAGAAACGTCCGGCAGTCTGTGTGGTGAGCTGGAGGTAACGGCTTTTCATGCAGTTTTTATTTTTGTGATGATTTGAGGTGTGGTACAGAGATGTGGTTGCTGTGTGTAGTTTTTTGTCGGATAGGTGGGTAATGTAGAAGGACCCTGCGAGCTTTAACCATTAGGAGGTATTAAAGGGGTATCCAAGGGAGGTAAAAAGGGCACGATTATGTATGTGGTAGTGAATTTTCTGTATATTTCCTGGGGAATGAGAGATGCTGGGGGTAGGATTCACGAATTAGGCCAATTGCAGCGCATATATACAGGGATGCTGGTAGGAACAAACTTATTATGGGAAAGTCAGTGGGGAGCTTGTGTGCAAGTGTGAATTGCTTTGGTATGGAGGTGAATATAGGTAAATGTAGTGTGGTGTGTAAAAGTTATGTTCTTTAGATAAGAACTCCTCCCGGTGTATGATGTAATTATGATGGTAAATCAAAATTGATTTGTCAGGTGAAAATGGTGTTCAGGGTTAATTTTCTTTCGGGCTTAGATCATTAATATAACAGTGACCAATTTAGTGTTCTTAAAAAATTTTCATGTTAAAGTAATTTTTGTTTTTTTAGGGAAAAAAATAATATTTAACTACTTTTGGAGTGGTTGAGACCACTCCTGTGTCAAAATAGTAATGTAACATCTGATAGACAATAGTAAAAGTTTGTATATATGCCACAAAAATTATGATTAAAAGTGTTGTGTTGTTTCTGTGTACCAAAGTTTATAGATAATATTAATTTTGTATCACATAGCTTGTTTTTTTACTTTTGTGTTATGGTGCAACGTTTAGATTGATGCAGGGGGATGGTACAAGCTACACCTGGGTGTTCAAGTTGTGATGTAATGGCGCACACGTTTAGTTGATGCAGGGTCGGATGGTACAAGAACACTGGGTGTTCAAGATGTGATGTAATGGTGCAAGTTTAGTTGTGCAGGGATGGTACAAGAAACCTGGGTGTTCAAGTGTGAATGTTATGTGCCAACGTTTGTTTGATGCAGGGATGGGTACATGAAACACCTGGAGTGTTTCAAGTGTGAATGTAATGGTGCAACGTTTAGTTGATGCAGGGCATGGTACAAGATAACACCTGGGGTTTCAAGTGTGAATGTAATGGTGCAACTCGGTTTAGTTGATTGCAGGGATGGTACAAGAACACTGGGGTGTTCAAGTTCCTACACGTGTGAATGTAATGGTGATAACGTTTAGTTGTTGCAGGGATGGTAACAAGAACAACCTGGGTGTTCATGTGTGAATGTAACTGGATGCAACCGTTTAGTTGATGCAGGGATGGCACAAGAAGTGAACTGGGTGTTTCAAGTGTGTAATGTAATGGAATGCAAAACGTTTTTAGTTGTGCAGGGATGGTACCAAGATCACCTGGGTGTTCAAGTGTGATGTAATGGTGCAACGTTTAGTTGATGCAGGGATGGTCAAGAATCACCTGGTGTTCAAGTGTGAATGTTAATGGTACTACGTTTAGTTGTATGCAGGTTGGACACAAGAACCCTGGGTGTTCAAGTGTGAATGTAATGGTGCAACGTTTAGTTGATGCTAGGGATGGCACAAGAACCTGGGTGTTCAGTGTGAAGGATAAGATGGTGGCAAACGTTTAGTTGCTGCAGGGATGGTTACATGAACCCCTGGGTGTTCAAGTGTGAATGTAATGTGCAACGTTTAGTTGTTGCAGGGGTATGGCACAAGTACACTGGGTGTTCAAGTGTGAATGTAATGATGCAACGTTTTGTTGCTGCAGGGGATGGTACAAGAACACCTGGTGTGTTCAAGTGTGAATGTAATGGTGAACGTTTAGATGATGCAGGATGCTCCGCAAGAACACCTGGGTGTCATGTGTGAATGAATGGTGAACGTTTAGTTGATGCTAGGGATGTACAAGGAACACCTGGAGGTTCAAGTGTGAATGTAATGGTGCAACGTTTAGTGGTGCAGGGATGGTACAAGAACACCTGGGTGTTCAAGTGTGGAATGTAATGGTGCAACGTTTAGTTGATGCCGGGATGGTACAAGAAAAACCTGGGTGTTTCAATGTGCATGTAATGGGGCTGTGCAACGTTAGATGATGCAGGGATGGTACAAGAACACCTGGTGTTTCAGAAGTGTGAATGTAATGGTGCAACGTTTAGTGATGCAGGGATGGCACAAGAACACCTGGCGTGTTCAGGTAAATGTAATGGTGCAAGCGTTTAGTGGATGCAAGCGATGGCACAAGAAACACCTGGAGTGTTCAAGTGTGATATGTACTGGTGCAATCGTTTAGTTGACTGCAGGGATGGTACAAGAACACTGGGTGTTCAGGTGTGAATGTTTAATGGTGCAACGTTTAGGTGATGCAGGGAGTACAAGATAACCCTGGGTGTTCAAGTGTGAAGGTAAGGGTGAACGTTTAGTTGATGCAGGGATGGTAACCAAAGAACACTGGGTGTTCAAGTGTGAATGTAATGGTGCAACGTTAGTTGATGCAGGGAATGGTACAAGAAACTCCTGGGTGTTCAAGTCGGGTGTAATTGTATAATGGTGCAACGTGTAGTTGATGCAGGGATGGACAAGAACCACATGGGTGTTCAAGTGTGAATGTAATGGTGCAACGTTTAGTGATGCAGGATGGTACAAGAACCCTGGGTTGTTCAAGTTGTGAATGTAATGGTGCAACGTTTTAGTTGATTGCAGGGATGGTACAAGAACACGTGGGTTGTTCAGTTGTGGAATGTAGGTGCAACGTTTAGTTGATTTTTTGCAGGGATGGTACCAAGAACACCTGGGTGTTCAAGTGTGAATGGTAATGGTGGCTACGTTTAGTTTGATGCAGGGATGGTACCAGAACACCTGGGTGTTCAAGTGTGAATGTAATGGTGGGCAACGTTTAGTTGATGCCAGGGATGGTCACAGAACCACCTGGGGTTCAGTGTTGAATGTAAATGGTGCAACGTTTAGTGCTGCGGACGGGATGGTACAAGAAAACCTGGGTGTTCAAGTGTGAATGTAATGGGTGCAACGTTTAGTGATGCGGGATTGGTAACACGAAACACCTGGGAGTTCAAGTGTGAATTGTAATGGTACAACGTTTTTAGTTGATGCTAGGGATGGCACAAAGAACACCTGGGCGTTCAAGTGTGAATGAATGGTGCACGTTTAGTTGTTGCAGGGATGGCACAAGAAATCACCTGGGTGATCAAGTGTGATGTAAATGGGTGCAAACGTTTTAGTTGCTGCAGGGATGGTACAAGAACACCTGGGTGTTCAAGTGTGAATGTAATGGTGCCAACGTTTAGTGATTGCTGGGATGGCCACAAGAACACCTGGGTGTTTCAAGTGGTGAATGTGGGGAGCAACGTTTAGTGCCTTGCAGGGATGGTACAAGAACCGCACCGTGTGTTGTCAAGTGTGATGGAATGGTGCAACTTTAGTTGATGCGGGGATGGCACCCAAGAACACCTGGTGTGTTCAAGTGTGATGTATGGTTGCACGCTTTAGTTGATGCAGGGATGGTTACAAGAACTCCTGGGCGGTTCAAGTGTTGATGTAATGGAGCAAACGTTTAGTTGCTGCAGGGTGGTACAAGAACACCTGGGTGTTTCAAGTGTGAATGTAATGGTTGCTAACGTTTAGTGGATGCAGGGATGGTACATAGAACACATGGGGGTTCAAGTGTGAATGTAATGGTTTGCAACGTTTAGTTCCAACGTTTTAGTTGATGCGGGATAGTACAAGAACCCTGGGTTTTCCCAAGTGTGAATGTAAGGGTTTACAACTTTTTGTTGATGCAGGGAGGGGTACAAGAACCCCTAGGTGTTCAAAGTGTAAAATGAAGGGTTTGAACGTTTAGTTAAATGCGGGGGATGGTACAAAACCCCCTGGGGGGTTAAAGTGGGGGGAATTTTAATGGTACAACGTTTAGTTTTTTGCAGGGATGGCACAAGAAACCTGGGTGTTCAGTGTAAAGAAGGGTGAAACTTTTATTTGATGAGGGAGGGCAAAAAAACACCTTTGGTGTTCAAGTGGAATGTAATGGTCAACTTTTAGTTGATGCGGGGATGGAAACAAGAACACCTAGGGTTAAAGTGTGAAATTTTAATGGTACAACGTTTAGTTGATGCAGGGTTTGGCACAAGAAAAAACCTGGGTGTTAAGTGTAATGTAATGGTAAACGTTTGGGTTGATGAAAGGAAAGGGGAAATTTATAACTCTGTTTAAGAACTGTTTCCCTTGTTTTTTTAAACTTTTTAAATTTTATTGTGTTTTTTTAAAAAAAAATTTTAAAAAAAATATTTTCAAACTTATAAATTGAAATTTGGGGTATGCTATGGGGTTTTTGGTATTTTTTTTTTTTTTTTTTGCACATGGTTAATTATTAATATTTTTTATTTATTAATATCTTGTACTGTACTTTTTCAAAAAAAAAAAAAAAAAGTTCTCCATATCCAAGTTTGGCTATGCCACATCTCTACCAAGCATAAAGATATTGACATTGTCCTCATCACTCTCGGGCTGTGTGGGCAGGCTGCGCAGTAGCTCCTGAATTAACTGGTTGTCTGTGCAGTTTTTCTGTCAGTACTTTCATAATGGTGGAAGGTGGACATAGGCGTGTCAACACTGTCTGTCTTGAACTTGTGAATGGCTCGCTCAATAGTCAGAACACCCATCTTTTGCTGACGGCGATATTAAGAGATACATATGTATGGCATAGCAAATGAGGAGCTCTATGGAGTGTCGTTGAATGGTAATTTAAGGATATTCGTCAAATTCCGGCAGAGCAGCACTTATGAAAATATGGTGGCCAGGTACCAGGATGTGGTTAAGCCGGTTAACCCTGGTGTTAATGTTCGCCTTCATGATGTATCACGGTTTTACACTTGGATCAATGTGCGTAATGTTCTTTTTGAAGCTGACGAGAGTGATTTAAGGAACGTTTTTGGACGTTATGGTACGGTACATTTGGCGACATTTGGACGTTGGCATGATGGACCACTTGTTGGTATGACGGAAGGGTCGTTTTCCCTTAAAATGTCCCTTAAGCACCCTATACCATCGTATGTGGTGATGGAGGACTTCCGCACTCTAGTCTTCATTACGTACACAGGTCAGAGGCGTACGTGTCGACTTTGTGGGACATATGACCACATCGCGGTGCAATGTCCTACGCGACGAGGAAGATCAATGGCTGATGCAAGGACTGATGATGCACCGAAGTAGCAAACATAGGCTACGGCAACGCAGCATGAGTCTCTGGCATGGGAGACGTGGAGTGAGGAGGTAGAGAGGGAGACAGAGTTGTCTTCTGCATGTGTGACCCTACCTGGCGTTGGAGAGGACGTAGGCTTAGTGTCGGCGACGGCCCAGGATGATTTTGTAATTGCTCAGGATGTAATGGAGGCATCCATTCAGGAGGCTCTGAATGAATTGTTGGACGTTTCGGCGTCTGCGAGGATCCATGCTGGGCTGGAAAATGAGAGTGTAGAAGCAAGGTCAGGAGGCCCCAACGTGCAGGTCGTATGTGGTGTGGAACCACAACAGGTTGTAGTAGTGTATGTTTACCTGGAGTTTACCTGGAGAGAGTTCCGGGGGTCAACGCCCCCGCGGCCCGGTCTGTGACCAGGCCTCCTGGTGGATCAGCGCCTGATCAACCAGGCTGTTGCTGCTGGCTGCACGCAAACCAACGTACGAGCCACAGCCCGGCTGATCAGGAACTGACTTTAGGTGTTTGTCCAGTGCCAGCTTGAAGACTGCCAGGGGTCTGTTGGTAATCCCCCTTATGTGTGCTGGGAGGCAGTTGAACAGTCTCGGGCCCCTGACACTTGTATGGTCTCTTAACGTGCTAGTGACACCCCTGCTTTTCATTGGGGGGATGGTGCATCGTCTGCCAAGTCTTTTGCTTTCGTAGAGAGTGATTTTCGTGTGCAAGTTCGGTACTAGTCCCTCTAGGATTTTCCAGGTGTATATAATCATGTATCTCTCCCTTCTGCGTTCCAGGGAATACAGGTTTAGGAACCTCAAGCGCTCCCAGTAATTGAGGTGTTTTATCTCCGTTATGCGTGCCGTGAAAGTTCTCTGTACATTTTCTAGGTCGGCAATTTCACCTGCCTTGAAAGGTGCTGTTAGTGTGCAGCAATATTCCAGCCTAGATAGAACAAGTGACCTGAAGAGTGTCATCATGGGCTTGGCCTCCCCAGTTTTGAAAGGTTCTCATTATCCATCCTGTCATTTTTCTAGCAGATGCGATTGATACAATGTTATGGTCCTTGAAGGTGAGATCTTCCGACATAATCACTCCCAGGTCTTTGACGTTGGTGTTTCGCTCTATTTTGTGGCCAGAATTTGTTTTGTACTCTGATGAAGATTTAATTTCCTCATGTTTACCATACTGAGTAATTGAAATTTCTCATCGTTGAACTTCATATTGTTTTCTGCAGCCCACTGAAAGATTTGGTTGAT
>NC_069429.1:29094575-29142117 GCF_026875155.1 Cherax quadricarinatus
CTGGATTTGGTGTACGATTTCTGCCATTTCCTGCCAGTTTTTTTCCTTCCTGGCACTAAAAAACCTCTCCCTCTTGAGTGGCTGTGGCTACCCAGGTTTTCCCATGGCCTGGATGTTTTGTATCTTTTTGTCCCCTTTAGATGGTATTCCTGGCAATTTAAGTTATAGCACAGTCTTTCCTGTACTGAAGAGGTACACAGTTCAGGGTGAAAAAGCTTACAGGAAGGGAGTTTGCATTTTCCTGTTGTCATATGTGCATTGCATTTTCTAGGGTGGTCATAGTTGCACGCCCCATCTGTTTTTCCAGTTTTCCATGCCAGCGATCCCAAGTGCTGTATGGCCAGGCTTGGGGTTTCCCCTTGCCTTTGGTTTCTGTGACTGTATTCCCCGTTGGTGCATGTTTCCCCGTCTTACTTCTTTCCTCCCCGCACCAACAATGGAGCTCCCACCCGTTGTTTTTGGTAATTATCCTCACTATTGCCATTGGGGGCCCCTTGTTTGTATTTTGCGGTATTTCTAGTTTGCAATATTGGTTTTATTTTCTTTGATACACTTGTTTCATATATGGGTCCTGTCCCCCTTGAGGCACTTTATGTATTCCTTCCTGCGTATAATTCCCCACTCCTGGACAAAAATCTCCAGCTTCCCATTTCTGTCTCCAGGACAGCATCCCAGTTTTACCATTTCTGTCTCCAGGACAGCACCCCAGCTTACCTTCTGTCCCAGGACAGACCTCCCTCTTTACCATTCGTTCCCCGGGCAGCACATCGGCCCACATTTATGACTACCCCAAAACCTCCCCCGCCTTACAGTTTGTGACTACATGGCCAGTATCAAGGGCAGTACCATTCAGCCCAGACTTTTTATGTTCCCATCTGTTGTAGAAAGCTTCCAGGTTTTCTATGAAAGCATCTTTGATGTTGTCCTCTTTTAATACCCTTGTGATTTTAGTCCACAGATTTTCCTCATTTGGGCATACCCAAAAACACTTCTCTGTTTTAATACTGCTTGTAGCTAGTTCTTGGATATCTGCACAAGGGGCGTGACACCAATTTCCACAAAAATGACAATTTATCCATGTAGAAGCCCGTTTGTTTGACTGACCACAGACTACACACAGCTTCATAATGATTTGAATGGTTGATTTACTGTAATTCTACTAGCAACCTCTTGAATATTCTATTAATAACCTTAAATGAAGCTCTAGCTATTTGTATTTCTGTTTCTAACTGTTTTTGTATATTGGACAGCTTACCGTCACATTCCTGATTTTTTATGTTTGTGTTTATAAGGGCGCCTACAACCCCATCCGTTTACAGTCTGCTTTATTGTCCAACGAAACCGTTTGAAACCAGTCAATGGTTCAGACCATCAAGGGTTCGGACCAGTCAAGGGTTCGGACCAGTCAAGGGTTTGGACCAGTCAAGGGTTCGGACAAGTCAAGGTTTCGGACCAGTCGATCTGTCGTGATCGTGGGTCACTTATTTAAAACATACTGGACGGGATTTGAGCTACACATGAAGGATCACTGGAATTTTACCGAGTAATATGTAATTGATTGATACAAAAGTATAACTTGTGTGTTGAAGAAATCGGTGACTGCTGGCAACTCCTACAGTGACGAACGGTCGACCTCAACCCTTGTTTATCAATCGCTGTATCTAGCTTTTCTAATTTTTTTTTCCGTCTCCACCACAATAAATGCTATATTATCACTATAGTTGACTGGTGCAAATTTTGGAGGAAGGACGCTTTTTCTGTAGTAATAATTGCTTCTCGTAGTGTATATTGCGACCGCTGGTAACTACAGGTTATATGAAATTCACAGTATACGTCTGGTATTTCAAGAAAAAAGAAACTACTGAAAGTCACTCCACTCCACTAAGTACCATTATAATACTGGTAGTTGCTACTACAACACTGTATTCTGCTATTCACTGGTATCACTAGATTATATGCGAGTACACTAGGAGGCCAGGAAGATTATTAAAAACAGCTGACCAGTGGTAAGTTTCTGGCGACTTCTGGCCCCTCCCTCTATGGGCTTATCACTTCTTTTACAAATTCACCTGTTTTCAAATGCCCTTTTGCCTTTATCATCAATATACTAGGACCCCTGTAGTATACACTTACATTTATGTATACTCAATTTTATCAGGGAGACTTTTTTTCCCTCTGACACAAAAAGTTAAATTTTTATTATTTTTTCCACACGGGAACAGGCTATGATTCCCCTCTGGCAGTAAACTTGCGGTAGTGCACACAAATTCCCCTTTTTTTTTTGACTCGTATATTGTTTTCCGCCCAAGTTGGTTTCCCGGGCTAGAGGGGTGTTCGTTAGGATTTATGGCACAATTAAAATTCTAGCAGTAAGAGCGACCCTGGGAAAACACCCGAAAAAACCCGGGGTAAGGGATAATAGTTGAGGAGGATTTGGTTGCAGATCATAGCTCTTGCAATAGAGCTGTGTTTATAACCGATAGTGATGACGTTTTGCTCCTGGGGGAAAGGTCTGGGGAAAAAAAACATGGCAAGATGTGACCCATAGAGATACGGGTGGAACAAAGTGTGTTCAGCATGGAAAAGGGGAGGAAAAGAGGGGTTGGGGGGGGGAAAAGGTGGGGGGGGGGTCGTAAAGGATTTAAGGTGTTAAGGTCTCTAAAGGCAAGCCCCCCTTGAATCCTTTAAGTGTATTTCTTAAAAATTTTAAATTTGGGTTTAAGTCGTAGACAAATGTAAGAGTTGGAGGTGTTTTTTAAAGAGATATGTACCTGACGTTGTGTTCCTGCAAGAACCCAATTACAACTCATTGGCGGAGTTAATGATTGATGGAGGATACGATGTGTACATTGGTTGCTTTGCACGATTTGAAGGTGGTGTGCATTGTTAATTAAGAAGCTACGCCCGTTCGTTTTCTCTGCAAAAAGAATGTGAGGTAGGGGAGGAGGGGCGGGTGGTTTGTGGGATGGGGCGCATGGATGGTGGGGTACAAGTGGGTTTCATAGGGGTGTATGAGCTGTGAGAAGGAGACAAGGGTGTCAAAAAATAAGTTCTTTGGGATGTCTTGTTACCATTTAAGATCGCTTGCCAGTCGCAACGATTGTAGGAGGTGATTGGAACTTATTGTTTCCAACGTAAGAAACGTAGAACCTAGAGGAAGGTGTTTTTTTGGGGGGGTATTTTAGGGGGATCTGTTGCGAGGTGAGAATGTATAGATTGTGGAAGGGGGAGGGAGGTGGGTGTGGTCTTGTATACGTTCATTAGGCGTGATTATTCGTCGAGGACTGGATCAAATCTATGTTTCTCAGGGAGTGAGGGTAAGCAGTGTTAGTATAATGCATTTAATGTGAGCTTCTCTGATCATAGAGGGGTTCTGGTGGACTTGGATTTGGAGGGATTGCCAAAGTGTTTCAGTGGTTATTGGAAGTTGAATGTTGGGTTATTGTTGCAAATGGGGCGTGGGGAGGGAATCTTTTGGAGAGTGCTTGGGAGGAGATGGTGGGCAGACTGTTGGGTGGGGGTAGACATCCTTGAGTGGTGGGACATGGTCAGTAAGGGGAAGGTGAGGGATTTTTATCAGGAGCGGGGAAAGGAAGAGCGGAGATATCAATATGGTGTTTTACATTACCTTGAAGGTCAACTGCAGGGTTTAAAACAATTGATTAGGGACATTTAAAATCGTGAATTTGATGCGGCACGAATCGCTGGAGGAATAATGAAGGTTTTATGGGCGGTTGTCCTTCGGCATATGTCTGAAGGAGAGCAGGAAAAACGTCGGCCATGGCGATGGCCCCCCCCCGAATTAATGAGCTTAAGTGTTCAGGAGCAATTGGAGGGGTATCGTCAGGGAGCATGGACACGGGGGTCGTCCCACAGTTACTAAAAACAACAGACATAGCCCCACTCCACAAAGGGGGCAGTAAAGCAACAGCAAAGAACTACAGACCAATAGCACTAACATCCCATATCATGGAAAATCTTTGAAAGGGTCCTAAGAAGCAAGGATCACACGCTTCTTAGAAACCCATCAAGTTAAACGAACCTCAGAGGCAAATGGGTTTATGATCAGGTCGCTCCTGTCTGTCTCAACTATTGGACCACTACGACAAGGTCCTAAATGCACTAGAAGACAAAAAGAATGAGATGTAATATATACAGACTTTGAAAAGCCTTCGACAAGTGTGACCATGTGCGTAATAGCGCACAAAATGCTGCTAAAGGAATAAACAGGAAAAGTCGGCGATGGATCTATACATCTTCTCACTAACAGAACACAGAGAGTAGTCGTCAAACAGAGTTGTCCGAGGCCATCTACGGTGAAAGCTCTGTTCCACATGCACAGATACTCGTCCCATTCTTGTTCCTCATCCTTATATCGACATAGACAAGGATGTCAGCCACAGCACCGTGTCTTCCTTTGCAGTGACACCCGAATCTGCATGACAGTGTCTTTTCGATGCAGACACTGCAAAGCTCCAGGCAGACATCAACCAAATCTTTCAGTGTGCGCAGAAAACAAATATGAAGTTCAACGATGAGATAATTTCTCAATTACTCAGATCAGATATGCGTAACAGAGGAAATTAAATCTTCATCAGAGGACAAAACAAATTCTTGGCCACAAAATAGACGAACACAAAGTCCAAGACCTGGAGTGATCATGTCGGAGGATCTCACCTTCAAAGACCATAACATTTGTTATCAATCGATTATGCTAGAAAAAATGACAGGATGGATAATGAGAACCTTCAATACTAGGGAGGCCACGCCATGATGACACTCTTCAGGTCACTTCGTTCTATCTAGGCTGGGAATATTGCTGCACACTAACTGACCTTTCAAGGCAGGTGAAATTGCCCGACCTCCCCCCCATTGAAAATGTACAGAGAACTTTCACGGCGCGCATAACGGAGATAAAACAACCTCAATTATTGGTGTAGCGCTTGAGGTTCCTAAACTGTATTCCCCTGGAATGCAGGAGGGAGAGATTACATGATTATATACCCTGGGAAAAATCCTAGAGGGGTCTAGTACCGAATTGCTCACGAAAATCACTCATTACGAAAGCCAAAAGCATTTGGCAGACGATTGCACCATTCCCCCCAATGAAATGCAGGGGTGTCACTAGCACGTTAAGAGACCATACAATAAGTGTCAGGGGCCCGAGACTGTTCAACTGCCTCCCAGCACACATAAGGGGGATTACCAACAGACCCCTGGCAGTCTTCAAGCTGGCACTGGACAAGCACCTAAAGTCAGTTCCGGATCAGCCGGGCTGTGGCTCGTATGTGGTTTGCGTGCAGCCAGCAGCAACAGCCTGGTTTGATCAGCTCTGATCCACAGGAGGCCTGGTCTCAGACCGGGCCGCGGGGGCGTTGACCCCCGGAACTCTCTCCAGGTAAACTCCAGGTAAACTCCAGGGGCAGGTGCTCATGTCAACAGAGGGAATGGGTTGCTACGTGGATGCATTGTTCGAGATGCATGGCAAAAGCATGGGGGTTAATATGAGTGCTAGTGGAAATGGGTGGGAGTGAATGGGTATGTTGTATCTCGAGCATAAGGATCGAGTGATCTCGGGTGAGACCTATATGGAGGAGGAGATTAGATTGGCGTTGTCACGGTTGGGTTTCACGGTTGTGTTTCACGGTCGCTTCTTATGTGCTAGAACTCTTTATTTGGTGTCATCAATCCTTTACGAATACATTCCCTCTAGCGCCTGGAAACCAATCTTTGGCGGAAAAAATTATATACAAAGGCAAAAAAAGGAGAATTAATGTGCACTACCTAGCAGAGTTTTTCTGCAGAGGGGGAAATTCATAGGCTCTGCTGTGTCCCATGTGAAAAAAAAATAAAAATAATTGAATTTTCGTGTTCAGAGGAAGAAAGTCTCCTCATGATAACATTGAGATACATAGTGTATAGTGTTATACTACAGTGGTCCTAGTATATTGATGATAAAGGCTAAAGTGTCATTTGAAAACCAGGTGAAATTGTAAATGAAGTGATAAGCCTATGAGGCAGGTGCCAGGAGTCGCACCAGAAACTTACCACAGGTCAGCTGTTTTTAATAATCTTCCTGGCCTGCTAGTGTACTCGCATATAATCTGTGATACCAGTGAATAGCAGGAATACAGTGTTGTAGTAGCAATAACCCAGTATTATAATGGTACTTAGTGGAGTGGAGTGACTTTCATTAGTTTCTTTTTTCTTGAATACCAGACATATACTGTGAATTTCATATAAACCTGTAGTTACCAGTGGGGTCGTCATCTGATAGCACAACGAGAAGCAATTATTAGACTAGAAGAAAAGAAGCGTCCTTCTCCAAATTTGACAGGTCAAGATTAGATTTTCGCCACGAAGTGGCTAGTTTATTGTTTGCACCCCATATCCATCTGTGGACGGTTTGCGGATCGAGAGCATGTGGATACACAAAAGTGCCTAAGGAACTAGGCCCCAAAGGGTTAACAGCGATTACATAGGATTATAATCTACATATCTATAGTTCATCTTATCTGTTACATGCAAATTTAGGAAATTTGCTTAGTATATCTGGTATCTTATTTTCAGAGATTGTAGAGATATTTGATCACTGTCACGTAGGTTATTATACTGTCTGTCTCTGTATTCCTCAATAAGTGGGACTAATTATAGCACTTAGTGTTAAAGACAGTGACCAATATGCCTGAATCACATAAATTTACATTTAGTTTGATCATTCATCTGTGTGTCTCCCAAACTGCCAGCAAGTACTTGTAACCGAGCCTAAGCCTGGCCACTACAAATCAGTCAGGTTATGATCACATTGCAAGTTGCTCCATAAACATACTTATCTACGTTCATGATATCAGAGTGGGTAAAGTCTGACTCAGGCTTCTAATGCATTCCTATAACAATCATCTTCATTATTTACTTTCTCCCTAATATTATTCCTTTTAAATGCTAGACAAGTTATACCAAAGTTATATTTCTAGTTCTCTTTGGTACTCTTCTTGGCTAACATATCAACCTTTTCATGAAGGAGTAATCAATGTGTGTGAGGATCCATAGCAATTGTACATTAATTCCCTTTGTCCCTTAATTTTTGAGTATCCTATTACCTGGCTTCCCCAATGAGCATGTTGTTTGGAGTCATTATATGAGCAAGAGCCTTCATTGATGACATAGAATCGCGCAGTTAATGATGATAGAGTCAAGCCAGTGTCTTAGGTTAGCTTTAGCGCCATTAGTATTGCAAACATTCAGTTTGCAGTGTAGACGCCAAGAACCTTGTTAATTTTTATGCCTAACTCAACAAATTTATTATGGTTCTTAAACTAGGGAGGTGGCAACAAGAGCAGATGCAGCCCTGGCAGAGACTCCTGTTTAGATCATCGCTTTATATAACTTGTGATAACTTATTATACCAGCTAGGGCGAAAAAAAATTTCTTCTTGAGCAGTTGCTCTAACAAGAGATTTAAGGAAGGGGATTACTAGCAATGAGCTTCTTGGGAGGGACTTGTAGGTATGTGATATTAAATGAAAAACACATCTTCCATGGAGGGGTGAAATGTCTTGTTGCTACAGTGATTACCAGTTCATGCAGGTTATACAAACTTAGATGCAATTGCACGCGTTTTTCACTATCCATTTAGAATCATGTGTGTAATTTATCCTCTATGACACTTAGTTAGATTCATGTGACAAGTGTCTGGTTCGTTTCTCAACATTCTAAATACCGAGTACAGTGTAAGTCAACAATCCTATCATTGTAACTAGAAATACAAGCATCCTTACTCATGTTAAGAACTTTTGCAGAGATGTCTGGGACAGCAAGAATAATCCTGAGAGCTTTCATTTTGCATTAAACTCCAGGCCCCCCCCCCCCCCCCCCCCCCACCCTATCTCGGAAGGGAACTTTCTATAGCTAATATCAACCATGGGAGCAGCCAATAATCAATTAAGGCCTAACACTAGGCTATGTACATTCATTCTCACGATTCGCACATTAGCACCATAGTTGGGATTGTAACCAGCAACAGCTTTGAGTGCATTTAGCCTAGCTTTGATTTCTTGTTTTGTTGTGGTATAGTGGATTGTTAAAGGGTACATCTACACCAAGATATCTGTTTGTTTTAACATAGCTAATGATTTTCACCCTGCAAATGATGGGTGGGGGATGTCGTTTGCTTGTTAATATCTTAGTTTTAGAGGAAGAAGATTATTTAAGGCCTAGTCGATTACAAAATTGCTTGAACTTCATTAAGATGATATTCATCTTCTTATGCCCTTGTTGTATGCGATCCATGTATCATCCGAATAGCTTATAGTATATGTTAGGTGAGGAAGAAGAGCATTTAGGAGAGCATAATCAGATATTAAATTGCATGGGACTGGAATCCTCCCTGCGGTGTGTACCTACAAGACATTCTTTAGTAATCACTTCTGAAGCCTTGGTAAAGGACAGAGGATACTCTATTTGGCAGGTATCCTATTATCAGCAGAGTTAAGCTACCACCAATATTCATTTTGGCTAGTTCATGTAGTATAACGAGTTGCTGTTCGCGCAATATCAAATGCAGATTTAGATCAAGAAAAGTGGTAAAACTAGTAGAGGTGTGTGCAGTATGAGAAAGGTGGAGAAATACAGTTCTGCACACTATTAACCTTTTCATGAACCCATGGAGGTAGGGGGAAAGTTGATGTCTGATTCTGTAGTTACAATTCTGTTAAGCTCATTCTTTCAAAAGTTTTGCAAAGACAACTAGTTAAGGAGATCGGCCTAATGTATCAGGTGCTTGGGGCTTAGGGTTAGGCACATGAGACTATTGGTCAAGAAGTAGGAGAACGCCCTCAAATGTAACTGGATTATACAGTGCCAACAAAGGGTTATCGGCACGTTGCCTTAGAGGTTCTGAGAATTTCATAGTTTATACCATCTCTCCAGGCAGCAGTTGATCGACCTTTGTTAATGCATTATCTAATTCATACTCGGTAAAGAGGCAATCACTCTCATCAATATTTTGGCTCATAAAATTAATCAGTTTCAACAATTTCTTCATGAAGTACTCTCTAAATTTTTCTTAATTATTGAGATGAAGGGGCTTTCATGCCTTGGGTTTTGGGCCCAGTCTATTTATGAGGTCATTTGCTTTTTCAAGAGTGAAAAGGGGATATGAAGCAACATTAGCCAGTCTTTTCCTGGTTATTTTATTTATCCTTTCCAAAGCCAAAACTCAAAGGGGTGGACCTATTTAATCCACTAACAATGTTCCATTCCTGTTGCTAGTTCTTTCCTTTCTATTACTTGCATTTGTTACTGCAGCTTGGAACGTTCTGAGCAGGTCTGGGGTTATACTACATTCACGTGTATGCTTTACCAATCCTCCAGCTGCATGTGTTAGATTTGAGCAGCAGCTGTGGTAATTATAGTATTTACATTGGTTTTTATTAGTTATTTATAGTGGAGGGTTCTTAGTTGCCTATTCCTGCCCACTTGATCTGTGAGAACATCTCAATAGTGGTAATTAAATCATCATTAAAATTTTAGTGTGCCAGTGGGCTCGCGTAATTCTTATACCATTGATCCAAGTGGTTATAGTTGTCTCTGTGTTTGGTTTGAGAATAAGTTTCCTCCTTCTGTATTTTATGCTCCTTGTTTGCTGCGAGATGTGATCAAGATTGACAGTTGTTAGTCTTGGGAAGGATCATATAGAAGATCATCAACTATGACAGAGTCATGCAGTCTTATTATGATGTATTAAATCCAAGACACAGATCTAGTATGCCACCATATATGTGGAGTTGGCTCTGTAGTGTCCACAATTCGAACATTTTCATGCTCATTCAGCAATCTCACTAGTTTAGTTCCATGGTGTTTGTAATAGACCCACCAAAATTCTTATGTCTGGCATTAAAATCTCCAAGAATGATGTAGGTTCACTATTGATGCGATTGTAAAGCATCAGGTCGAGCTGGTTCGCTTGGGCATAGAGATTAAAATGTTTATGGTAAAATCGCCTGCATATACTTTGACACAATGATCTGATGTTAACTCGACTTGCAAGGAAAGGATGTGAAGTGTCGCAAGTTCTTTCTGACATACATCACACAACAGTTGGTTGACCTTAGGTTATAAAGCTGCATATCCAGGCAAGTTTGGTGGAGGTGCTCCATCTTTCAATCTCACATTCCTGCAAACAGATGACATCAATATCTTGGTGTGCACTAATATGATGTAAGTCAGGACCGCTTCCTGGATGGAAGCATGTTCCATTGAAAAGGATTTGTAATGTATAATTGTAGTGAGTTATTACAATTTCTTGCTCATAAAGATGGTAAATACTATGGAGTGCTATGACTGCAGTGTGCAGACACTTAAGAGCCAAATAGCATAGTTTGTGTACGTCTTATCTTCGATCCTTTATTTTTTAAGCATTTTTCGGCATATGTGGGCAGCCAGTTATAAGGCAATTTTTGAAGGCAAGAGTTATGGGCTTCTTTCTCACAAATTGCTGGAAAGCTGAAACGGAGATTGCTGCACTTATGACATCTCACCTGCTCAAGGCATCATCCTGATTACATAAATTTATTACTTGTCAGGATCTGTTCAAGAATGCTCAATTTTTTTTCTGGAAATTTGTATAATATGAGGAAGGGTCAGGCGAATCCAATGCCTCTCCGGAGTGATTGCAACTTCTGGGTTAGAGCTTCCTTTTACCACCTATCACCTTTAAACAGGTACCCATGGTTACATTAGTGTTCTCTGTTTCATCATTCATTGAGGTAGGTCCTGTGCATCTGGATCATCTCCAATTTCCAGGCGGGGGTTACATGTGCTGTGTCCGTTATGACTGTTGTAGTTGTGTGTATTGGGTAGAAATGACAAACTAATCCCAATGTATGTCAGGTTTGTAGCCATAGTATCTGTAGTGGCTGACAGTAGTTCATATGTGCTGGCAGGGTGGGCTTGCTCCTACTAACACTGGTGTGTGTGTTGGGAATTCTGGGCTGAATCCTGAATTAATATAAATGTTGTCCTAATGGTTGTTGTGGTGTTTTTGTTTGTTTTTCATCAGTGTGTTTTGGTTTTTGTGCGTTCGGGTTTGGCTGGCATTGCTGGTGTGAATGTGATGTCTTTTTATTCATAAGTCACGTCGGTCTATATTGATTTATTTTTATTGTGTGGTAGAGTGAATAAATTGTAAAATAATATTAATTATTTTTTATTATATTAATTTAAAAAAAATTTATTGAAAATAAAAATCATTATAAGATTTATTTCGCTATAATTAAAAAATTGTCTAAATTACCCCTTAATTTAATATATATTATTGTTTTAATTAATAAAAATAATGATTTAATCCTTTAAATTTAAATTAAAAAAAATTAATTAAAAATTATTTAATATATATTGTAAATTATAAAAACAAAAATAACACACACTCAATACTCAACTCAACATTTGTAATAAAATTTGATATAAATTTATTTTTTCTCAATATTATTAAAAAAATAAATATAAAAAAAAATTATTGCAATTGTATTAATATTTTAAAAATTATTAAATATAAATAAATAATATCTAAATTAATTAAAAAATTTAAAATTCTGTTTGCAGGAGGGTGGGGTCTTGCACACTTTTGCAGAGGATCAGTCTCAGCATCTGGCTGTGGGTAGTTATAGACTGGTGGCCCATCTCAGTTACATTAAAGGACTGTTATCAGGTTTACCTCGAAGGTTGTTTGGGTTCTCGACTGCAGTCCTTGTGGGAAACTGTAACCCCAACTTCTTTACCGCAGTTAAATACATTTAATTTTTGGATTGTCAGGGCCCTACTGTGCATTCTCTAGTGGAATGAATTCCCAGCACATCTTCCCACACCAAGAATGTAGATTATTCCACAGTCTACTGCAACCATGCATACGTATGGCATTTGTAACCCATACGTTTTAGGGGGTAGCTGTACACTTCGATGTTTAGGAACGTAAACAATGCACCCAGATATTCCGGGGGAGGGGCACAGGACCCACCCAACTGGCATAATTTGGATTTTCCTTTAAGTCTTTTAGGCTTGATGATATGCTCACTTAGAGTCCAGATGGGATGGGTCCATGCAGAGAGGGTATCCAAAGATTATGCTACTGACCACTTTTTAATGTGGTGAAGTGTGTCTGATTTGAGGTCGGAGCAGCTGTAATATCCCCTATAATTTGTTACTAAGCTAGATCAATTGATCAGCTCTTTTATTCTGTTCCATAAACACAAGTTGTGTGTGTTTTTTCCTAAATTGGACTTCCTATGGGGTTATTGAGGATATTCTCTTGTTTCAGCTTCCATTAGCCATGCACACTTAGCAGGCTGAGGGGTGTTGTCAGTGGAAGTTCAGCTTAAAACCATTCTTCTATGAAGAAAAGACTTCTTGCAGGCCTCATGTGCACCAAGGATCGTTAGTATCAACATGTGTAAGAGTCCAAGTGAGTCTTGACTACGTCGACGCTCTAGCCCTTTCTCACTTTTTCTCTTTTGTTTACTTTTAAAGGTCTGGAAGCTATCAATCATTTCATCACCTGCAGATAGGTTCTTATGACAGTTGCAAGTTTGCCAGTGATTATATCTGGTGTAATACTCACAACACAAGAATTCCTCGCCTTATCTTTCCCTTATTGCTTATGCAAGAGCAAATATTCACTACAAAGTCCAGGAAGGTCCAATAGATCACAAGACACAAGTGCTCAAAATTCAATGAAACACCTCCAACCATGACTCAACCAGACCACCACCACTCTCAATATGACACACACCCACCAAAAACAACACTCAGAGACCTCTTGTATGTGTGGTAATAATATGGTACATTATTAATGATATAATGGATGGTCACAGGCGATAGGTCATATACCCATATCACAAATTACAAAGATGAACAGAGAGAGAGAGAGGAGAGAGGAGAGAGAGGAAAGTAGGTAATATGAGCATAAAATTAGAAAATTCTGACCATACATCACATTAACATGGAGGTTCAATGATAACTTCCACTTGAGATAGTTCAGGTACTGCACACCTAATGTACTCACTGAAATAATAATATTAGCAACATCACAATGAATGCTTTGAAAGACAACCTCTTACCCCAACCATAGATTGTAGAAACAGAATTACTAAAAAAAAAAAATAAAAAAACAAAAAAAAAAAAAAAAAAAAAAAAAAAAAAAAAAAAAAAAAAAAAAAAAAAAAAAAAAAAAAAACTAGGTGATGATACAATGACAATGTTTTAAGATAAATCACTTGGTTGACTTCCTTGGGTCCATCTGGGTAACTCACACATTACTAATGTTATACATGTATGCAAGCATAAGTGTGCAGCTGTAGATGATGAACCAGTACCTATACAATCTCATTACACACGCATTTACTATGTATGGACCAAGTGTTACAAGTACACCAAGTGTACACTTTATCACTTAGAATACACTTTGTATGATGTAAAAATAGGTGGAGAGAGTGGTACACCGCTGGTCGACTAATAAACACATGAACGTTCAAGGTCACACACATAGGCCCAGCTTCTGGATTACCAGCGTTTTAATGTGTTTTATTATGCTGTAGTGGCGTCCGCAGTCATTAATTGTTGTTTAATCAGAAGTTAAACACTACAATCCAGTTGATCCCAAATAGTCTAAAACAATGTTACACAATGTATAACAAGAAGTATAATGATTGCAAATTGTTACTATTTCAATTTATAAACTAGAGCGCTAGGAACCCACTAGATGAGATGGCAAGGAACATAGTTGTTAACAGGGCTGACTCTTGCTTAAACCACAGTATGAAAGAGTAACCGAATACTTAAGTAAGAAAGTATCCATTGAGCTGAAGAACATTATGCAGGATTAAGCTTGTTACAGTTAAAAATACAAAGGCATAAGTTACACACCACACACAGGGATGATTACTGCAATTTGAAATATTACTGGGAATTTAGCAGTAAAGTTTCTGTCTGAACGAGAAAATGTATTAGAAAACACAGGCATGACACTAGGACAAGCAACTTATATTATGTAACCCGTATTTAATAGTTCAGTTACAGAACTGAGCAGAGCATGTATTACACTGATTTATCAAAATGTAATGGAGTCACTACCACTGAAGTACACTCTGAGCCTTTTAAGTCTCTTAAGAAGGCTTACAAGATGGACAAAAATGTTGGGGAAAGCAGCACTTAACACTTCTAACACACGTATGACAATGAATGTTAACTGTGTAAAAGCCAATCACCACAAGCTTACTATGTTTATAATGAACCTCTGGCTGTCCCACTTCCAAAATGTCGAGCACTGCAATGCCCCCCGTCAAATTGTTCTAAGCCATACAGGAGGAAACACTGGTATGCAGCAGCACTGCAGAACGTATACCAGACAATGCTGGGGCCCTAGGGACAGCTATTATTTGAGGTGCCTTAGCTTGTTCTGGTAAGCTTTTAGTGACTGCCCTCAAGCTTGCTTGACTGTGCCTCACCAAGCCCACGCCAAACCACCCGGACACCTGCTTACGCAGGCAGGCAGGCAGGCACACAGGAGGACACCTCGCTAGATGAGCGGCTCCAAGGTATGGTGGGCACAGAAGGACACGGGCAGACTCAAGCACCGCCATGTGGTCGGCAAAAACCGCTTTGACCACAAGCAAATAGAGGGGCGACGGCTGAGTTCCAAATGAGGAAGTGAGAAGGGGACAAGGCAAGGAATATGTCACCTCGCTAGACACAGGTTGTGTAGTGGCCTGCAGGTCGCAAGTGCAATTTTCAAGGTCATTTCACTGAGCCACAGTCGTCTCGGAGAGTTACCAACCCTGTATGCTTGTTTAACTCCAAACCTGCAGCACTTAAACACATCTTGCACACGTGGTTCTGGAATGGACACAAATTTCACTACATAAGAACTAGTTCTCACAACAACCGAAGGTTCGGCCGGAACACTGTAGAACGTTCCAACGGCATTCGGGGATTCAGAACAGATGTAGCCTTGGCCTTCAATGGGCTGGTTGGAGCGCTGTTTGGCCTGGATCAGACTAAACTCGCCCTTATCCCATATGTAGATAATTGGCGACGAGTTAAGGGGTTGTCCGGGTGAATTAGGAGAAAGTCGAGAAGGAAGGGACATTCACCTCACTAGACACACGCAGTATGGGTGTAAGTGGGCAAATGCGGGTCTTTAGTGCCATTTTCAAGGTCACCCAGTAGGCAGACATTCCTCACTCATTTTAATGCCTACGTAGGTACTGATGGAGCACAATGTCCTAAGTCAGTGTAATCCACTCATGGTCATATAGTTCAACAAATCTGCAGCACTTGCGGGGAACTCACATATTCGAGTACCAGCGGTGCCAGCAAATACTCCCTCTACACTGCACGTCTTGATTATAGAGGCGAACGGCTGAGGGGTGTTTAAGGACGAGAGTTGGGGATACAGGTGAACAGCAGAGGTAACTGAGCACGACATCGCCTTTCTTCTCATAGTCATATGTGCGAAAGTCTCAGGCAGGTGATGCAGTGCCCTCGCTCAAGGTCACAGGCTGAGGACCAGCAATTTCTCAAGAGTTCCGCACACTGCACAATACTCGTAGAGATTGTTACTCACAAACCAAGCTTGCAGGAACTTCTAGCACACTGTCTGGAGTGAAAAGACGAATTTTTCAGTGTCTGTGGAAACCCCCCCCAACTCTCTGGTGTTTACCAACTCACGTAAGACTGCACGCTCGTCGTTATTCCTCGAAATTGTGTCTACTATCCCCCCCCCCCCCCCCCCCCCCCCCCCCCCCCCCCCCCCCCAAAAGCGATGAGTTGTGATCATTTTGAGAGGCTACGAGTTAGCAGTGGACTAGTCAAAATTCGCCTCTACACTCTATGTTGATAGAGGCGAAAGGCTGAGGTCAAATGAAAGGCAGAGGGGAAGCAGAGGCCTGTGAGGGCCTTTGCAAAAAGGAAAACTATTTCCAGTGTTTGACTAGGTATATCCTTAGTCACAGCTCGCACATAAGAGTTCTCACAACACTGAAGCTGTCTTCCAACAGTAGGAGTTTTAATGATGACTTATCAGTCGGGAGAAATGGGTAGGCCTGTGAATTAGTAGGTCCTCATCCCCAGCACACGTCTACTCCCCTCAACCACTCAGCCGAGACTGCACCAGTCAACTATAGTGATAATATAGCATTTATTGTGGTAGAGACAGAAAAAAAATATAGTAAAGCTAGATACAGCGATTGATAAACAAGGGTTGAGGTCGACCGTTTCGTCCCAAAAAAATTTTGTAGGAGCTGCGCACACTCACCAGCTCTTCAATCAACGCAACGTATACTTTTGTATCAATCAAATCACAGATTACTCGGGTAGATAATTTCCAGTAGATCCTTCATGTGTTAGCTCAAGAATCACCGACCAGTATGGTTTTAAATAAGGTGACCACTGATCCAGATCAGATATAGACTGGTCCGAACCTTGTCTGGTCCGAACCCTTGACTGGTCCGACCCTGGATCTGGTTTCAAACGGTTTGTTGTGACAATAAAGCAGACTATAAATGGATGGGGTTGTAGGCGCCCTTATAAACACCAAACATTAAATATATACGGGAATGTGCACGGTAGCTGTCAATATACAAAAAACAGTTAGAAAAGAAATACAATAGCTAGAGCTTCATTTAGGAGGTTATTAATAGAAATATTCAAGAGGTTGCTAGTAGGAATTGCAGGTAAATCACCATTTTCAAATCATTATGAAGCTGTGTTTAGTCTGTGGACAGTCAAACAAACGGGCTTCCACATGCATAAATTGTCATTTTTGTGGAAATTGGTGTCACGCCCCTTGTGCAGATATCCAAGAACTAGCTACAAGCAGTATTAAAACAGGGAAGTGTTTTTGGGTATGCCCAAATGAGATAAATCTGTGGACTAAAATCACAAGGGTATTAAAAGAGGACAACATCAAAGCTGCTTTCATAGAAAACCTGGAAGTTTTCTACAACAGATGGGAACAAAAAAAGTCTGGGCTGAATGGTACTGCCCTTGATAGTGGCCATGTAGTCAGAAACTGTAAGGCTGGAGATGATGTCCTGGTAGTCAGTAAATGTGGAGCTGATAGTGCTGTCCTGGGAGACAGTAATGGTGAAGCGGAGGTGCTGTCCTGGGAGACAGTAATGGTGAAGCTGGGGGTGCTGTCCGGGGAAAACAGTAATGGTGAAGCTGGAGATGCTGTCCTGGGAGACAGTAATGGTGAAGCTGGAGATGCTGTCCTGGGAGACAGTAATGGTGAAGCTGGAGATTTTGTCCGGGTTTAGTGGGGAATTTAAATATGCAGGAAGGAATACATATAAAATGACCTCATAGGGGACAGGAGCCATAGTAGGGAAACAAGTGTAGTCAAAGATAAGATAAAACCAATATTGCAAACTAGAAATACCGCAGGAAAAAAGCAAACAAGAGGACCCCAAATAGCAATAGTGAGGATATATTACCAAAAAAACTGGTGGGAGCTCCATTGTTGGTGCTAGGGAGGACAGAAGTAAGACAGGGGAACATGCACCAACAGGGTTTTACAGTCACAGAAACCCAAGGAAAACCCGGAAACCAAGCCTGTGCACATACTATGCACTTGGTATCTGCTGGCATGGGAAATCTGGAAAAACAGATGGGACGTGCAACTATGACCACCCTAGAAAATGCCATGCCCATATGTCAACAGGAAAATGCAAACTCCCTTCCTGTAAGCTTTTTTCACCCTGAACTGTGTACCTCTTCAGTACAGGAAAGATTGTGCTATAACTTAAATTGCCAGGCATACCATCTAAAGGGGACAAAAAGATACAAAACATCCAGGCCATGGGAAAAAATGGGTAGGGCCCCAGCCACTCAAGAGGGACAGGTTTTTTTAGTGCCAGGAAGGAAAAAAAAACTGGCAGGAAATGGCAGAAATCGTACACGAAATCCAGTCATTCCTGGAGTGGAACTACAGTCGATGGCCTCCCCCCTCCAAACCAACAGATACAGATACTAATGCCGGGAAAAAATCCCCCCCCCCCCAGTACCAACAATACCACCAGTCCGATAACATTCTTCTTTGCAAATATACAGGGTCTAAAGCCAGAACAAACAACAAAATACCTTTCATCCGTGGACTGCTTGCAGAGGCAAAGGCAATGTTCGCGGCTTTCACTGAGACCCACATAAAGGATCACTTGGACAACGAAATATGGATCCCAGGTTACAACCTATACAGATGTGACAGAGTGAACAGGCAAAAGGGGGGCTTGGCCTGTACATTGCAGAGTCACTGTTTGCACAGAAAATGCTAAATGCCTCAAATGATGTAGTGGGGAAATTTTAGCAGTAAAGTCGAGAACCAAAACCTAGTCATTGTGGTAGTCTACAAGCTCCAGATGCAACATCCCAGCAATTCCAGGAACAGCTGTCTGGAAAATCTTCCAGCTCCTGCACCCAACATCTTGTCCTGGGGGGATTTAAACCCTTAAGGCACCAAAAATTTAAAGGGAAAATATAGCAAAAAAATATTGTTCCCTTTTTAAAAAATAGCAGGGGGCCCAAGCTCTGTTTAAAAAAACTCACACCCCTTTGCGGCTTTTAAATCTCTGCACAAAATTAAATTTAAACCAGCAAATAATAGGGCCCTACTAGACTGGGGGAATACACTAGACCTAATTTTAAATAACAATGTTTTAAATCTGTTAAGAAATGTCCCCCTATCAAAAACAATAACTCAAAATCACAACAAAATTTGAGGTTCGTCATGAAATTCGGGGGAAAGCCCCAGACCGACATAAGGGAAAATTAGTCCGAGGGAGCTTTCCCCCAAATTCAACTTCAATAACAAAAAAAAATAAAGGGGGGCCAAAGGAAAAAACCAAGTCAACCGATATAAACTGGGAAGATATACTAAGCAAAAACGGGCCCCAAAATTATGGCCCCAGAACAGATTAAAATCGGTGGCACCCCGATGGATGCACAAGGTTATTCCTCTAAGAAAAAGGGGGGAGTAATGTATAAAAAAGGGACAGGCGCTCCCCTTTTCAGGCGGCGGAAAAAAAATAAAGGGGGCTCTAAAAAAAGGTCAAAAATTTTCTGAAATTTTCAAGGGGGACAAAAATGGTTTAGAGGAAAAGAGCAAAGCATCGAAAATTTAAACTAAAAGAATTTCCCTTTGGAGTCAGGAATCGCGGGGGGAAAAACTAAAAAGCCCCTAAAAAAATCGAAAGAAAACCCCAAAGGGATTTTTTTCTCCCATGCCCCAAAAAATTTCGAGAAAAAACCGGTTTCCCGTATTTTTGGGCACCTCTTTAAACAATATGGGTTTCCCACAAAAGATGACGCAAGGAAATGATGGGGAGGGTACTCAGTTTCCCCAAAATGACTCAGTTTTTAGCAAGCCGCTTTTAAAATAGATGAGATTCGAAGATCCCAAAATTAAATTTTTTTGAGAGAGCCACCCAAAAATTTTTTTTTTTTTACCACAAAAGACTATCCCTGTTACCTGACGCCAAATGACTTTCGAGCAGGCGATAAATGACATTGCCCCGCACTCTGGCCCCCGGGCCAGACTAAAGGGAAAATCTGTTTTTCATTTAAGAAAATGCAAGAAAACCCACTTTTTTACGGCCATTTCCATCCTATGGAGAGGGGGCCCCTGGACAGGGGGTCGTCCCCAGTTACTAAAAACAACAAAACATAGCCCCATCCACAAAAAGGGGGGAGTTTAAAACAACAGGAAAAAAACTACAACCCAAAAGCACTTAAAATTCCCTATCCCTAAAAATCTTTGAAAGGGTCCTTGAAGCCCCCAAAATCACCACCCCTCTAGAAAACCCTTTTAAATTTCACCCAACCCGGGCAACATGGGGTTTTGGGAAAAGGTCGCTCCGTCTGTCTCAAATTTGGGTCACTACGACAAGGTCCCAAATTTCACTTTGAAGACAAAAAGAATGCAGTTTTAATAAATAAAGGGCTTTTCAAAAGGGCCCTTTGACAAGTGTGACCATGGCGTAATTTGCGCACAAAAAGCGTGCTTAAAAAGGGAAATAAAAGAAAAAAATCGGTCGGGTAGATCTATAATTTCCCACTAACAGAAAACAGAGTATTGTCAACCCCCGTAAAGTCCGAGGCAGTAAAGGTGAAAAAACTCTGTTCCACAAGGCACGTACTCGCTCCCTTTGTTCCCCATCCTCATATCCGGGCATAGGCAAAGGTTTTCACCCACAGCACCGTGTCTTCCCCTTTTTGGGGTGGGGCACCCGAATCTGCATTGGGCAGTGTCCCTTTCCCTTGCAGAAACTTTCCAAAGCTCCCGGCGGGCATCAACCAAAAATTTTTCAGGGGGCTGCAAAAAAACAATATAAGTTCAACGATGAGAAATTTCAATTACTCAATAGGGAAAAACATAGGAAATTAAATTTCATCAGAGTACAAAAAAAATTCGGGCCCAAATAAGCGAAACCCAATCAAAGACCTGGGAGGCATGTCGGAGGATTCACCTTAAAGGACCAAAACTTGTATAAATCGCATCTGCTAAAAAAATGACAGGATGGAAAAGAGAAACTTCAAAACGGGGCCAAGCCCATGATACACTCTTCGGGTCACTTGTTTATCTAGGCTGGAATATTGTGCCCCCTAACGCACCTTTCGGGCAGGTGAAATTCCCGACCTGAAAATGTACAGAGAACTTTCACGGCGCGCAAAAAGGGAAAAAACCTCAATTTTTGGGGAGCGTTTGGGGGTTTCCAAACCCTGTATTCCCTGAATGAGGTGGGAGAGATACATGTTTATATACCCCCTGGAAAACCCTGGGGGAAACTGTCCCGAACTTGCACACGAAAATCACTCACTACGAAAGCAAAAGACTTGGCAGACGATGCACCACCCCCCCAATAAAAAAGCGGGGGTGTCACTAGACGTTAAAACCCATCAATAAGTGTCGGGGGCCCGAGACGTTCAACTGCCTCCCGCACATATAAGGGGGATTACCAACAGACCCCGGGCAGTCTTCAAGTGGCACGGGACAAGAAACCTAAAGTCAGTTCCTGATCAGAGGGGTGTGGTCGTACTTTTGGTTTTTTGCGGCGCCCCGCAACCCCTGGTTGACGGCTCTGATCCCCAGGGGGCCCTGGTCACAGACCGGGCCCGGGGGCGTTGACCCCCGGAACTCTTCCAGGTAAACCCGGGCAGGGGAGAGTTATGAGGTGGGAAAATCCCCCAGGGAATGGTTTCCCTTGTGTTTTTTTAAAGGAAAAGGGGAATGTTTTGTGTAAATTTTTTGTGGTTTTTATTTAATGTTAGGGAAAAAAAGGTAGATTGGGAACAGCAACGTACGGGTGTGGTGGATGGTCCTGAAAAAGAAGTTTTGTGATTCATCATGTTTATCGATCGATATTTTTAAATGTGGGGTGATTACAAATTTTTGCTAAAATGTTAGGGAATAGGAAAAAAGGGTTCTTGACAAAGTTTTGGATGAGGGCCCAATATGGTGTCCCGGGGGGCCTGGGGGCCTGGTGGCTAACACCTCGTTTCCACGGCGAGGCCTGGGTCGTTTCCCAGCCAGAGTAAAATTGGGGGTTTTCTTTAAAACTGTTTCTATTTTTCCCTCAGTAAAAATGGGTACCTGGGGTTTTAGGCGGGTGGGTCGCATCTGGGACACGACCTAATTCATAGTTGCATTGTTCCCAGGCCTGTATACCTGTACATGTACTTTTGTAAATAATGATATTATTTTATATTATTATTTTTATTTTTATTTTTATTATTATTTTATTTATTATTTATTGTGTGGGGCTGGAATCTACGAGGTTTATAGACAAAGGGGGGGGGGGGGGGGAATAAAGGTGGGGATTAGCATTGGATTGGCATGTGGCACATGGTGTGGAGCGTGAGGCATCTGGAAGTTAATGCAATGGCAAGGTTTGGGAGGGAAAATCGTCAGTTGGGCAAAAGGTGTTGATGAGCGGGTTTATGGTATGGGTGCAGGTAAATGGTAACTAGGAAACTAGTCAGGAGGGAAAGGGGCTTGAGGAAAGGGGTCCCCTTTGTTCAGATCTCTTCGCGTTCATTTGGGATCCGTTCTATAGGGCTGTGCGGGGGGAGTGTGGGGGGGTGAAGAAGATGAAGTGGCGGTGGAACCGGGTCGGGGGTTATATGGATGATACCACGGTTTTATTTAGGAGGTACGGGGCTACGAAAGGTGGGTGAATTGTGGAACTTTTTTGGAAGGGCAACGGGGATGAGGTTAATGGGGAAAAGTCTATTTTTATGGGGGGTGGGGGGGGCGGGGTGGGGCTCTAGGACGGAAAAAAGGTGGCCCCCCGGTGTGTCAAATTAAAGGTTTTGGGGTTGTTCATAGGGAAACCCCAGGGGGCGGGGAGGTGAATTGAGAGAAGCTGTGGATAGGGGTTTGGGTAATTTGGGCCCGGGTTGCGACAGGACTGATTTACTCACGTATTGGGTGAATGTGCTTTTGTGTGGTAACTTGGATGTGGTAGGTAAAAAAACCATGAATCCGTGCAATGAGAAGCGTCTGTTGAAGCGTGTATATCGTTATTTTGGGGTTTGGAATGTGACGGTTATCGAGAGATGCTGTATTTTTCGGGATGCTTGGGAGGGGTGGGGTTTAAAGGCGTTTCATCAAAGGATGTTGGGCATGTATTTAAACACATTATCTGAGGGGGGGGTAGGGGTTTCAGGAACGTTTTGGGATGGGTTGAAGGGAATTTGGAGCATTGGATGAGGGGAAATGTCCCGATGTGGAGAGAAAGTTTAGGTTATAAAATTTTTGCACGGGGCCCCGCCGGGTCAAGATAGGAAGACTGGCTCAGGTGGGGGTAGGGAGGTGGTTGCTAAGGTGGGGGTATAATTGATGTATGCATGCGTGGGTATATATGGGGCCATTTAAAAGGGTTGTTGAGGGAATGGTAGGGAGGGGAATTTTTTTTAAAATTTTTCCACAATATATTACCGTCTGGAGAATTTTGGCAAATTGCATTTTGCAAGAGGGTGGGAGGGTTTGTCTGTGGGGTATTTTTTTTTTTGCGAGGTTGGAACCGTGAGGGATGGTTTAGTAGGGTTTTTCTTGGGGGTTTGGGGGGGATTAGGTTTTAGAGCGTTTTTGGTTTTTGATGTGGGGGGGGTTGCCGGTACAGAACGCAATGGGTTATCTAGTCAGAACTTTTTTTTTTACGTCATGGGTTACAGACATGTGCAGTAAGGGAGGAATCAGGGGCACTGGCAGCGATATTTTATTGGACCAAGTAGGAATAAGGACACACTGGGGGCAGGTGGCATTTTTAACCCTTTTCGGAGGGGTATTGTAACTTCCACGTCAGGTACTGGGGCGTTGAATCTTAAGGGGTAAAATGAGGGGGCTTCTTGATATGTGTGGGCATGATGATCCTTTTGATAAGTAAAGGTGTGGTGTAGGTGTATTTGTTGTTCGGAAGTTGGTTAGTTTTAGAAACTGCTTAGTTAAGGTTAATAAGATATAAGCAGTAAAGAACAATAATTGTTTATCATTTTTAGAAAGTTCAGAGATTACTTCCAACAAAATTTCATTTAAATGATCATTTTTGCCATGCTTTGTAAGAGTCCAGTTATTTTTGGGAATTTAATGAATATTTCAATGTAGTATGTTGGACTTTTCTCATTTTACTGAAAAAGCTTTTAAGGAGACACTTTTCAAATTAATTTTTTAAAAATGTCTGTGAGTAATTCGTCTGTGATCAAAAGGTTCCAAAATTATACATATGCCGTATAAATTTTGTAGTTGTTGTGATTTATGTGATCGTGTTATTTGTATAATTTTTTTTTTTGTTATGGAGCTGTTTTAATAAAAGCTAGATTTGTTTTTAAGTAAAAAACTCATAAACAGTTGAATCTATATTTAAAAGTTACATAAACTAATGTTTTTTGCACCTTGATATTAAATGTGCGAATGTGGGGATGTATTTATGATGGGGTTTTAAGGGGGGGGCCCCCAACATTTTTTTGGTGTATATGTCAGATTTTTATCATTTGGTATAAGTTGCGTAAATGGATTATGTATTTTGCGGTTTGTTTCACATTTTTTTTTTGTATTAGGTTTCAAATTTTTTTATTGCACTTTTGTTTTGATTTTTAAGGGAATTTTGTAAGATCCTATATTTTGGGTTATTTAAATTTTATAAACCTTGTAAAATTTAAATGTTTTAAAATTTAAAAAATAACAAAAATATATTGTTTTTTTGATGGGTCCCTGGTAGTTTACGTACAGGGTAAGAACAGGGAACACTGCGCCCGTCGCATACATGACCTACGTTAATTTTTAGAGGTGTTCCTTCACAACTATTTATTTTCTTATATTTATTTAAAACCCCATTCAATTAAAAATAAAACTCAGAGTAGATTACTGCTCCGTGGGGAGCAGCAGCAGGGTAAACTGCACCCCCCTTGGGGGGGGGGGGGGGCCTTAAAAAAAAAACAACCAAATTTTGGGGTGTGTCATGGGCGCCCCAAAAATGGTTTTGTGATTCTCTTTTCCCTTTTATTTTTATATTAAGATCAGATTTAAAGGTGGTTTAAATTGTGGGCCCGTAGTTTAAAAATTTTCTCTTGACTATGCAAGACATCACCTCCTGAAAAAGCCCTTATTAGATGTACAGTCATTTTATTTTGTTTTTGAAGAAATACTATGAAGATTCTAGTTCAAAAAAGCCCAGAGATAAAGGCCTGTGTTTCTACACACAATTTATTGAAATAAAATCCCGGGTACCTGGGGGTGATCCTGGCTAACTACATCACAAACATGGAGCGTTTACAGAAACCTGAGAGGCTAGGGCTGTGACCCCAGCTTATTAAGGGGTGCTCAGGGAAAGGAAGCATGGTTTAAGACTTTAAAACTTCTTGGGAGCCCCCTTTCCCAAAGAAGACTAGATAAACAAGTTTTGCCATCAATTTTGTTACCTAAGATATATGGGTATTTCTGAGTGTAATACCTACGAAGATGCTAAAAAACCCTCAAGTCTCAGTATTTAAAACCCTAAAAATGAAATCCTTGCACGCTATCCCCTTGCAACTCGCCACCCAGTTGATGAACCCTTTAAGGAAAACCTTAAAGCATTGAACATTTTAGGTAAGGACTGTACTTCCAAGCAGTGACGTGCTCATATTGTGAAAAGTCAAACAGGGGTGCTTTATCAGGGACTGCAACCCAAAAATAAAGACAGTGTTTATTGGGAATAACACTCTCGACTTAGGGCCCCTGCCCTTTTACCGGCAAGAGCTCTAGATTAGCCCAGAAGAATTCTGAAATATACAGTCCCACTCAGCCCTCGAGTGGTAAGTGCTGCAATTCCTGCCCCAAGGAACTTTGCAATGAAATTTACTGGGGGAACCTGCCTCGGGGGACAGCGGGCAGCAGGTACGGTGTGTTTTTTTTGGGGTTTTTTTTTAAAGGGACTTTCCACCCAAAGTGCCCTTGATCGTAAAAGAAAAGTCCCAAAAAAATCCAAAAGAAAAGGTCATTTTGCTTAAAGTATGTCGTTTTTAAAAATTTCACAACAAGAGCTAGTGTTTTCCAAAACTTTCCCATTTAAATAAATGCGCCCTTCTAGAAACAGGACTTCTGCAGCTACCCCCTTTTTCACTGCCCAAAGGCATTTTTTAAAAAGATTCATCAATGGAACAGAATAGATGGTTTTAAATGATAGGCCCGCTCATTTGAGTTTCATAAACCTTGACTTATTTTAAAACGCCCCCTTGACTGTAAAAATCACTCTTCAGGTACCGTTTTCCATGGTAAACAACTCCTCAAATTCCAACCAGGGTTTTGTAAGGGTAAATCTCAGAGTTAATGGGGGGGAAATTATAAAGATGGGGGAACATTTCTATTCTGCCAAAACTGGGGCTCTGATTTTAAACCTTGGTCAGGACTTTCAGAAGTTTGAATGGTAGTGCCCCTTTAAACCCATATGGGGTGAACTGCCCCCTCTTGTTGTCTGGGGGTTTAACCCCCCAAAGCTGTTTGCAAATTTTAACTGCGGTTTTGCCTTTCCAAATATCAGCTAAGCCCACCCCCGCTTTTTCCTTATGGGGAATTGGGAAATGTTCATTGAGAAAGAAACCCCAGAGGCTGCTGAAGGGGGGAAATTATATAACCGAGAAATTTCCCCCTTGGCGTGCACGGGTTTTGTTGTTTTTTAATTAAAAGATGATTAGGAAACCCCGGGAAGACTGGCTATCGATTACTCTGAACAATAAACCCAAATTTTAACACTTTCTTGTGGGAAACCCTCAACCTGAATTGATGATACGTTTTTTTGGATAAAAACACAGGCCCTTATCTCTGGGCTTTTTTTAAAACAAAAAATTTTTAAAAAGTACTTCGCAAAAACAAAATATAATGACTAACATTTTAAAAACGGCTTCCACAGGGAGGGTGATGTCTTGATATGTCAAGGGGGAAAAGTTATAACTCGGGGCCAAATTTTTTTAAAATCCCCAAAAAAATCTGCATCACAAAAATAAGTTTGAAGAGAAGGGGAATCACACCCCCATGTTTTGGCCCCCCATGACACACAAAAAAGCTTTGTTGTTTTTTAAAGGGGCCCCCGAGAGGGGGGCCAGAATTATCCTGTTTGCTCCCCCCCCCCAAAGGAAAGGCAGAAACCCCCTACAATCCCCCCCTTCAAAAATATCAGAGAGGGTTTAATCCCCAAAAAAAACTGTTAGGGGGGGCGACGTACACTTTCCGCCCTTTCCCGTACCCCTTGAGCCTCTTCACCGGGTTCCCAAAAATTTTCCAGGGGGGTTTGACAAACGCGGAGCAGAATCCTCTATTTCCAAAAGGCGTATTTCCAAGGGTTTCCAGGGGGGAAAAAACGAAAGAAATCTTTCAACTTTTGGGGTACCCTTGAGATTCCACACTAATGGGGTTTCAATTTGGGCAAAATTTGTCTTGTAGGTACTGTACCCTTCTTCACCATTTTGGTAGCAAAATGTGGGCGAAATGGGGTTTAAGTTTGCGGGGAGCTCAAACCTTTTCCCAAAAAAAGGGATCCCTTTGTTCATCCTACGGGACTCTTCAGGAGAAGGGGTTTCCAAAGGATGACATAACCAAGGGGGTACTGAGGTTTCCCCCCAGAGGAACAACATAAATAGTTGGGGGAGTCTTTCATGAGGGGTTGCTTTAGTGCTTTTGCACAGCAATGTTTTTTCGCGCGGAAAACCCTTTGCTGCCAAAAACTCCCGAAGTTTGTTACTCCCTGAAAAGAGGATCCCCTGTCTGAATGGAATAAGCGGCATAAAACCCAAAAAAAGAGAACAACTGTGAAAAAACAATAAAAACAGTTTAAGCAGTCATATTTTTCACAGGGGAAAACAAAGGGGAAAATTTTTAATTTTTCATCTACAAAGTTAAGGGAAAAAAAACCCATTTGATTTGTTCCCTTTGGGAAGGTCCTTTGAAATCTATAAACCCGTCCTCGAAAGGTTGCGTAGATTTTTGGATGATCTTCCTGGCTGATGAAAATTTTTGGGTTGCACTTGCAAACCCTACTCTGCATGCCTGATCAAATTGTTTGCAATCTTCCCCGGTTTGGGGATGCTTTGATTCAAAAATTTTTTTTCTCTATAAGGAATTTCAATGCTTTAGTTTTCAGAAATTTGGGTTTTTGTTTTTTTGGGTTTTCCATGTAGTAAAAAAAAAAGGGGATTTCCGAGTGTAAACCCCTTAAAACCTTTAAACAAGGCTAGGGATTTCGGGCATACTTAGTTAAATTTTTAATTTTTAAAATATTTCAAAAATTTTGGGGGGTTTAAATTGGTATTTATGGCTAAGTGACTTAAAAACAGTTTGATTTTGCAATGTGAAATGCTTTTTTTTTTGGCACAAATTATAAGTTTTTAGTATTGGGTTTTTCACAGGAACAATTTTTTTAAGACGAGATTAATATTTCTTTTATGGTCAAAAAGAAATGGGGCGAGTGTAAGTGTTTAAAACCCCCAGGGGGTATTCGTTTTAGTTTTGTTGACGGGGTGTATCAGGGGGGAAAAAAGATGTTTTTAAAAGGAATTTTTGAAAAGGGGAAGAAAGTGTTTTGCAGTTTTTAAGTTTTTCAGGTTTGGGAATTTCCCGGTTTTAGGGCCTTTGACATTTCATTGGAAATTTTTTTAAAGGTTTAGTGGAAAACGGGGAAAGTCGTTTGAGATGTTTTTTTCTGGGGGTTATGGGCCCGTGGGTTCTGTCACAACTATCAAAAAAAGCGTTTTTTGGTTTAAGGGGTTTTATTTTTAGAGTTTAAAAGGCCCTGTGATATAATTGCACAAGTAAGTGTGGATGTACTGAACTGGGGAAAATTTAGATCTTTGGGAAAAGGGGGGGGGATGTGCTGCCCGGGGTGGGGTTAGTGATTATTCTTACGGGAGTTTTTGTTGGGTTATTTTTTTGGCTTTAGTGTGTTGCTGCATTTGATCCCCAAGACAAATAGCATAGGTGAGGTATGGATAAATAAGTGAGTGGTATAGTGTGAGAAGGGCATTTTGCCCAACCGTTTTGGATACTTTTTTGGCTATATGCTGGATATGGGTGCTGAAATTCAGGTTGTTGTCAAGGTATAAGCCTAGGAATTTTCCCCCATTATTTCTGGTAATTAGAGTGTTGTCAATCTTAATGTTAATTTGTGCATCTCCTGCTCTGCTACCAAACATGATATAGTAAGTTTTGTCAGTGTTAAGCGTAAGTTTATTGGCTGTCATCCAAGTCGATATTTTAATCAGCTCCTCATTCACAAATGGTGTTGAGGGTGGCAAGATTAGGGTGAGATGACATAAGTGTGTCATCAGCAAAGAGAATGGGTTTCAGGTGTTGGGTACGTTTGGAAGGTCATTGATGTATATGAGTAAGAGAGGGACCCAAGGGCACTTCCTGCAGAACTCCAGTTATCAAGTGGCCGTGTTGCTGATGCTGTGTCTTTAATGGTGGGCGTACTGATACCTATTAGTAATGTAAGATTTGAAATAAGCAAACGCATGGCCTCTTATACATAGTGGTCAAGTTTGTGGAGTAGGATTTCGTGGTTTACTGTATCAAAAGCTTTTCTTAGGTCAATAAAATTCCTAGTGGATATTCCTTATTTTCCAATGCTGTGTAAAGCAGATCTAGCATTTTTATGATTGCATCATTGTGCTTTATTTTTTCCTGAATCCAAATTGGTAGGGGTTTTAGTATGTTTTGAGCCGTTATAAATGAAAACCGTCTCCTGTGCACGAGTTTCCCAAAGATTTTGGATAGCAATGGTAAGTTAGATATTGGCCTATAGTTGTTTAAGTCTGTAGGGTCACCACCCTTTTTGTATTGGGTAACCCTTGCCATTTTGAGAGTTTCGGGAAGGTGCTAGTCTCTTTTGATTTGTTAAAAAGTATGAAATAGAAATGCAAAAGGGACTGGGCGCTGCTTGTACAAAAGGGTGGGCTGAGACAGACCCCCCCGGTTATTTTTAATGACTTTTGATCTCAAGGGATTTCCCGTGGGTCAGTTGGTGCAAGATAGAAGGAATTAGGGAAATTTCCATCTAGGTAGTCCCCGGCATGGGCATTGGTATGTGGGATTTTACTGGCGAGATTAGATCCTATGTTTGAGAAGAAGTCGTTTATCTTGTTAGCTGTGTCAGTGGGATGTAGTGGTGTTTCATTAGGTTTAGTTAGGACAATATTCTTGGTTTTTCTCAGTTTGTGAGTCCCTAGAATCTGAGAGAGTGTTTTCCAGGTCTATTTTTATATCTCTCTAGTGTCTGTAAATCTACTGGAGTAGATATAGTTGTTTGGCTTTCTTTATTACTTTGGTGAGAGCTGATGAATAGTGTTTAAGAATATCTTTGTGTATTAAGCCTGTCTATATTGCTTTCATATTGGTGTTTCTTGTCAATGGATTTCAGAATGGTGCTGGTTAGCCATGGGCAACCAAGCCGTTTGTTTGTGATCTGTTTTGTTTTTATAGGACAATGTTTGTTGTATAGTCTAAGTAATTTGTTAAGAAAGATGTCTGTCCAGTCATCAATACCTTTGGGCCCTTTGGGAGAATTCTGTAGGCCAATCAACAGTCTCTAGGTCAGCTCTGAATTTCCTTACTGAGGCCTCGTCATGGAGTCTAAATGAGACTTTGTTGTATTCAAGTGGTGGTTTACTAATGTTTGTCAGGAGGAAGGTAGGGTAGTGGTCTGTAGTGCTATCTGTGATTATCCCTGATTTAAGGGGGGCTAGTATATTGGTCCATATGTGGTCTATTATGGTTGCACTTGTCTCAGTGAGCCTGGTTGGTTTAGTTATTGTTGGTATGAGAAGTGTGTTGTTCATATTGTTGATGAAATCAGTTACAGGCTGATCATCTAGTAAGCCAAGGTTGATGTTGAAGTCTCCAGCTAAGAGAAGGTGGTGCTTATTCATTTGTCTGTTTATTAGTGACTTTAATTTCTCACTGAAATTTGGGATGTTTGTGTGAGGTATCTGGTAAATGGCACCGATTGCTATAGGCGTCTTAAGGTTTTTTACAGTAAAATTAGCAAAAATGTATTCCCCATATTCATCACTAAAGCAAGTGGTGCTAAGACAAGATAATTGGTTAGAGTAATAGATTGCAATACCACCCCCAACTTGGTTTGTTCTGCAATTGTGAATTGCTGTGTATCCTGGTAGAGGGTAGATATCTATTGTGTCCTGCTTAAGCCAGGTCTCTGTAAGAATAATGCAGGAGAAGGGTGTCTTTAGTGATTCAAGGAGTGCTAGGAGGTCATCATAGTGTTTGCTTAAGGACCTGATGTTGTAGTTAAGTACTGATAGACTTTTAGCATTGTTTAGGATTTGACAAAATGGTACAGGCATGTAACTCTTGGGTGACACAAAGCCTTGTGGAGTGCTGAGAGTGATTGCAAATCATGACATGCTGCTCCACAGTGCTGATACAGTGAACAAAATTGCTCAGTACTATGTGTTTAGCACAATTGATCTACAGAGTGCCTATCATCAAGTCCCTATACCTGGAGTTTACCTGGAGAGAGCTTCGGGGGTCAACGCCCCCGCGGCCCGGTCTGTGACCAGGCCTCCTGGTGGATCAGAGCCTGATCAACCAGGCTGTTGCTGCTGGCTGCACGCAAACCAACGTACGAGCCACAGCCCGGCTGATCCGGAACTGACTTTAGGTGCTTGTCCAGTGCCAGCTTGAAGACTGCCAGGGGTCTGTTGGTAATCCCCCTTATGTGTGCTGGGAGGCAGTTGAACAGTCTCGGGCCCCTGACACTTATTGTATGGTCTCTTAACGTGCTAGTGACACCCCTGCTTTTCATTGGGGGGATGGTGCATCGTCTGCCAAGTCTTTTGCTTTCGTAGTGAGTGATTCTCGTGTGCAAGTTCGGTACACGAGGTGTATATAATCATGTATCTCTCCCTCCTGCGTTCCAGGGAATACAGGTTTAGGAACCTCAAGCGCTCCCAATAATTGAGGTGTTTTATCTCCGTTATGCGCGCCGTGAAAGTTCTCTGTACATTTTCTAGGTCGGCAATTTCACCTGCCTTGAAAGGTGCTGTTAGTGTGCAGCAATATTCCAGCCTAGATAGAACAAGTGACCTGAAGAGTGTCATCATGGGCTTGGCCTCCCTAGTTTTGAAGGTTCTCATTATCCATCCTGTCATTTTTCTAGCAGATGCGATTGATACAATGTTATGGTCCTTGAAGGTGAGATCCTCCGACATGATCACTCCCAGGTCTTTGACGTTGGTGTTTCGCTCTATTTTGTGGCCAGAATTTGTTTTGTACTCTGATGAAGATTTAATTTCCTCATGTTTACCATATCTGAGTAATTGAAATATAAGGAATGAAGATAAACCATACACAGTGTTTCAGGCTAGTGATGGCCTGTATCAGTTTACCAGAGTCCCTTTTGGAGTCACAAATGGGGTAGCCTGCTTCCAACAAATTATGGATTCACTCATTCAGGAAGAGCAACTCATGGGAACTTACGCGTATTTAGATAATGTTACCATTTGTGGCAAGACCCAGGAGGAACATGATGCAATCCTTGATGAGTTTTTGGAAGCCGCCAAGAAGAAAAATGTCAGTTACAATGAGGAAAAGTGCACTTTTTCAACTAAAAGGCTTAGCATCCTTGGTTATGTAGTGGAAGGAGGTTCAATATTCCCAGACCCTTAACGACTACGACCTCTACGGGAACTTCCAATGCCTCAAGACAAAAAGTCACTCCGAAGAACTCTTGGTCTCTTTGCTTATTACTCACAATGGATCTACAACTATTCAAGTAAAGTCCACCCATTGAGTGCTATCACATTTCCTGTGACAAAGGAAGAAGAAGCCACTTTCCATACTCTCAAACAGGACATTGAAAACTCAGTAGTTCAAGCCATTGATGAGTCCCTACCATTCGAAGTGGAAACGGATGCATCTGACATTGCCATTGCTGCAGTCTTATCTCAGGCAGGAGGACCAGTAGCCTTCTTTTCGAGAACTTTTCAAGGATCAGAGAAATGTTATGCTGCTGTAGAAAAGGATGCCCAGGCCATCATAGAAGCAGTTCGCCACTGGAGGCATTATTTAACTGGTAGACATTTCACCATAAGGACTGACCAACGGTCCGTGATGTATATGTTCGACAAGAAGCACAAAAGTAGGATAAAGAATGACAAGATATTACGTTGGAGAATGGAACTATCATTTTATGACTTTGATATTCTGTACCGACTGGGTCAAGAGAACATCTCACCTGATGCATTCTCTAGGTCCCACTGTGGAGCAGCATGTCATGATTTGCAATCACTCTCAGCGCTCCACAAGGCTTTGTGTCACCCAGGAGTTACATGCCTGTACCATTTTGTCAAATCAAAGAACATGTCCTACTTAGTGGAAGATGTGCGACAAGTGATCAGAGCATGCAGAGTATGTGCAGAGTGCAAGCCAAACTTTCATCAGCCAGAGAAGACTCATCTCATAAAATCCACCCAGCCTTTCGAGAGACTGAATATAGATTTCAAAGGACCTCTACCAAGCACAAATCAGAATAGGTATTTCCTTAACATAGTAGATGAATATTCAAGGTTTCCCTTTGTATTCCCCTGTGCAAATATGGCTGCTTCAACTGTTATTAGTTGTCTTTCACAGTTGTTCTCTATTTTTAGTATGCCAGCTTATATCCATTCAGACAGGGGATCCTCGTTCATGAGTAACGAACTTCAGGAGTTTTTGGCTAGCAAAGGTATTGCCTGCAGCAGAACAACAAGCTACAACCCTCAAGGGAATGGTCAAGTGGAGCGGTTCAATGGTACTATATGGAAGGCAGTTACAATGACATTGAAGTCGTGCAATCTACCTGTTCAACACTGGCAAACTGTCCTACCTGATGCTCTTCACTCTATTAGATCATTGCTGTGCACAGCTACTAATGCAACCCCTCATGAAAGACTCCTCAACTATTCACGTCGTTCCTCTATGGGAGCCTCCGTGCCCACTTGGTTATGTCATTCAGGACCCGTTCTCCTGAAGAGTCACCGTAGGATGAACAAGACGGATCCTTTAGTGGAAGAGGTAGAGCTCCTGCAAGCTAATCCACATTACGCACACATTTACTACCAAAATGGTGAAGAGACTACAGTATCTACAAGACATTTAGCCCCAGTTGAAATCTCCATTAGTGTGGAATCTCAAGATACACCAATAGATGTGAAAGATGCTTAGTTTTCTCCTGGAAAGCCCCTTGGGACTACCCCTACAGAAATAGAGGATTCTGCTCCAGCAGTCAGTCAAACCCCACTGGAAAATATTGAACCTGGTGAAGAGGCTCAAGGGCTACGAAGGTCGGGACGTGTACGTCGCCCACCTAACAGTTTGGGAGATTACTGTCTCTGATATTTTAGAAGGGGGAGATTGTAGTGATACTGCTCCTGTGGGGAGCAGCAGCAGGATAATACTGCACCACCTCTCGGGGCCCTTAACAACAACAACAGTTTTGTGTGTGTCATGGGTGCCAACACATGGTGTGTGATTCTCTTCTCTTCTATCTATATATTAGTGATGCAGATTACATGGTGAGTTTAAATATGTGGCCTGTAGTTATAATTTTTCTCTTGACATATGCAAGACATCACCATTCCTGTAGAAGCCGTTATTAGATGTACTAGTCATTATATTTTGTTGTTGCAGAAGTACTATGAAGATTCAATAAAGCCTAGAGATAAGGCCTGTTTCTATCACAACACCTATATTGTGGTGTTAATTAATATTTTATACAACCTTGTAATTTATAATGTTTTAAATAAAATATATAAAAAAAATTTTTTTGTTGGGTCCCTGGTCATGTTGACGTACAGAGCAATGAACAGGCAGACACTGCTGCTCAGTCAGCAGTACATAACCTACTAGTTTCATATAGAGGTGTTCCATTCACAGACTATTTATTTTCTTATATTTTATTTAAAACACACATTACAATAAATAAATAAAAGCATACAGAGTCAGATAATACAAAAACAATTATATCCCCATAATCTAAACACAATGCTCTTTTACATTGCCTTTAGAAAATTTCCTCTTCACATGACTGAGTACAACCCCCAACACATGTGTGAATAACAATATTACACAATATTATACCCAACATCAATCAAATCATCTCATGTTACAATAATATGTCAGTACACTGCACACGCCTGATACATGTAAAATGCCTTTATACAAAAACTAAGGAAACCTGTGCAATCAATACTAATTAAAAGCAGTTCTCAATTACCGTTTCCTATCAGCAATATACACATTAATTAAATACATGTAATAAAATATGTTTGATCCGTATTCCCACAACCTTCCCCCCATTTTTCACCCCATATCATACTTCTGATCATTGAACACAGATGAATAACCAACATGATTTAAAACTTTCAACATAATCTTCTGTTGACAATAAAAAAAAAGAAATTGTCTCTTTAGTATAAGAAGTATAGGTGATGCCAACATGTCAAATATTTAGAAAAAAGAAGATAAGATTGAACTTAGTATTATGATTAACTATAAACCATTTACATAATGTCGTCATCCATGAGACTATTACACATGATATAGTCACCGACTCACATTTTTTTTTTTTTTTTTACTCACATATTACATATTCTCATATGTACAAAAATTGATACTTAATATTACATGACTTATGTAAATTTATATTCACAGGAATTATATCAGTGTCATACATGCCCATTAACTTACATAAGATTATAAAATACCGAATCAATTTAAGCCTCCTCTCATACCCATGCTCAAAAAAAAAAAAATCAATATACACATTAATTAAGCACATTCAAAACCAAATTTTTAGGACATTTCAACTAACCCCCCCCCCCCAATTTACCTCAGATCATCATATTGGACAACATCATACCATTATTCTTTGAAGACAGAGACAAATAACCATCATAATTTAACCCTAGAACATAGTATCTTGATGACAAAAAATCTTACCAACAGTGTAATATACATACTGTTATGTGCACACTATAATTTGACATTAAGAAAAATAACACATAGTTGAACTTATTATTATGACTAACTGATATGCTCACAGACTCACTTGATACATATGCATGTATGTACATGCCAGGTAACATATATAAAAATATAAAAATACCGAACCAATTTAATAAGCCCCGTCTCTACCCCATGGCCACCCATGATAAAACACATCTACATTTAAAGCTTTGCACCCATCAAGAGAGTTTTCTATTTGAAATTTATGCCAGGAATACACTTATCCCCCCTCTTCTAGCTGAGGCCAATCCCATTCAACCATTACACCATTAATTCTCACAACCTACGCACATTCATACCTCTATACTGAACTGGAAATTGCATATCCCATCTCCTTCCATACACAACCTCATTCCTACACTTTGCTTTATATAAATGCCCAGCTAACGCCCGTATTCGCACTTCTTCCCCCCACCTTCCTCATTGCCCACGATATATTAATATAATCCACTACCAAATACATGACCGCCCTTCTCACACTATCACCCACTCTCTCTATGTCCAAACTAAATGCTTTCAAAACCATTAACTCACCTCCTCCAACCATATCCAAGACCCTACAAAACCATAGACTACCCTTGCTATACCCTAACAAAAATACACCACATGGTATGCAGTCTCAGCCTCCCTGCACAAAACACAACATGTGGACTGCACAACTCTCATCTGATACTAACGTACTTAAGTGGGTAATATCCCATGTAAAATCCTATACATAGTTTCCCGCACATGGACTTTAAACGTAACTTACGAAACGCATCCAGATACCTGCCCAATTATATAAAGGAGAGACACTCTCCCTCTCCATCACCTAATTACCCCTCACAGTCCTTCCCAAAACTCGCACCAACACTTTTTCCAGTATGCTATCCCTCAATAAATATCTCAACATACACATACACTCCTCCAATTCCCTATTCCCCACCACTGCCTCACATCATCCATAACCTCACTCACCCTTACATCCCGATCCCCACCCAACCGTATATAACTATGTTTCGCAATCATGCTTTTCAGTCTACTACACAGTGGAATTAATCCTAATCCTCCCCTCCCCAATGATGTTGTCACAACTGTCTGCTTAAGCCAATGATAACCATGTCCCCAAATAAAACGCATTACCTTCTTTTGCACCAACCTCACATCATTCTTCATCAACGGATAAACCACTGCTACATGCCACAATTTAGGGTAAATGATTGTATTTATAACTATGACCCTCTGATGGATCGTCAGCCCACTCGACCATATTCCCCCTAATCTCTTTAATACTCCTTGCACAACCCTTATGGAATTGGCATCTCTAGCTTCTTGCACTTCCCGTCTGTATAATACTCCACATACTTTAATTTGATCTACTACTTGCCAACTATACTTTTGTCCCAAGTTCTCTCCCACCCATGAACCAACCTCTAACAATTTTTGACTTAACTCCATTAAGACACATTTCTGTTGCCCTACTAAATATCTCAACGATGCGATCTACATTTCTTAATCCCTCCTCTCCCCTACTAAAACTGTCATATCATCAACATACCCAACTATACCAGGAGCGCTCTACTGTCGTATTCCCCCTTCACTCACCCCAACATTAATCATCCTATATAGAGGATCTTGCAGACATGCAAATAGAATTTGAGACATGGGACATCCCTGTCTCAGTCCCCTACCCATACTAACTACCTTCCCCACACGTCCATTGATTTGCACTTGTAATACAGCACCTTTGTATAATGTTTCAGCCCATCAGACAATTTCCTAGCCAAAACTCATGCGCCTCATTATCATCCATAACGTCTCTGGCTCTACACAATCATAAGCAGCCTTCCAATCCAATGTAAGTACACCCCCTCCACTCTTCCTCTGATCATCTATATAGTCCTTTATCCTCCCATGTCCACTAATCATTGACTGCCTCTGCACATCCATTTGTCCCTTATCTATAACCTTCCCAATAACACTATGCAGCCTATTACTTAAAACCCTTGCAAACAATTTATAATCACCGCACATTAAAGATAAACCTCAATAATCCAGGATGCTATTCTGCACTTCCCCCTTCGGAATCATGACAACAACCCCTGTTCGTTGTGTCATACCCATGCATCCCTTTACCTTCATGTCATTCAACAAACGCACCAAGCATTCCTTCAAGACATCCCAGTTACTTAAATAAAAATCATTTGGAATGCCATCAATCCCTGGCATCTTCCTTACACTCATCCCCTGTAACGCCTTCAACACCTCGTCTTCTCTTATCGGTCCCTCTATCTCCACCCTGTCTTCTGATTCCAGGGTTCGTGTTATCCCTTCCTCCATAATATGCAAGTCCTTCTTCTTTGTATTACCCCTTTTCATATATATCTCAAACCATTTATCCACAAAACCACTCATACCTTCAGTCGTTACAAACCACTGTCACACCGTGTACCCACCCAGGTCCTGATGTACTTCTAACTTTAACATATTCATTATATTTTGCCGGATTTTTAATCGCAGCAGAACGCAAGCTGATGGTCTATCACCCCATAAAACATCCTCTAACCCACCCCTTAATCTTTCACCATCAAACCTTGCATTCTGCATCTCCAGCAATTGCGTCTTTATACCCTCAATCTCCGATACCGGATAAACTCCATGACTATTTACATAACACTGTTTTAACTGTTCTTACAAATACCTCTGTAATTCATATTTCCATTGTCCATCCTCCCTTCCTTTCCTCATATAAAAACTACGAATTCCTGGTTTAGCACATTGCTCCCACCAGAGTAATATATCACCTCCCTTCTTGCCTTTATTCCATTCATTTGTCCACCATTCGGCAAAATGAAGTCCACCTTCCCTATCCTCTAACAAGCTCACATTTAGCTTCAAATAACTTATAAAACGTTTCGGTAAATCACCCCAACCCACGTCCACAACCACCTCTCTATGATCCGAGAATACTACAGTAACAGTTTCGATATTATTAACTTGTATCCCAGGAGAGACATAAATGCAATCTAAGTGTGTTGCATATCCACTCCTCATATAAGTATGCTCCACCACCCACCCCTCCCCACTCGCTACATCTACTAATCCGACTCCTCCTAATACATCCTGTAGGACCCCAAACACACACACACTCAGCTCCTCTCGGCTCCACATCCTTCCTACAGATCACACAATTCCAATCCCCTCCAAAGAATGTATATGTAGGAAGCCCTCGCATATGATAAATAAGAACATCCCTCACAAAATCTTCCTTTACGCGCCTATTACTGTCTGCAGGCATATAAACACTTGCTAAACACACTGGAACCCCACCCCATGTACCATCCACCCTTAGCCTACAGAATTTTCAAAGGCCAATGGTATTGATGACTGGACAGACATTTTTCTTAACAAATTACTTAGACTATACAACAAACATTGTCCTATAAAAATGAAACAGATCACAAACAAACGGCTTGGTTGCCCATGGCTAACCAGCACCATTCTGAAATCCATTGACAAAAAACACCAATATGAAAAAGCAATATAGACAGGGCTTAATACACAAAGATATTCTTAAACACTATTCATCATTCTCACCAAAGTAATAAAGAAAGCCAAACAACTATACTACTCCAGTAGATTCACAGACACTAGAGGAGATATAAAAAAGACCTGGAAAACACTCTCTCAGATTCTAGGGACCCAAAAAACTGAAAAAAAAACAAGAATATTGTCCTAACTAAACCTAATGAAACACCACTACATCCCACTGACACAGCTAACAAGATAAACAACTTCTTCTCAGCCATAGGATCTAATCTCACCAATATAATCCCACATACCAATGCCCATGCCAGGGACTACCTAGATGGGAATTTCCCAAATTCCTTCTATCTTGCACCAACTGAGCCCACGGAAGTCACCGAGATTATTAAGTCACTTAAAAATAACTCAGGGAATCTGTCTCATGTCCCACCATTACTGTACAAGCGAGCGGCCCATGTCCTTTTGCATGCTATTTCATTACTTTTTAGCAAGTCACTAGAAACTAGCACCGTCCTGAAACTACTCAAGATGGCAATACATAAAGGTGGTGACCCTACAGACTTAAACAACTATAGGCCAATATCAAACTTACCATTGCTATCCAAAATCTTTGAGAAACTCGTGCACAGGAGTTATATTCATTTATAACGGCACAAAACATACTCAAACCCCGCCAATTTGGATTCAGGAAAAATAAAAGCACTAATGATGCAATCATAAAAATGCTAGATCTGCTTTACACAACATTGGAAAATAAGTAATATCAACTAGGAATTTTTATTGACCTAAGAAAAGCTTTTGACACAGTAGACCACGACATCCTACTCCACAAACTTGACCATTAGGTATAAGAGGCCATGCACTTGCTTATTTCAAATCTTACCTTACTAATAGGTATCAGTATGTCACCATTAAAGACACAGCATCAACAACACGGCCACTTGATACTGGAGTTCCGCAGGGAAGTGTCCTTGGTCCCCTGCTCTTCCTCATATACATCAATGATCTTCCAAACGTATCCCAACACCCGAAACCCATTCTCTTTGCTGATGACACGACTTATTCATCTCTCACCCTAATCTTGCCACCCTCAACACCATTGTTAATGAGGAGCTGATCAAATATCGACTTGGATGACAGCCAATAAACTTACGCTTAACACTGACAAAACCTATATATTATGTTTGGTAGCAGAGCAGGAGATGCACAAATTAACATTATGATCGACAACACTCTAATTACAAGACATAATGAGGGCAAATTCCTAGGCCTATACCTTGACAACAACCTGAATTTCAGCACCCATATCCAACACATAACCAAAAAAGTATCCAAAACGATTGGGATCCTCTCCAAGATACGATACTACATGCTGCAAACTGCCCTTCTCCACACTATTACCACTCATTTATCCATACCTCACTATGCTATTTGTGCTTGGGGATCAACTGCAGCAACACACCTAAAGCCAATAATAACCCAACAAAAAGCTGCAGTAAGAATTAATCACTAAATCCTATCCCTGGCAACACATCCCCCTCACTCTTCATAGATCTAAACTTACTCCCTGTTCAGTACATCCACACTTACTACTGTGCAATCTACATCTACAGGACCTTAAACTCCAATATCAACCTTGACCTAAAACGCTTTCTTGATAGTTGCAACAGAACCCACAGGCATAACACCAGACACAAACATCTCTACAACATTCCCGTGTCTGACTAAACCTTTACAAAGATTCAATGTATGTCAAAGGCCCTAAAATCTGGAACACCTACCTGAGAAACTCTAGAACCGCAGACACATTCATCACTTCAAAACTACTATTAGAAAACATCTTATCTCCCTGATACACCCCATCAACTAACTACACGAATACCACCTGGTGGTTCACACTTACACTCACTCACCCATTTGACCATAACAGAAATATTAATTGCAATCTTAAAATAATGAATCCTGTGATACTCCAATACTGAAACTATGTACTGTGCCAAAACAAAAAGCATTCACATTGCTAAACTCACAAACTAGTAATTAGTCACTTAGCCATAATACCAACTTACCTCATAATTTGTAAATATTTTTAAAATTAGGAGTTAAACTAAGTCTGCCCGAAATGCCTAGCCATGCTAGGTGTTCTAGTGGTACACTCTGTAATCATAAATAACAAAAAAGGCACAATACCGTGACTGGAACGATACACAAATAACCCGCACATAAAAGAGAGAAGCTTACGACGACGTTTCGGTCCGACTTGGACCATTGACAAAGTCACACTGTAATCATTATTTTACTACATGTAAACCACACAATAACCAAATTCTGTAAACTCAGCATTGTAATCCTTATAGATAATAAACTTGAATTTGAATTTGAATTTGAATTAAACAGCGCACCTCCATTGAGTTTACCTGTATATCCAGCATAAACTTTATACCTTCAAACTAACTTAAAATTATGCTCTTGTAAATGGATAACCTGTACCCATATCTCCTTAAAAAGGCACTGAACGTCCTCCTCTTCACTTCGGCTCTGAGGCCATTTATATTCAATGTTAAACACTTAAAAATGCTAATGAGGGCTTACCAATCGATCTCTTACCATGTGTTTCCTTACATTTTTGATCAGTATTCTTTTCGCTATGCCCATTCTATTCACGTCTGTCACCTTCCCCTTACCCCTCCTCCCCTTGACTTTCCTAGCCACTTCCACTGTTTGTTTTTTTCCCAAACGTTGTGCATGCGTAAGAACATCATTGCTATCCGAGGCAGCTGCCTCCCTCTTACGTGAAGCCACAACAGTGATCATCTCTTTTGGACTGCCTTCCTTGTGTATTTCAACTACAGTTTCACAAAGCCCTTGTGTTTGCCATCCCTTCTATCACATTGCCTCCCTCATGAACCCCTCCTGATTCATATGTTGCTCATGCAATCCTATATTCAGCATTCCAGCTTCATGCTGATCATCCAAAAATTCCTGTATAACATTATTTATGGCAGCCAACACTTTACTACCCAAATCCTCTTGTTCCACCTCTTCTTCCATAAATATCTTCTCAACGTCCTGTGTTACCTCCGGTAACTTAGCACACTCCTCTGGATTGTCATCCACAATCTCACTCCACGTCCTACATGCCGAATATGTTCTCCTGTAGACTGGGACATCACCTCTCTTTCCTTTTCCCTCCTGTCCCTGCGTCCCAGTCGACAAACGTCGTGGACACTGTGCAGCCACATGTTCAAATGGGCCACACAATCGACAGATTCTCCTTTGCCCGAGTTTTAAAATCATTCAAAGCCACAAATGAAGGTATGGATCGCTGTAAGGACATTTCGAGAGTGAAAGATCCCTCACGTAGTCCCACATACATACCATCTGACCATCGTCCAATCGTTGCTTGATGTGCCACTCCATACTCCTCAAACAATGCTTTAACGTCATCTTCATCTGCCTCAAAGGGGACATTCCGTATTTTAACCCAAGTATAATACTTAGACGCATCCCTCATTCTTACTTCCAAACCAGGGTTAACCGTCTTACACACATCCTGGTACTGATCCACCATCTTGTCATACATCACTGTCATCACGAATTTCACGAATATTCTCATTGAGCCATTTAAGGCAATGCCGTACAGATCTTCATTGTTGATTCCAAATGTATCTCGTAAGATAGCAAACAGTAGAACAGACTCATTTGTATTACACACCGCACCTTTCAGCACTTCTATGCACACAGTGTTGACACATCTGACAGCCTGCGCCATCTTGAGAAAATCTCATCGTGCTACCAACAGACAGAAGTACAACAGCCAATGTCCGTCCTCCACCAAGGTTGAGTGATGAATGCAGGAGCAAGGCGTAGCACAACCTCACGGCCCAAAAGCGATGAGGTCCAATTTATGGACTATTTTGCTGTCATTGCTACCCACCTTCACACCTGTTGGCAACAACGTTGGTCTAATCTGCTCGGTCATTGTCCTCATCGCTCTTGGGCCGTGTGCATGTGCTGCGCAGACGCTCCTGCTTAAATTGGTTTCCCTGCGCAGTTTTCCTGTTTTGAGCAAACACAATGGCGGACAGACGTGGACGCCAGGTAAATACTGTCTGTGTGGAGCTGGTATAAGGTACCCTGAGTAGTTCTACAATGCAGGTGCTTCTGCCAAGTATCATCCGCGAAGTGTACGGCATACCAAACGTTGAACTGTATGGTGTAACAGTGAATGGAGTGTCGAGGATCTTCATTAGTTCAAGAGTGCTGGGTTTTACTCCAGCAAAGTCGACACATTCCAAGAAAAGAAGATGACCGTTAATTCTGCAGTGGAGGTCTGCCTACATGACGTATCAAGCTATGTAACGTGGTATTACAAAAACACTAAGTGGCCTTCCACTCGTGTCGTAATATAAGAGTTCGGGATACTGAATAAACATTAAAATAAATTAATCTTGAATATTATAAAAAAATAATCTTTGGTCTAGAAGTATTCTAAAAATATTAAAGTCTGATAATATTCACATATACACGTTACAATAATAAATTGTAATTAGCATCTTTGTATAAACAAATCCTAAAATAATAAATTATAATTTATTCATGACCCTCCCACACACAGGGTACAACTTCTGGACACTACTGTCACAATACATATATATACATGCTAAAATAATAAATCATAAGTAACATCTTTGTACATAATATATATATATATATATATATATATATATATATTATATTTATATATATATTATATATATATATATATATATATAATATATATATATATATAAATATATATATTATATATATATATATATATATATATATATAATATATATATATATATATATATATATATATATATATATATATATATATATATGAATCATACAATAATAAGTTATAATTAATTCATCTCAGCATCACCTGCATATTATTATTATTATAATCAAAAGAAAACGCTAAGCCACAAGGGCTATACAGCGCTGCAGGGTAGGGAAGGAAGCGAGGGTATTGGGCGGCAGAAGGGGGAAGGGATGATCAGTAGGTTACAGAAAACAGCAGGGAAGGGGATATTGCAGGGGTAGAGGGTAGCAAGAGATTGAGGTAGAAAGGGCTGAAGGTATCAGAGTTTGTGAAGTAAGTCAGTTGTTGTCAAAAAGTCAATGAGAGAGTCCGGATGAAAGGTGGGTCCATCAGCAAGAAGGGAAGGTAAAGAGAGAGCAGCGGAGCGAAGACAACGACGGAGGTAAATTCTGAGTGCTCGTTGATAAAGTGGGCAGTCTAACAGAATGTGGCTGACTGATAATGGAACCTGACAATTCTCACAGAGAGGAGCAAGATGCCTCTCCATGAGATATCCATGAGTAAGACGAGTATGGCCAATGAAAAAGAGGGGAGAGAGTAGTCCCCCAAACCCTCGACATTGGTGACAAGAAGATGGCCAGTAACCTATACTCGGTTTAATAGATTGAAGTTTGTTACCCAAACAGAGTAGACCAACGTTGTTGCCAATGGGTGTGAAAAGGGGGGTAGCTATTGCAGCAAAATAGTCCATAAATGGAATACCTCTATATGAAACTTGAGGGCATGTACAGCTGACCGTGCAGCAGTGTCTGCCTGTTCATTGCCCTGTACGTCAACATGACCAGGGACCCAACAAAAACAATTCTTTATGCTTGGTAAGATGCGGAAATAGCCAAAGTTGGATATGGAGGGGCTAAGGGGTGAGGAGTATCAAATTTCTGGGATAGCCTGTAAAGCACTAAGGGAGTCTGAGACAACCAAAAATGATGACACAGGGGATAGATGCAATACAGATAAGTGCTGCAAGAATGGCATACAATTCAGCGTAAAAAAACTAGCCAAAGACTGTAAATGCTCTCGTACGACACTGTCCGGAAACACTGCTGCAAATCCTATGCTGTCAGAAGACTTAGAGCCATCTGTGTACACTGCAATGGCATGAGAATGAGAGTGGAAGTGGTCAAGAAAAAAGAGAGCGGGAAGCTACAGTAAAACAGTTGGGCTTTCAAGCAAGGGGGGGAGAAAGAACAGGCTCGAACAGTTGGAACTTCCCAGGGGGGTAGGGAAAAGTGAGATGCTGCATGAACAAAGAAAGGGGTAATTGAAGAGAAGACAAGAGCGAATGTAGGTGCAGAGAGAAGGGACGGAGTAAACAGGGGCAGTGAAAATAAAGAATGTCTACTAATATCAGTGACCATTCTATAAATGGAAGGATTGCAGAGATCATGAGAGCGTACATAGTAGCAAAGGCAATGGGCATCCGGTGATCGGATAAAAATGGAATGTTCGCTTCTGCCATAGAGGCTCTCAACAGGGGAAAGAGTTAAAAGCACCAAGGCATAAACGTAATCCTTGGTGATGAATGGGGTTAAGGCTAGAGAGAGTAGCAGGAGAGGCCGCTGAATAGATCTGGTCACCATAATCAAGTTTCGATAAAATGAGGGTGGAAGGGTAGGTGAAGGAGAGTTTGACGATCAGCTCCCCATGAAAGATGAGCAAGGGTTTTAAGAAGGTTCAGCCCGGCTGTGACAAGTTGCCTTCAGAGAGGTAATATGGGTTTCCAGGTTTAAACCCACGGTCAAAGAGGAGGTCCAGAAACTGACTGTATCACGTTCAGGGATCGGGAGCCAAAGGAGGTACAAAGGATGATCGAGATGACCCGAGGTCTAGTGAAAGTAATTTGGTGAGTTTTAGTACTGGAAAATTTAAACCATGTGTGGTGGCCCACTTGGAAACACGGTTTGACCCCATGCTGGAGAGAAACTGTAATGGGTGACAGTCAGCGCCCGCACAGGCAATAGCGAAGTCATCAACATAGAGTGATGACCAAATATTTGATGGAAGACTAGAGGCCAAAACATTAATAGCAAGGAGAAAAAGTGTTGTGCTCAGAGCACATCCCCGGGGGACACCTTCAGCTTGGATAAAGTCCGGGGAGAGCCAAATTTTTACCCGAACACGGAAATGTCTTTCAGTTAAAAAGTCCTTGAGGAAGAATGGTTTGATTGCCTCGGAGGCCTAAGGAGTGGGCTTGGGCCAAAATATTATACCTCCAAGTTGTGTCATATGCCTTTCAAGGTTAAAAAAAATGGCAATAACTGAGAGGTTAATCGCAAAGGCCCTTACGAACATACTTATCCAAGCATAGTAAGGGGTCATGGTAGAACGGCCCTTAAGAAAGCCATACTGATGAGTGGAGAGAATGTTTTGTGTCTCTAAATACCACACTAAACGTCTATTTACCAGGCATTCATCACTTTGCAAACTGCACTGGTTTAAGAGCAATGGGACGATAGTGGGAGGCTTCATGTCCGTAGTTCCCGGTTTGCAGAAAGGGAGAACAATGGCGGATTCCCACAGCTGTGGGAAGAACTCCTTGTGACAAAATAAGATTGAAAAGGGGTAATAGGACTGCAAGGGCTGACTGATGTAAATGTTGTAGCATACGAATATGAATGTCGTCGGGCCAGCTGCCGATGATTGGCAAGTGAGAGTGTTTGCCTACAGTTCTTGAAGTGTAAAAGGGACATTATACTGTTCTTTAGAGAGAAGAAAAGTCAAAGGGTGCTAACTCTCTGGCAGACTTTGAGGAAAGAAACGAGGGGCATAGATGGAGCCCCTGAGAAATACGGACCAGATGATTGTCAATTTCATTGGCAACATCTAGTGGGTTTGCTATATCAACACCAGCAACCCGCAGAACAGGAGCCAGGTCAGGAGAATATTTTCCATCAGTTTTCGTACTTTTTTTTAGGGCTGTACTCATAGAGGAAGCCGAGGTGATGGTGGAGACAATCTCGCCAGAAAGTGCGTTTAGCATCATGGATGACACGGCGAGTGATCGCACGCTTCTGGTTAAAATCAAGAAGTCTCTCCATGGTTCTATTGTACCGGTACCTGCCCCACACAGCATGTTTCAAATGTACTGCACGAGCATAAGCAGGAGACCACCAACGCATGCATTTCTGAGAATGCCTGTCCAAAGTTTGGGGTATAGAATGAGAAGCTGCTGTTGAAATGGAGGACGAGAAGAGGTGTAAAAGCTCATCAATGGAGGACAAAGAAGGAACCTCACTAAAAACAGTTAGTTGTGAGTAAAAGGGTTCCAATTGCCTGATTTAAATTGCCAGCGTGGGATTCGAAGAGGTGGGAATATGAAGGGGAAGTAAGAATGAATTGGGAAATGATCGCTGTCATGTAAATCTGGGAGAACAGACCAGGTGAAGTCTATGTGGCAGAGGAAGAGCAGACTGAGAGATTGATGCAAGAGAGAGTGTGAGTCCCAGGATCAAAAATGGGTGTGAGTACTGTATTTAAAACATGGAGGGGGGTGGGTAGCAAGGAAAAGCCTCTAACTGAATGCCACAGGGAAACAAGTGGCCCCCAAGGGGAAAAGATGGGCATTAAAAAC
>NC_069429.1:29142617-29242617 GCF_026875155.1 Cherax quadricarinatus
GTTGTATCATCGTGGCCTGCACGGAAGAATTATAAAAGTTAGAATGGTAATTCATATTTGAAACCTGGCGAGTTTTTACAGGAAGGATATATTAACAATGACTATATTTCATGTGAAATTTGTACACTTATTTCTCTGCCTGATTCCTGTGTGTGTATGTTACGGTTCAAATCTTAATCTTTAGCCAGGTTAGTGCATTCCGTAACAACACACTTCATAGAATGAAAGGATATGTTTCCAAACTTAGAAATGTAAGGCACAAATAATAGTTACTCAGCCTTTACAAGTTTCTTTTTATTTAAAAGCTTAAATACTTTAGATATTCATAAATATCTATTAAATATCACTGTCAAACTTTCCTTCACACAAGAAAACTCTTAAATAGAATGTACATGTCAATATGGTCACTACACTTGACAATGATCAGAGGAATATTATCGCTTCCTCAATGTAACTTACTTGTGTGCAAGTACATATATTGAGAATTAACACTTTTTTGAGTAACTCCCTGGAATAAGGAATATATCACAAAGTTCTAAGCTTGACACTGGTCGTCACATCGTAACCTGAAGATAACTGTATATGATTGTCAGCAGACTTCACAATAAACCACAAGCTGGATCAGGAGTTTCTAAACCCAATTCTCTACCCAAAGTGAGAATAAGGCGGAGTACTAGGAGGGTAGCTCATTTCAATGCACACTCAGTCAGCGGGGGAGAGAGGGGAACTGCCATATAAAAGTAAATTCCTTCATGACAAAACTCATCAAAAGGGGAGAGGGTAGAGCGGTGCAAACTACCCACCAATGGAGATACCTTGTTATAAACCTTACCCAGGTGTACCTACCTAACACATTACTCAAGATATATATATATACATCATACCCGGGTATATTCCTAAATCAGATAATATTATAAACTAGTGGAATCTTTAATTTAGCTAATATTAAAGAAACCCAGAGTATAATATTAAGTGGATAATACATATAAATTAATCACATTATGACATTGGTCATAACAGTGTACATTTACTGATTTAGGGAGTTATTTAGTAATAATAATTCTCTCTGCATATATTAATAATTTAATATATGCTGTGTATTTTATTAGACTGTGGGTGGAATCTGTTTACTAGTGTGGGAACCTGCCTGTAGGTATTACTGACGATTTACCTTTTACAAGTGTTGATCTACTACTAGGCAACAATGCTATGGGTCTTCTCAAAAGTGAGGAATGTTTGCTTTGGAGGGACCCTGATTTGCAAAGTTTTAAAGTGAAAGCTCAAGTTACCGTGACTGGAAATTTTTCAATGTGTACTATAACTAGTCAGGTGAGCAAGGGAAAAACTTATGTGCCTTGCCTTGATCTTTCTTCTGACTTTGGTGACGATTTGGGCCTGGGAAGCCTGTTCATTGAGTCTGACCAGAGTAGACTCTGGGCAGTGATGAACCGGCCCAGGTCAAACCTAGTTTAGGGGATTCTGGTGCTGGCATGGGAGTGAATACCCTGACTCTAATGCAGTGGATGAGGTCCCGGGATGTGGTGACTCCATAAAGGCTGTTCAGTTGCCCGTTGTTACAGAGGAAGTGTTTTCCCCTGCAGTCATGTCAGAGACATTTGAGGAAAAGCCTCTGAAATTTTTAAAGATTCCCAATGGAGGATATTCAGTATTGAGAAGGAGAGTTGGATAATAAATGTTTACCATTCACTTATCTCTTTATAAATTACCAGGTTCGCTGCCTCTTCCTAACAATTGTGTGTGTGAGTTTTAGAGATTTCCCTTGTAAAATTTTGTCAGCTAGGTTTCACAAGCCAACTCAGAAGTCAATTTTATACAAAGTCAAATAGTTATTGAGAGACAAGTAAGTCTCAAAGGTATAAATTTCCACTGACTATGTTCACTCTGAGAATCAAAGAAAAGTTAGATTGGTTTTAACCAGTCCACTCAGGACAATGCATGTTTGTTTCCCCCAAGTACCAGAAGGACTGGGATGAGGGTATGCCCCTCCTATTCATAACCGTGTGGGGAAGAACTCTGGAATCATTAAGTCATGGGCTAGGTGAGGATGGATGATGCTTTCCCCTTGGTGTATTTTCCTCAGTTTCAGAGACTGTTGGGCTAAGATGAGGTGGACGGAACCAGTGAACCAGCTGCCTGGTTGCTACATGCTCTGGAGGCAGAGAGGTGGTGTTGGTACTGGAGCCGGCCCTAAGGAATGCTCTGATTAACTACGAATTGCACCTGCTGTGAATGAGGTCTCTTATGAAACTAAAACCCCCACACCTGATCAGAAAAAATGCTTAGGGCTTTTTCAGCAATCTGTACAAGACTTTGAAATGTTTTATTTTCCGATGATGAAGTGGAAAAAGCTGGAGTGTTGGCTCAGCCACTTGGAACTCTGTAAATGAGTTTCGAAGTTTAGAAAAGGTGCATGAATCCCCATGATGTAACTTTAGCTGAGCAACATAAGAATGTTTTGAGCAGTAAACACGTCTATAGGGAAGAGATTGTATGAAGACTGATTTTTTTTGTATTACCACTGAATTAGTGAGAGTCAGTGAACATTGCCCAGGGTTTTCACACTAGCTGATGCCTCACCTTGTTCACTGACTGCTGCAACATAATAATTTGATAATTTAATGCTGAAGTGTTTTTCTCTTAAAATAATTTCATTGTTGAACTAGATACCACAATTGTATGTGGCAGGTACTTGATTTCTGTGTCCCAGTGTGCCAAATATACCTCGTTGTTTGACTGTATTCTACAAGTACTTTAAATTTTTGTATAACTTTAGATGCAAGAAATGTAATATTGGCTTTACACAGCTGTTTTTGCAAAATGATAATAATGAAGCAATCTAGTAATGACTACTTTCAATGGTTTACACTGCTATTATCTCTACAACGTAAATGCCAGTTCTGCTGGAGATAGTGCTGCTTTGTTAAAAAAAAAAAAAAAAAACAAGCAGCAGGACTCGCCCAGAGAAAGTCCCAAGAAAAAAGGTGACTCTTTTTGGTTCTGATTGTTCAGAATTTTTCTCAGTATAGTGTGATCACGTTCTACATTTCTGTCATGAACCGAGAACCACACTCAAATGCTTTTGGTGATTTCATTATGTGAAGGGTAATAGAGATGTGGTTGCACATGTAATTTCTAGTGTGTACCGTCCATAATGGTAGTGTTAAACATTTATCTCTCTCATTTTGCAGTGGTTGCAGTAGTTGAGTAATGGTTTTTCTGACCACCTATTGGCTGAAGCTGGAGAGGGAGATCAGATTTCCCAATAGAGAGTATGTGTTTTTAGTGTAGTCACATCAGTACATGCATACGTAAGGTAAGCTAACATACGGTGTGGGCGGTGATGCCTCACCTGTGTGATGTAAGTGAAATGGACTGTTGGACCAAATTAGTGGTACGGGTTGGTGATGAAGCCATTTTGAGTCATGAATGGTGATCCTTGTGTTTTTGTTGTGTTTTCTCAAGGACCCCTTGTTTTATTTATTTTTTTTTGATCACCAAGTGGGTGACTTCCCAGCTTCCTCGGATGATTAGGTTATGGCCTTAGAGGCCACCTTTTGAGGGGTCAATTGTGATGACTCCAGTGTGATTTCAAGGTCACAGTCCCATTGACTCAATTTATATGAGACTTAACTACCCAGTTTCTGAAATCTGGTAAATTTTCTCTCCCTTTCCTCCAATTTCTCCCATGGCATGTCTCTGCATACCAGTTTGTTCTTATCATATATTTGCTGTGAGATGCAGAGTTGATATTGTCTTTTCTCCCCTGCATTATATTGTACACTAATTTTTTTGCACTGTTTCTGGAGACTGTTTAGCATCTTATTATAAAGTTTCATGTTTTATCTTTGTAAAGCAGATTGTGGTGCTAATGAAAAAAAACCAACCCTTAAGTTTTGTTTAGAAAGACAGGCGTGTCCCTCAGTTTATCATAATTACTGTATATTATTGTGAAATCATGTTTTATATGTACAGCTCTTTAATTTTATGTCATAATTGAAAAAATGGTAATATATTTTTCTTGTGTTTTTCTAGTGTACAGTCAGTTTTTGTCATCAATTATTGATATTATTAATTATAATTATTATTATCAAAAATAAGCGCTAAGCCACAAGGGCTATACCGCGCTGCAGGCAGGAGAGGAAAGCGAGCATCAGGTGGCAAAAGGGAGATGGATGAGTAATAGTTACGGATAACAGCGGGCAGTGGACCGTGCATAGGGAAGATGGGCAGCAAGAGATTGAGGTAAAAGGGCTGAGGGACGCTGCGAAAGGTAATCACATCAGATTTTGTGGAGTAAATCTGCCTTGTCAAGAATCAATGATAGAGTCATGATTAAAGGAGTGGGGGGACCATCCAGTAAGAAGGGAGGGTAAAGAAAGAGTAGGAGAATTAGACGACGTTGGAGGTAGAATTCTGTGTGCTCGTTGAGTAGATGGCAGTCCTTAACAGAATGTGGCTAACGATACGAAACTGATAATTCTCATTGAAGAGGAGCAGGGTGCCTCTCCATGTGATACCCATGATAAACGAGTGTGGCCAATGCAAAGACGAGGGAGAGAGAGTCCCAACCTCGACACTGATGACAAGAAGACGACCATTACCTATACTCGTTTTAATAAAGAAGTTTTGTTACCGAGCAGATTTTTTTTTTTTTATATTTTATTTAAAAACTTATCACACACAAAATTGAATAAAAGCTTAAAGAAATATGGCCACAAGCGGTCCATTCACAAAAACTCTCACTATACATCTATGCAACAATACAACACCAATACTACTGTAACTATCACCCTCTGCACGGCTCCATAAATATCACTCAAGACCTGCAATATGCAGAATAAGACCCTGTGCTGCAACACAGAGGCCTTTAAACACCCACCCCACCACTACATAATTGAAAAACATAACCTCTTCCCTAAAAAACATAACCATAAACAGTAATACGGCCACAAATAAGACAAATTATGTACTTAACTGTCACATGAAATAAAAAAAAAAAAATCAATCCTTGTTTGTACAGGAATACCAACTTATAAATGCCATAACTGATTCTGTAACACAACTGTTAATTTTATTTCCCATACACTTTTCACGATTACCGATAAATTTGAAAGACTTGATCCTGGCAGAAAACTTTTACAAAAATATCCCCCCTTTTTTCAATTACTCAATATGGTACACATGAGAAATTAAATCTTCATCCAGAGTCAAAACAAATTCTGGCACAAAATAAGAGCTCAACAACCAACGTCCAAAGACCTGGGAAGTGATCATTTCGGAGGATCTCACCTCAAGACCATAACATTGTATCCAATCGCATCTGCTAGAAAAATGACGAGGATGGATAATGAGAACCTTCAAACTAGGGAGGCCAAGCCCATGATGACACTCTTCAGGATCACTTTGTTCAATCTAGTCTGGAATAATGCTGCACACTAACCGCACTTTCAAGCAGGTGAAATGCCGACCTAGAAAGATGTACAGAAGAATACTTTCAACGGCGCGCATAACGGAGATAAAACATCCCTCAATTCTTTGGGAGCGCTTGAGGTTCCTAAAACTGTATTCCCTGGAATGCAGGAGGGAGAGATACATGATATATACACCTGGAAAATTCTAGAGGGACTAGTACCGAACTTGCCACGAAAATATCACTCACTACGAAAGACAAAAGACTTGGCAGACTATGCACCATCCCCGCCAATGAAAAGCATGGGTGTCACTAGCACGTTAAGAGGACCTTACAATATAGTGTCAGAGGCCCGACCCTGTCACTGCCATCCCAGCACACATAAAAGTGGGGATACCAACAGAGCCCTGGCAGTCTTCAACTGGCACTGGGACAAGCACCTAAAGTCAGTTCTCCAGATCAGCCGGGCTGTGGCCTCGTACGTGTGTTTGCGTGAGCCAGCAGCAACAGCCAGGTTGATCAGGCTCTGAACCACCAGGATCCAGGTCACAGACCGGCCGCGGGGGCCATGACTCCCCGGAAACTCTCTCCAGGTAAACTACATGTAAACTTCACCCCGAAGTAAACAATAACTAGTATAACCACAAATAGGGATACATACAACTTTTACTGAGTTCATCAAATGTTACATTACTATTTGACAATGGAGTGTCTCATCACCCCAAAAAGTATTTTTCATAATTATATTTCCCATAAAAAAAACAGAAAGTTACATAACCTGGAGACCTGGAGTTTACCTGGAGAGAGTTCCGTGGGTCAACGCCCCGCGGCCCAGTCTGTGACCAGCCTCCAGGTGGAACAGAGCCTGATCAACCATGTCTGTTGCAGCTGGACTTGCATGCAAACCAACGTACGAGCCACAGCCCGGCATGATCCCGGACTGACTTTAGGTGCTGTCCAGTGCCAGCTTGAAGACTGCCAGGGTCTTTATAATCCCCTTAATTGTGCTGGATGCAGTTGAAAGTCTTGGGCCCCTGACACTTATTGGTATGGACTCTTAACGTGCTAGTGACCCCCGCTTTTCATTGGGGTATGGTGCATCGTCTGCCAAGTCTTTTGCTTTCGTAGCGAGTGATTTTCGTGTGCAAGTTCGGTACTAGTCCCTCTAGGATTTTCCAGGTGTATATAATCATGTATCTCTCCCTCCTGCGTTCCAGGGAATACAGGTTTAGGAACCTCAAGCGCTCCAATAATTGAGGTGTTTTATCTCCGTTATGCGCGCCATGAAAGTTCTCTGTACATTTTCTAGGTCGTCAATTTCACCTGCCTTGAAAGGTGCTGTAGTGTGCAGCAATATACCAGCCTAATAGAACCAAGTGACCTGAAGAGTGTCATCATGAGCTTTGGCCTCCCTAGTTTTTTGAGTTCTCATTATCCATCCTGTCCATTTTTCTAGCAGTTGCGATTGATACAATGTTATGTCCTTGAAGTGAATCCTCCGACATGATCACTCCCAGTCATTGACGTTGGTGGTTTCACTCTAATTTGTTGGCAAGAATATTGTTTTTTGTACTCTGATGAAGATTTAATTTCCTCATGTTTACCATATCTAGTAATTGGAAATTTCTCATCGTTGAACTTCATATTGTTTTCTGCAGCCCACCTGAAAATTTTGGTTTGATGTCCGCCTGGAGCCTTGCATGTCTGCAATGGAAGACACTGTCATGCAGATTCGGTGTCATCTGCAAAGAGACACAGCAGTGGCTGACATCCCTTGTCTATAGTCGATTGAGGGATGAGTACAGATGGAGCGAGTACTGGCCTTGTGAACGGAGCTTTTCCCGTAGCTGCCTCGACTTTACTCTTTGACGACTACTCTCTTGTTCTGTTAGTGAGGAAATTATAATCCATCGACCACCTTTTCCCTGTTATTCCTTTAGCACGCATTTTGTGCGCTAATTACGCATGATCACACTTGTACGAAGGCTTTGCAAAGTCTGTATATATACATCTGCCATTCTTTTTGTCTTCTAAGTGCATTTAGGACTTTGTCGAAGTGATCCAATAGTTGAGACAACAGAGCGACCTGTTCTAAACCCATGTTTCCCTTGTTGTGTAACTGATTTGGTTTCTAGAGGTTGGTGACTTGCTTCTAGGACCCTTCAAAGATTTTTATGATATGGATGTTAGGCATTGGTCTGAGTTCTTGCATGTTGCTTTTACTGCCCCCTTTGTGGAGTGGGGCTATGTCTTGTTTTTAGTAACTGTGTGGGACGACCCCCGTGTCCATCTCTCTCTAATAGGATGGAAAAGGCTGTGATATGGCTTCTTGCAGTTCTTGATGCACACAGATTCCATGAGTCTGGCCCTGGGGCAAGAGTGCATGGCATGTCTTTATCGCCTGTTCGAAGCCTTTGGCGTCAGGAATAACATCTATAGGCTTGTGTTAATCAAATTTGTGGCTCTCTCCATAAAAATTCATTTTGAGATCTTCAACACTCAGTCTGGTTAGCAGCTTGCTTAAAAACTGAGTCATTGGGACTTGATACTCACTCATTTCCCTTTGCTGTCCTCTGTGTAGGACCCATCATGTTTAAGTAGGGGCCCAATACTGGACGTTGTTCTCGATTTGATTTTTGGCAAAGGAGAGAAATACTTTGGGTTTCTTTCGATTTCATTTATGGCTTTTAGTTCTTCCCGCGATTCCTGACTCCTAAAGGATTCTCTTAGCTTAAGTTCGATGCTTGCTATTTCTCTGACCAGTGTCTCCCTACGCATTTCAGATATATTGAACTCTTTTAGCCGCTCTGTTGTTCTTATCCGTCGCCTGTAAAGGGAGCGCCTGTCTCTTTCTGTTTTACATCTACTCCTCCTTTTTCTTAGAGGAATAAGCTTGTTGCGTACATCGAGTGCCACCGAGTTAATCTGTTCTAGGCATAAGTTGGGGTCTGTGTTCATTTGATATATTATGAACTCAGCCATAAAGATAAATTAACCCTATACACATTTTACTTCACATCTTATCATGATTTCCCTCATAATAACTCCAAACACAGGACTTTTCTATCGTTGAGAGAAATACATTCACAACACCATACACTACATTACACATATGCAGCCTCCCATACCCAGAGCCATTCACACTGAACACCCAGGTGTTCTGTACAATCCCTGCAGCAAACTAAAACTGTACCATTACATTCACACTTGGAACACCCAGGGGTGTTCATGTACAATCCCTCATCAACTAAACGTTTGCACATTACAATCACACTTGAACACCCAGGTGTTCCTTGTACCATCCTTGCCATCAACTTAACGTTCACATTACAATCCACACTTGAACACCCAGGTGTTCTTTACCATCCCTGCATCAACTAAACGTGTCACCATTACATTCCACACTTGAACACCCAGGTGTTCTTTTACCATCCCTGCAGCAACTAAACGTTGCACCATTACATTCACACTTGAACACCCAGGTGTTCATGTACCATCCCCTGCAGCCACTAAACGTTGCACCATTACATTCACACTTGAAACACCCAGTGGTTCTTGTACCAGCCCTGCAGCAACTAAACGTTGCACCATTACACAAAAGTTAAAAAACAAGCTATTGAAATACAAAATTAAATGTTATCTATAAAACTTTGTACACAGAAACAACACAACACTTTTTTATTCATATTTTTTGTGGCAAATATACAAACTTTACATCGTCTATCAGATGTTACATTACTATTTTTGACAAAGGAGTGTCTCACCACTGCCATAAAACCAGAACATTTAATTTTTCCTAAAAAACAGTAAATTTACTATACATGAAAGTTTTTTAAATATCGAGCTAAATGTTTCCATCATTTTTAAAATATGAACTAAGCCATAGAGATAAATTAAGTGCACACACAGGGAGCTTTCTTTTTAAAGGAACATTACTTTCACACACACACACTAACATTTACACACATTCACGCTTCATACCCAAAACAATGCACACTTGCACACAGTTTTACGTGTTCCAATCCTGCAACAGCAACGAAAAGAAGCAATATAAATCCATATTTGAATATCATCTATAAATCTCATGCAGCACAACAACAGTTTATTCACATATACAACAATCATCTACAGTAGGACCTAAAACTATGTCCCCCCCAAAAAAAAAAAAAAAACACCAATAACATGGTCTCTGCAGTGAACATACACTCTATAACATTGGAATCAACCAAAATCTAGAAATGCATACTGCATGTTACTTAGTATTATTAACCTCCTACGTTTTTCCCAACGTTTTTGAAATATACAATTCATAACCAGAAGAAAAAACGTGTCACACTCTGGAATCAGACAATTTCCACCCAACCATAATCCTTTACACTTCAACCACCCCCCATGTCATATTGCTAAAACAATTCCCATACACACCACCACCACTTAAAACCCGTAAAACCCGACTATCAAAGAAAACCATCCCCCTACATGGTTATCACTGCACCAATTGCAGGAGAACAACTGACTGTAAGCTCTCTGTAGTTTCTCTGGAAAAGAAAGCTCCCCACTGTCTCCCCAAAAAATAGTTTGTTATTTCCCAGCAGTCCTGTATATACGCACTGCAATTGCCTTTAATTCGAATCCTACCCCAGCCATCTCTCATTCCCAGACATTATACAGAAAATCCACTACTAACATATTATAATCGCCCTTTTTTTATCTCCCTTGACCACCCCTTTCACATCAAATGTTAAAGCTCGCAGGGGTCTCTTACATTACCCCACCTAGCAGACAAAACCCTCGTCAACCACATCCGTACCTCCTCAAATCTCACAAAAATAACCCGCATGAAATGCCGTGCTTACCTCACCACACTGACTGCAGGTACGGTTCCCTCACCAACCCATTAAACTCAAAACTGCTTTCGAAGCTAGGATCCCCATCATGAATCTGTAATACCAACTCACTGTACCTAGGCATTAACATGAGCCTTCGAAGTCTTCCCATATCGACCCCCAATCATACAATAATAGAACCGATATGCCCCCTGCCAGGATATCCATCCTCCCACTGAATTGAAACTAAACGCCCCACTTTAAGTCCAGCACACATCTTTAACCAAATAACAAAACCCTCAGCATATCTTCACATTTCAATTTAACTCTTTTACCTCCCCACCATCTTAGCGCACATCCCCTTCACCTTCCCCACTCTAGCCCCCTCCTTTCCCCTCCAGCCAGACGAATCTCCAGTTTTACATATATGCTTTCACCCCTCGGCCCCAAAGCTAAAAGACCCACTTCCCCTCTGCGCACATTCGACATCACCACTTCCTTGCTCAACCATGCTCTCCCAAAACCCCCAAACATAACGTAAAGCTCGTCTCTGTATTTCTTGTACGTCCTGTGTCCTCAAAGGATACACTACCCTATTCCCCAAACCTTCTATACACCAGGAATTAACTAATACCGCCCCTGCTTAATGTGACAACTCCCAACGTGAAAACCCTTAATTTACTTTACTCTTTCTCACCGTTCTCTCTAAATTTTACCTGCCTAGCCTCTTATGCATTCGCCATGTATAAAACTCCGACAAATCTTAAAAATTATCCCCACTGCCCACCCTATCCAAACCCCAAGCCCCCCCCCACCCAAGCTCACCACCTCCAGGTAAACACAATTTCGCCCTATTTACTCTCATGCCAGACGCCTCCCCAAAAATCCAACACCCCTCCCCACCCTACGCAATCCCACCCACCCCTTTCTAACAGGAATAGTGGTATCCATCCACATACCCCACAATGCCAAAGTGCCCCTTCTCTCTCCCCATTTAATGTCCCCATCCCCTCAACGAGCCCAAAGAACGGATGTTGCATTGCACACAAACAGAATTTGAGAAAAGAGGGCACCCAGCCATAATCCCCTCTCCATTTTAACCTGCCTTCCCAATCTGTCATTAACTTGGACCCTTACCATAGCCATGAGTAAGCATATACGACCTCACCGCACTACACCCATCTAAAATCCCAGACGCAAACAAACAAGCCCTCAAAAATTTTCTATTCAACACAGTCATTGCCATTCTTCCCAATCAATACCCAAAAGTCCCCCCCCCTTGCAGCCCTCCAAAAGCTCCCTTATGCATTCATGCCCAACTCTCATACTTCATCCCAGTATCCCATTGCCCCTATGTACAACCCCCCAATTACCTTTTCATCCTATTACCAATATCTTGCAAAAATCTTGTGCAGAAAACATTAGTAAAATAGCCTATACACCTTAAAACACCCCCCATTGCTTTTTGAAAACCAACACAACCGCTCTAATACTTTGTGTCGCCCTTAGTGTTCCCCAGCACACAATTTATGCCCTTTTCCGACAAGTCTTAATTGCTCCCAAAAAACTCTATAAAAATCATTTGAAATCTCGATGCCGGCGCTTTTCCGGTTCTGTTAAAAACTGCCTCTCAACTTCCCCACACTAATTGCTCCTCCCATCTCCATCCCCTCCTCCTCTTTCTGCCCTAACCCTCACCCCCCTCCAACACTTCCTAAAAAGCATTGCCCTCCCCCCCTTTTGCCTTTTCTCTCGAAACCAGAAATCAGCATAATTACTCATGCCTTCTGTAATAGTAAGCACCTGACCCTTATGATATCCACCCATATCCTCACTCACCTCTAATTGCAAAATAGTTGACTCCTTCTGTCTTACCCTAAAACGTCTTAATTAAAACACTTCCTGAAGGTTTATCCCCCCACAATACAGCCTCCAATTCTGCCATCACACGCACTGCATCAAATCTGTCATTATGTATCTCCGCCAATCTACCTCAAAATTGCTCTACGGTCCCATACTAACTCCCCCCTTCCTCCTCATAACACTCGTTCAGCTGACATTCCAAATAATTCTGTAACCCATACCTCCACCTGGCTTCTTCCCATCCCCTTTTTTTAAAGAATCCAGCAATACCCAGCTTAGCTCGCATTTAATTTCCAATAACCAGTGTGTATCCTAACCATACCCTTCCAATCAAGATTCGCAATAACCACCCTGTGGTCAGAAAACCCCACATTGAAAGTCGTAACTCCCAGAATGCATATTGCCTCCATAGCTTAAAGCCTATTCAGTCGTGCAGCATAATCCCTTCGTACAAACGTATACTCAACCCTCCAACCACCTCTCCCCAAATCCAAAACTCCCACATCCCCCAACACATTGCATGTGTATGTGTGTGTCTGTGTGTGTGTGTGCGTGTGTGTGTGTGTGTGTGTGTGTGTGTGTGTGTGTGTGTGTGTGTGTGTGTGTGTGTGTGTGTGTGTGTGTGTGTGTGTGTGTGTGCGTGTGTTTGTGTGTGTGTGTGTGTGTGTGTGTGTGTGTGTGTGTGTGTGTGTGTGTGTATGTGTGTGTGTGTGTGTTGTCTGTGTCTGTGTGTGCGTGTGTTTGTGTGTGTGTGTGTGTGTGTGTGTGTGTGTGTGTGTGTGTGTGTGTGTGTACTCACCTATTTGTGGTTGCAGGGGTCGAGTCTTAGCTCCTGGGCCCGCCTCTTCACCGGGTGCTACTGGGCCCTCTCTCTCCCCGCTCCATGAGCTTTATCAAACCTCGTCTTAAAACTGTGTATGGTTCCTGCCTCCACTACGTCATTTTCTAGGCTATTCCACTGCCTGACAACTCTATGACTGAAGAAATACTTCCTAATATCTCTCTGACTCATTTGTGTCTTCAACTTCCAAATGTGGCTCTTGTTTCTGTGTCCCCTCCCTGGGTGTGTGTGTGTGTGTATATGAGTTTGTGTGTTTGTGTGTGTGTGTGTGTGTGTGTGTGTGTGTGTGTGTGTGTGTGTGTGTGTGTGTGTGTGTGTGTGTGTGTGTGTGTGTGTGTGTGTGTGTGTGACACAACAATCAATATTTGCACCAATAACTCATTACAGTTGTGACCGGGTGTGGAAGTGTGAATTGCTCATTACTTGATAATTTGTTCATGATTATAGCCATGTATAAACGTAAGTAACCATTCTTACAGGATTCATTACCTTTGTAACTTGTGAGTTCATTACCTTTGTACCTAGTTCAGCTATCAAAACTTTGGGGGCCCAGTCCCTGAACCCATTACGTATCTCTGTAATCTGTAAATACCTTAGTAACTTGTCATGATTGTGACCAGACTTACCTGGAGCTCATTACCTTTGTAAATTGTGAGTTCATTACCTTTGTAAATTATGAGTTCATTACCTCTGTAACTTGCTCAGCTATCAAAACTTTGGAGTCCAGTCCCTGGACCAATTATGTACCTCTGTAATCTTTTGACTACCGCCTACAGGATGGGTATGGGGTGCACAATAAACATATTAAACTAACTAACACACCCCGCCCCCCTCGGTTCCACATCACCCTGTTGTATGACACAATTCCAGTCTCCTCCTATCACAGTGACTTGAGACAATCCCCTCAAATAAAAAAGCAAAACATCCCACACGAAATTTACCTTAACTATTGCATTTCCATCCACCGGCATGTATACTCCTATAACACAAACCCTTGTCTCACCCCATTCTCCCTCTACCCACACCACCCTCCCACCCCCACCCTCCTCCCACTGCAACACACACAAGGGACTGGTTTCCTTCACAGCCACCGCAATCCCCCGTTTAACCTCGCAGATCCACTCATATATAACTTTTATCCCTTCAAATGCAACTCACATTCAAACTTGTAATTATGCTCCTGTATGAAACATATATCCACATCAAATCTCCTCAAAAACCACTCCATCCATACCCTCTTAACCTCAGCTCTCAGGCCATTAACATTAATGGTTACCACCTGGAATTATTACAATAAAGGCGGCTTCCCCCGCCGCTTTTGAAGGTTGCTCGAAAGACGTGGCTGTTGACTATAGCCACATTTGCCACCTGGTCTATCCAGACCTCCGATGCCCCCCTTTTCCTTTGACCCTTGCAGCACCACAGATCCGGTGCCACCATTCTTCGGGAGATCTATTACGTTCTTCCAAGTTTTCTTTCCAGATATCTGCCCTGGCATTAAGACATCTTCCACATCAGACGTCCCAGCTGCTCGCTTACGTGAGCCTCCTTCTCCACACGTTGCCTCAGCATCCATGTCCTCCTGGTGCACCTCAACCACCACCGTGTGCTGCTTACTCTCGTTGCACAAGGTGTTCTCACATTCCTGTGCAGCTGCTACCCCCTCCAATGTCCTCCCATCCTTCTCCCCTTCCTGACTGTCTTCCACCTCCCCCAAGAAGTCTTTCAACAGACCATCCTGTTGTAAGTCACTCCTGTCAACAATCGCCTCCGTAGATGTTCACTCAGACACAGTTCCCACAGGTAACGAGGCGCACACTCCCATCTCAGACTCCGCTCTGTCTACTTCTGTACTCCAACTTCTAGACGCCTGGTCCACAGCTTCACCTGTCCCAGGTGCCAAAGAGCCCAGCTGTCATTCCACCGTTGTTGGCGCCCATTCTCTCCATCCCTGCCTTTGATGACATTGGGCTGCCATATGGTCATAAGACCCGCACAGCCTACATGTCCTATGTTGTCCTGCATAATATACATAAACCTGTATTCTGAACTCTTCCATCAGAACGTACGATGGTATAGGTTGTCTCAATGTCATTTTCAAGGTGAAAGATCCCTCTGGCAGCCCCATATAAGGCCCATCTTTCCACACTCCCAACTCTGCCGAATGGATTTTGCCATATCTAAGGAATACCTCAACAACATCGTATTCCAAGGCCTCAAAGGGGACATTTCTCACCTTTACCCACGTGTGGCGGCCTCCTGCCAAACTAGCGGTTAGACTGTTAACCTGCCGACCATCAGTACCAAGGGTACGTCATCAAACCCAATGTGGGGACTGCTGAGCCGGCTTTAGAGGCAGTATTTACCTTACTATCTTATAGTATACATCTACTGGCAGTAGAGAGTATTCACTTGACCATCTTATGGTATATATCTACTGGCCTTAGAAGTAGTATTAACCTGACCACCTTATGGTTTACTTCTATTGGCTTTAGGAGGAGTGTGCTCACCGCAGTTTTCCTGGTTACTCAGATGCCTGCGGACTTCAGTTTACCTGCTGGCCTGTTCCCTGCTGGCCTCTCTGAGGAGACACTTCAGACTCTCTCCTTGGTAGTATTTCCTCTTTCAAGAAGAGTTCTCCTTACTCAGTAATTGGTGATGCTATAAGTCATGGCTGACGTTATTGTATAGTGTGACACAGAGAAGATAGGGTCAGAGTGTGACACTGATAAATAGTGTCATGTGACAGATTGCTGGCCTCAGAGGAGAAAGACACTATGCGGGTGATCCTCTTTAAGGAGGGCTCCTTGGCGTGGTGAAGAGGCCTTTTGTCTGAGGAATTAGACCTGTTGGTCTCCTTCCTCAGACCGAACCTAAATACCCCCCAATCCCTCCTCCCTTATCCCATCATCCCTTTTTCTTTTCCTCCTTCTCCTCCCCACCCCCTCCCTATTATCCTTCCTCCCTTTTTTCCCACACAGGCACACTAGTTCCTGGGTAGGGGAAAGGGTACTCGATTCCATCCCATTCCGTTGAGGTTCTTGGCAGTGGTGTAGTTTGCCGTGGAATCTGGATCGCCTGGGGATGTCCCAATCCCTCTTCGATCTCCCGGGGAGTGGCTTTGGGTATCTTTTGGGCTACGGGTGTATCTCTGGAGGCTGCCTTTCGGATTCTGGGGGTGGTGGCCAAAGGAGGTATGCTTTGTGGTAGATATCCGGCCACCCTCTCTTTTGTCCATCGAGGTAGCTCGGCAGATGTGAGGTTGCTATCCCGGATTCCTGGTTTACTGGCCTGATGGGTAGGGTATGGCATGGGTTCCATGCTGCATCTGCACTACTTGCATTGCTGAGGTCCCCTTGAGTGCGGAGGGAGATTTCTGGCCCTCTCATTCTTCCCAGGAACTATCCCTCCCCAGTCCCCCCTTTTTTTATTCTTTTTTTTATTTTTATTTTCTTTTCTTCTTTCTTTTTTCTTAGAAACAAAAACAAGGAAGTAACCTAACCATGGAAGCCCTAGTCCATGAACCTGCTACCCCCGGGCTCCTTCTTGATATCTCACCCCGTTCTGACCCTGCCTCATCTTTAGACCACTCTTCGGACACTCCTAATGCCTCTGTACCTCTTGCCAGTGCTGTTTCCTCACCCACTTCATGTACTGAGGTCTCGACTGACTCCTTCGATTTATCTGACCTCCTCTCTCCTTTGACTATGCTTCCGGCCTCTAACTCTATGGTGCGGTCATTTTCGAATCGCAGGTCCGTTCCACATCGGACCAACTCTGGTCCCACTCCTAAACGCCAACGACAATTACCTGCTGATGATACTTCTCCACCTTCTTGTTCTTCTCAGAAAAGATCGACACGTCCTGCACTCCCTTTCCACGCTCAGTTTCAGAATGCACAATAGACTAAATTCTTCACTTTACGACCGACTTCCTCTATTGCCTGTCTTTCCGACCATAGTATTGGCAAGGCACTCCTATGCCATGTTGGTAAAGATATTTCTTTTCATGCTCTTAAGAGCAGTACATGCATCATCACTGTACAGAATGCTACCCAAGCTCATGATCTTTCTCTTCTTTCCCATATTGATACTGTTCCTGTCACTATTGAAAAACATCATTCCCTCAATTCTTGTAGTGGTACCGTCATTCTGCCCCATACAATAGTTCAACAAAATTTCCAGACATGTGGCAATGACATTCTTGAACAGCTGGAACTCCAATATCTCCCAATCCTCAAGGTAGACACTTATGTACTTCCTGCCTGTGGACAGAGACGATACCCTAGCAATGTGGCTCATTTAACTTTTGACAGCCGTGAACTCCCATCCTCAGTTTATGTAGCAGGACATTGGTTACAAGTTCGAAAGGTGATCCCTACACTGCAACAGTGTAGAAATTGCTTGCGATTTGGCCATCCAGCAAAATATTGCAAATCTATAGCCAAATATCCAGTCTGTGGAGCCGATGACCATTCTAATACATCTTGCAGTCGACCTCCCTCTTGCCTTAATTGTCATGAGGCTCACCCTTCGTACTCTTGCCGTTGCCAAGTCTACTTAAATGAGCGGGAAAGCCATTACCTCAAAGAGGCAGAAGGTCTCCCTTATGCTATGGCAGTTTCTCATCTCTGCCTCTACTGGAGACTACCTCATGTTTCTTATTCCCGTGTTTCAAAACATCCCCCCACTTCTGGGGTCCCATCTTCTGCAGCCTCCTCTGTGGTTACCTCTCCCATAGTCACTCCTGTATCTAATTCTTTTGCTGTCCTGGGTTCAGACGTCCCTACTTCAACGCCTCAGTCTGTTCTCGCTTCTTCGTGTTCTCCCTCACAAGCCTCGGTATCAACGAGATCTCGTACGACACCTCCTCCCAATCATCCCTCTACTTCTCAGAAGTCAAAAAAAACTCCTTTAGCCCCTCCTTCTCTTCTTCCACCTCCTCATTTTACCTTCCCTGTCTCTGTACCTGGTTCTTCCCCTCTCACTAGCTCTGTTACAAGTGTAGAGGTTCACCCTCCTCGTACTGTACCTTCCTCCCCTGTTCCCTCCCAAGTTTCATCCTCTTCTGCCACCTCCCAGGTTTCTGCCTCTTCTGTCCTTTTCCATGCTTCTTCTCCAGTTCCCTCCACCCTTTTGCCTCCCCTACCTTGGTACAGTCCATTACAGTTCCAATCTTTACTCATCCTCCCCATACCATCTCCAATATTGTCTCCCATACGACGTCTTTGAATTCCGAAACACTTGAAGCAATCTCTGAATATATTGCAGAGACCCAACCATCAATGGACACTGATCCACCCTCTGTTCCTTCTCTCTCCTCTTCTCCATCTGCGCAACTCCTTTCTTAACAGCGCACCGTTCCTTCGCTGCTTGAACATTTTCTGCTTCCACCACTTGTGGACTTTTCTAACCCCTCTAGTCTGTAGGAACCCTTACCTGCAGATTTCAGGTATCTTTATCATTGCCAATCATGGCCTATTTACAGTGGAATATACGCAGCCTCAGGGTTAATCAGGGGGAGCTTCAGATGTTGCTCTCCCAATTTTCCTCTGTCCATCTCAGGCTATAATTTATTGTATTCTTCAGATCCTTTTCCAGATGGGACCTTTAATGAAAGTGCCCTTCTTTTACGCACTGATATTCTGTACCATCAGCTATTTGTTCATACTTCACTGCATTACACAGCAGCCCGTATCCACTTGCATAGGTGGCATATGCTCTGTTCTTTATATCTCTCTCCTTCTCGGGCATTATCTATCTCGGATATTGCCTTTTTTGTTTCATCATTACCGCAACCGCTTTTGTTACTTGGTGATTTTAATGCCCATCATTTCCTCTGGGGGGTCTCACTGTGATTCCTGTGGCATTCAGTTAGAGGCTTTTCTTGCTACCCACCCCCCTCCATGTTTTAAATACAGGTACTCACACCCATTTTTGATCCTCGGACTCACACTCTCTCTTGCATCAATCTCTCAGTCTGCTCTTCCTCTGCCACATTAGACTTCACCTGGTCTGTTCTCCCAGATTTACATGACAGCGATCATTTCCCAATCATTCTTACTTCCCCTTCATATTCACCACCTCTTCGAATCCCACGCTGGCAATTTGATCAGGCAAATTGGAACCTTTACTCACAACTAACTGTTTTTAGTGAGGTTCCTTCTTTGTCCTCCATTGATGAGCTTTTACACCTCTTCTCGTCCTCCATTTCAACAGCAGCTTCTCATTCTATACCCCAAACTTTGGACAGGCATTCTCAGAAATGCATGCGTTGGTGGTCTCCTGCTTATGCTCGTGCAGTACATTTGAAACATGCTGTGTGGGGCAGGTACCGGTACAATAGAACCATGGAGAGACTTCTTGATTTTAACCAGAAGCGTGCGATCACTCGCCGTGTCATCCATGATGCTAAACGCACTTTCTGGCGAGATTGTCTCCACCATCACCTCGGCTTCCTCTATGAGTACAGTCTGAAAAAAAGTACGAAAACTGAGTGGTAAATATTCTCCTGACCTGGCTCCTGTTCTGCGGGTTGCTGGTGTTGATATAGCAAACCCACTAGATGTTGCCAATGAAATTGACAATCATCTGGTCCGTATTTCTCAGGGGCTCCATCTATGCCCCTCGTTTCTTTCCTCAAAGTCTGCCAGAGAGTTAGCACCCTTTGACTTTTCTTCTCTCATAGAAGAACAGTATAATGTGCCTTTTACACTTCAAGAACTGTAGGCAACACTCTCAGCTTGCCAATCATCGGCAGCTGGGCCCGACGACATTCATATTCGTATGCTACAACATTTACATCAGTCAGCCCTTGCAGTCCTATTACCCCTTTTCAATCTTATTTTGTCACAAGGAGTTCTTCCACAGCTGTGGGAATCCGCCATTGTTCTCCCTTTCTGCAAACCGGGAACTACGGACATGAAGCCTCCCACTATCGTCCCATTGCTCTTACCAGTGCAGTTTGCAAAGTGATGGAATGCCTGGTAAATAGACGTTTAGTGTGGTATTTAGAGACACAAAACATTCTCTCCACTCATCAGTATGGCTTTCTTAAGGGCCGTTCTACCATAGACCCCTTACTATGCTTGGATAAGTATGTTCGTAATGCCTTTGCGATTAACCTCTCAGTTATTGCCATATTTTTTAACCTTGAGAAGGCATATGACACAACTTGGAGGTATAATATTTTGGCCCAAGCCCACTCCTTAGGCCTCCGAGGCAATCTACCATTCTTCCTCAAGGACTTTTTAACTGAAAGACATTTCCGTGTTCGGGTTAATAATGTGCTCTCCCCGGACTTTATCCAAGCTGAAGGTGTCCCCCAGGGATGTGCTCTGAGCACAACACTTTTTCTCCTTGCTATTAATGATTTGGCCTCTAGTCTTCCATCAAATATTTGGTCATCACTCTATGTTGATGACTTCGCTATTGCCTGTGCAGGCGCTGACTGTCACCTCATTACAGTTTCTCTCCAGCATGTGGTCGACCGTGTTTCCAAGTGGGCCACCACACATGGGTTTAAATTTTCCAGTACTAAAACTCACCAAATTACTTTCACTAGACGCTCTGTCATCTCGATCATCCTTTGTACCTCCATGGCTCCCGTATCCCTGAACGTGATACAGTCAGGTTTCTGGACCTCCTCTTTGACCGTAGGTTATCCTGGAAACCTCATATTACCTCTCTGAAGGCAACTTGTCACAGCCGGCTGAACCTTCTTAAAACCCTTGCTCATCTTTCATGGGGAGCTGATCGTCAAACTCTCCTTCACCTACATTCCACCCTCATTTTATCGAAACTTGATTATGGTGACCAGATCTATTCAGCGGCCTCTCCTGCTACTCTCTCTAGCCTTAACCCCATTCATCACCAAGGATTACGTTTATGCCTTGGTGCTTTTAACTCTTCCTCTGTTGAGAGCCTCTATGCAGAAGCGAACATTCCATTCTTATCCGATCACCGTGATGCCCATTGCCTTTGCTACTATGTACGCTCTCATGATCTCTGCAATCCTTCCATTTATAGAATGGTCACTGATATTAGTAGACATTCTTTATTTGTTCACTGCCCCTGTTTACTCCGTCCCTTCTCTCTGCACCTACATTCGCTCTTGTCTTCTCTTCAATTACCACCTTTCTTTGTTCATGCAGCATCTCACTTTTCCCTACCCCCCTGGGAAGTTCCAACTGTTCGAGCCTGTTCTTTCTCTCTCCCTTGCTTGAAAGCCCAACTGTCTACTGTAGCTTCCCGCTCTCTTTTTCTTGACCACTTCCACTCTCATTCTCATGCCATTGCAGTGTACACAGATGGCTCTAAGTCTTCTGACAGCATAGGATTTGCAGCAGTGTTTCCGGACAGTGTCGTACGAGAGCATTTACAGTCTTTGGCTAGTATTTTTACTGCTGAATTGTATGCCATTCTTGCAGCACTTATCTGTATTGCATCTATGCCTGTGTCATCATTTTTGGTTGTCTCAGACTCCCTTAGTGCTTTACAGGCTATACAGAAATTTGATACTCCTCACCCCTTAGTCCTCCATATCCAACTTTGGCTACTCCGCATCTTTACCAAGCATAAAGATATTGTTTTTTGTTGGGTCCCTGGTCATGTTGACGTACAGGGCAATGAACAGGCAGACACTGCTGCACGGTCAGCTGTACATGCCCTCAAGTTTCATATAGAGGTATTCCATTTATGGACTATTTTGCTGCAATAGCTACCCACCTTCACACCCATTGGCAACAACGTTGGTCTACTCTGCTTGGTAACAAACTTCAATCTATTAAACCGAGTATAGGTTACTGGCCATCTTCTTGTCACCAATGTCGAGGTTGGGAGACTACTCTCTCCCGTCTTTGCATTGGCCATACTCGTCTTACTCATGGATATCTCATGGAGAGGCATCTTGCTCCTCTCTGTGAGAATTGTCAGGTTCCATTATCAGTCAGCCACATTCTGTTAGACTGCCCACTTTATCAACGAGCACTCAGAATTTACCTCCGTCGTTGTCTTCGCTCCGCTGCTCTCTCTTTACCTTCCCTTCTTGCTGATGGACCCACCTTTCATCCGGACTCTCTCATTGACTTTTTGACAACAACTGACTTACTTCACAAACTCTGATACCTTCAGCCCTTTCTACCTCAATCTCTTGCTACCCTCTACCCCTGCAATATTCCCCTTCCCTGCTGTTTTCGAAACCCTATGATATCCCTTCCCCCCCTCCCGCCCAATACCTCGTTTCCCCTTCCCCTACCCTGAGCGCTGTTAGCCCCCCTTGTGGCTTAGCGTTTTTTTTGATTATAAAAAATATAATATGCAGGGTGCTGAGATGTTTTTAATTAAATTATTATTTTTGATTTTTTTTAATTATATATATATTATATATTTTTAAAATATTTTTATATATATATAATATATATTATTATTTATATTTATAATATTTTATTTATATATTTATATATATATATATATTTATATTTTTTAAAATTTTATAAAAATATATTTTTATATATATTTTATATATATATATATGTCAAAGTGTTACTTATGATTTATTTTTTGCATGTATATATTTTTGTGACGTAGTGTCCAGAAGTTGTACCCTGTGTGTGGGGGGTTGAAAAAATTAAATTTATTATTTTAGGATTTTTTTTTATAAAAGATGTAATTACAATTTATATTGTAATGTTATGTGATATTATCGACTTTAATTTTTTTTGAATATTTTAGACAAAAATTATTTTTTTTAATATTCAAGATTAATTTTTTTTAAAGTTTATTAGTATCCCCAAATTTATATTACGACACGGTGGAAGGCCACTTGGTTTTTGTAATACCCGTTACATGTTGATACGTCATGTAGGCAGACCCCCACGCAGATTAACGGTCATCTTCTTTTTGGAATGTGTCGGGGACTTTGTGGAGTAAAACCCGACTCTTGAATAATGAAGGGTCTCGACACCCATTCACTGTTACACCATACAGTTCAACGTTTGGATGCCGTAACTTCGCGGATGTACTTGGGAGAAGCACCCCCGCATGGGAGAACTATCAGGGACCTTATACCGCTCCCCCGAAGTATTTACCGGCGTCACGTTGTCCCATTGTGTTTGCCCCCAAAACAGGAAAACTGCCAGGGGGGAAACCCTTTAAGCGGAGCGTTGCCAGCACTGCACAGGCCCAAAGCGATGAGGGGCAATGACCCAGCAATTAGCCCAAAGTTGTGCCAAAGGTGTGAAGGTGGGTAGCTTTGCAGCAAATAGTCCATAAATTGGACCTCATCGCTTTGGGCCGTTTTAGGTTGGTACCCTTGTCCTGCATTCATCACTCACCCTTTGGGGGAGGGGCTTGGCGTTTTCTTCGTTGTTTGGTAGCAGATAGATTTTCTCAAGATGGCGCAGGTGTAGTGTGCAAACTGTGTGCATAGAAGTGCTGAAAGGTGCGGTGTGTAATACAAATGAGTCTGTTCTACTGTTTGCTATCTTACGAGATACATTTGGAATCAACAATGAAGATCTGTACGGCATTGCCTTAAATGGCTCAATGAGAATATTCGTGAAATTCGTGATGACAGTGATGTATGACAAGATGGTGGATCAGTACCAGGATGTGTGTAAGACGGTTAACCCTGGTTTGGAAGTAAGAATGAGGGATGCGTCTAAGTATTATACTTGGGTTAAAATACGGAATGTCCCCTTTGAGGCAGATGAAGATGACGTTAAAGCATTGTTTGAGGAGTATGGAGTGGCACATCAAGCAACGATTGGACGATGGTCAGATGGTATGTATGTGGGACTACGTGAGGGATCTTTCACTCTCGAAATGTCCTTACAGCGATCCATACCTTCATTTGTGGCTTTGAATGATTTTAAAACTCAGGTATATATCACATATGCCGGGCAAAGGAGAATCTGTCGATTGTGTGGCCCATTTGAACATGTGGCTGCACAGTGTCCACGACGTTTGTCGACTGGGACGCAGGGACAGGAGGGGAAAAGGAAAGAGAGGTGATGTCCCAGTCTACAGGAGAACATATTCGGGCATGTAGGACGTGGAGTGAGATTGTGGATGACAATCCAGAGGAGTGTGCTAAGTTACCGGAGGTAACACAGGACGTTGAGAAGATATTTATGGAAGAAGAGGTGGAACAAGAGGATTTGGGTAGTAAAGTGTTGGCTGCCATAAATAATGTTATACAGGAATTTTTGGATGATCAGCATGAAGCTGGAATGCTGAATATAGGATTGCATGAGCAACATATGAATCAAGGAGGGGTTCATGAGGGAGGCAATGTGAGTAGAAGGGATGGGCAAACACAAGGGCTTTGTGAAACTGTAGTTGAAATACACAAGGAAGGCAGTCCAAAAGAGATGATCACTGTTGTGGCTTCACGTAAGAGGGAGGCAGCTGCCTCGGATAGCAATGATGTTCTTACGCATGCACAACGTTGGGGAAAAAAACAAACAGTGGAAGTGGCTAGGAAAGTCAAGGGGGAGGAGGGGGTAAGGGGAAGGTGACAGACGTGAATAGGAATGGGCATAGCGAAAAGAATACTGATCAAAAATGTAAGGAAACACATGGTAAGAGATCGATTGGTAAGCCCTCATTAGCATTTTTAAGTGTTTAACATTGAATATAAATGGCCTCAGAGCCGAAGTGAAGAGGAGGACGTTCAGTGCCTTTTTAAGGAGATATGGGGTACAGGTTATCCATTTACAAGAGCATAATTTTAAGTTAGTTGAAGGGTATAAAGTTTATGCTGGATATACAGGTAAACTCAATGGAGGTGCTGCTGTTTTAATTCAAATTCAAATTCAAATTCAAAGTTTATTATCTATAAGGATTACAATGCTGAGTTTACAGAATTTGGTTATTGTGTGGTTTACATGTAGTAAAATAATGATTACAGTGTGACTTTGTCAATGGTCCAAGTCGGACCGAAACGTCGTCGTAAGCTTCTCTCTTTTATGTGCGGGTTATTTGTGTATCGTTCCAGTCACGGTATTGTGCCTTTTTTGTTATTTATGATTACAGAGTGTACCACTAGAACACCTAGCATGGCTAGGCATTTCGGGCAGACTTAGTTTAACTCCTAATTTTAAAATATTACAAATTATGAGGTAAGTTGGTATTATGGCTAAGTGACTAATTACTAGTTTGTGAGTTTAGCAATGTGAATGCTTTTGTTTTGGCACAGTACATAGTTTCAGTATTGGAGTATCACAGGATTCATTATTTTAAGATTGCAATTAATATTTCTGTTAATGGTCAAATGGGTGAGTGAGTGTAAGTGTGAACCACCAGGTGGTATTCGTGTAGTTAGTTGATGGGGTGTATCAGGGAGATAAGATGTTTTCTAATAGTAGTTTTGAAGGTGATGAATGTGTCTGCGGTTCTAGAGTTCTCAGGTAGGGTGTTCCAGATTTTAGGGCCTTTGACATACATTGAATCTTTGTAAAGGTTTAGTCAGACACGGGGAATGTTGTAGAGATGTTTGTGTCTGGTGTTATGCCTGTGGGTTCTGTTGCAACTATCAAGAAAGCGTTTTAGGTCAAGGTTGATATTGGAGTTTAAGGTCCTGTAGATGTAGATTGCACAGTAGTAAGTGTGGATGTACTGAACAGGGAGTAAGTTTAGATCTATGAAGAGTGAGGGGGGATGTGTTGCCAGGGATAGGATTTAGTGATTATTCTTACTGCAGCTTTTTGTTGGGTTATTATTGGCTTTAGGTGTGTTGCTGCAGTTGATCCCCAAGCACAAATAGCATAGGTGAGGTATGGATAAATGAGTGGTATAGTGTGAGAAGGGCAGTTTGCAGCATGTAGTATCGTATCTTGGAGAGGATCCCAATCGTTTTGGATACTTTTTTGGTTATGTGTTGGATATGGGTGCTGAAATTCAGGTTGTTGTCAAGGTATAGGCCTAGGAATTTGCCCTCATTATGTCTTGTAATTAGAGTGTTGTCGATCTTAATGTTAATTTGTGCATCTCCTGCTCTGCTACCAAACATAATATAGTAGGTTTTGTCAGTGTTAAGCGTAAGTTTATTGGCTGTCATCCAAGTCGATATTTTGATCAGCTCCTCATTAACAATGGTGTTGAGGGTGGCAAGATTAGGGTGAGAGATGACATAAGTCGTGTCATCAGCAAAGAGAATGGGTTTCAGGTGTTGGGATACGTTTGGAAGATCATTGATGTATATGAGGAAGAGCAGGGGACCAAGGACACTTCCCTGCGGAACTCCAGTATCAAGTGGCCGTGTTGTTGATGCTGTGTCTTTAATGGTGACATACTGATACCTATTAGTAAGGTAAGATTTGAAATAAGCAAGTGCATGGCCTCTTATACCATAATGGTCAAGTTTGTGGAGTAGGATGTCGTGGTCTACTGTGTCAAAAGCTTTTCTTAGGTCAATAAAAATTCCTAGTTGATATTACTTATTTTCCAATGTTGTGTAAAGCAGATCTAGCATTTTTATGATTGCATCATTAGTGCTTTTATTTTTCCTGAATCCAAATTGGCAGGGGTTGAGTATGTTTTGTGCCGTTATAAATGAATATAATCTCCTGTGCACGAGTTTCTCAAAGATTTTGGATAGCAATGGTAAGTTTGATATTGGCCTATAGTTGTTTAAGTCTGTAGGGTCACCACCTTTATGTATTGCCATCTTGAGTAGTTTCAGGACGGTGCTAGTTTCTAGTGACTTGCTAAAAAGTAATGAAATAGCATGCAAAAGGACATGGGCCGCTCGCTTGTACAGTAATGGTGGGACATGAGACAGATTCCCTGAGTTATTTTTAAGTGACTTAATAATCTCGGTGACTTCCGTGGGCTCAGTTGGTGCAAGATAGAAGGAATTTGGGAAATTCCCATCTAGGTAGTCCCTGGCATGGGCATTGGTATGTGGGATTATATTGGTGAGATTAGATCCTATGGCTGAGAAGAAGTTGTTTATCTTGTTAGCTGTGTCAGTGGGATGTAGTGGTGTTTCATTAGGTTTAGTTAGGACAATATTCTTGTTTTTTTTTCAGTTTGTGGGTCCCTAGAATCTGAGAGAGTGTTTTCCAGGTCTTTTTTATATCTCCTCTAGTGTCTGTGAATCTACTGGAGTAGTATAGTTGTTTGGCTTTCTTTATTACTTTGGTGAGAACTGATGAATAGTGTTTAAGAATATCTTTGTGTATTAAGCCCTGTCTATATTGCTTTTCATATTGGTGTTTCTTGTCAATGGATTTCAGAATGGTGCTGGTTAGCCATGGGCAACCAAGCCGTTTGTTTGTGATCTGTTTCATTTTTATAGGACAATGTTTGTTGTATAGTCTAAGTAATTTGTTAAGAAAAATGTCTGTCCAGTCATCAATACCATTGGCCTTTGAAAATTCTGTAGGCTAAGGGTGGATGGTACATGGGGTGGGGTTCCAGTGTGTTTAGCAAGTGTTTATATGCCTGCAGACAGTAATAGGCGCGTAAAGGAAGATTTTGTGAGGGATGTTCTTATTTATCATATGCGAGGGCTTCCTACATATACATTCTTTGGAGGGGATTGGAATTGTGTGATCTGTAGGAAGGATGTGGAGCCGAGAGGAGCTGAGTGTGTGTGTGTTTGGGGTCCTACAGGATGTATTAGGAGGAGTCGGATTAGTAGATGTAGCGAGTGGGGAGGGGTGGGTGGTGGAGCATACTTATATGAGGAGTGGATATGCAACACACTTAGATTGCATTTATGTCTCTCCTGGGATACAAGTTAATAATATCGAAACTGTTACTGTAGTATTCTCGGATCATAGAGAGGTGGTTGTGGACGTGGGTTGGGGTGATTTACCGAAACGTTTTATAAGTTATTTGAAGCTAAATGTGAGCTTGTTAGAGGATAGGGAAGGTGGACTTCATTTTGCCGAATGGTGGACAAATGAATGGAATAAAGGCAAGAAGGGAGGTGATATATTACTCTGGTGGGAGCAATGTGCTAAACCAGGAATTCGTAGTTTTTATATGAGGAAAGGAAGGGAGGATGGACAATGGAAATATGAATTACAGAGGTATTTGTAAGAACAGTTAAAACAGTGTTATGTAAATAGTCATGGAGTTTATCCGGTATCGGAGATTGAGGGTATAAAGACGCAATTGCTGGAGATGCAGAATGCAAGGTTTGATGGTGAAAGATTAAGGGGTGGGTTAGAGGATGTTTTATGGGGTGATAGACCATCAGCTTGCGTTCTGCTGCGATTAAAAATCCGGCAAAATATAATGAATATGTTAAAGTTAGAAGTACATCAGGACCTGGGTGGGTACACGGTGTGACAGTGGTTTGTAACGACTGAAGGTATGAGTGGTTTTGTGGATAAATGGTTTGAGATATATATGAAAAGGGGTAATACAAAGAAGAAGGACTTGCATATTATGGAGGAAGGGAAAACACGAACCCTGGAATCAGAAGACAGGGTGGAGATAGAGGGACCGATAAGAGAAAACGAGGTGTTCAAGGCGTTACAGGGGATGAGTGTAAGGAAGATGCCAGGGATTGATGGCATTCCAAATGATTTTTATTTAAGTAACTGGGATGTCTTGAAGGAATGCTTGGTGCGTTTGTTGAATGACATGAAGGTAAAGGGATGCATGGGTATGACACAACGAACAGGGGTTGTTGTCATGATTCCGAAGGGGGAAGTGCAGAATAGCATCCTGGATTATTGAGGTTTATCTTTAATGTGCGGTGATTATAAATTGTTTGCAAGGGTTTTAAGTAATAGGCTGCATAGTGTTATTGGGAAGGTTATAGATAAGGGACAAATGGATGTGCAGAGGCAGTCAATGATTAGTGGACATGGGAGGATAAAGGACTATATAGATGATCAGAGGAAGAGTGGAGGGGTGTACTTACATGGATTGGAAGGCTGCTTATGATTGTGTAGAGCCAGAGACGTTATGGATGATAATGAGGCGCATGAGTTTTGGCTAGGAAATTGTCTGATGGGCTGAAACATTATACAAAGGTGCTGTATTACAAGTGCAAATCAATGGACGTGTGGGGAAGGTAGTTAGTATGGGTAGGGGACTGAGACAGGGATGTCCCATGTCTCAAATTCTATTTGCATGTCTGCAAGATCCTCTATATAGGATGATTAATGTTGGGGTGAGTGAAGGGGGAATACGACAGTAGAGCGCTCCTGGTATAGTTGGGTATGTTGATGATATGACAGTTTTAGTAGGGGGAGAGGAGGGATTAAGAAATGTAGATCGCATCGTTGAGATATTTAGTAGGGCAACAGAAATGTGTCTTAATGGAGTTAAGTCAAAATTGTTAGAGGTTGGTTCATGGGTGGGAGAGAACTTGGGACAAAAGTATAGTTGGCAAGTAGTAGATCAAATTAAAGTATGTGGAGTATTATACAGACGGGAAGTGCAAGAAGCTAGAGATGCCAATTCCATAAGGGTTGTGCAAGGAGTATTAAAGAGATTAGGGGGAATATGGTCGAGTGGGCTGACGATCCATCAGAGGGTCATAGTTATAAATACAATCATTTACCCTAAATTGTGGCATGTAGCAGTGGTTTATCCGTTGATGAAGAATGATGTGAGGTTGGTGCAAAAGAAGGTAATGCGTTTTATTTGGGGACATGGTTATCATTGGCTTTAAGCAGACAGTTGTGACAACATCATTGGGGAGGGGAGGATTAGGATTAATTCCACTGTGTAGTAGACTGAAAAGCATGATTGCGAAACATAGTTATATACGGTTGGGTGGGGATCGGGATGTAAGGGTGAGTGAGGTTATGGATGATGTGAGGCAGTGGTGGGGAATAGGGAATTGGAGGAGTGTATGTGTATGTTGAGATATTTATTGAGGGATAGCATACTGGAAAAAGTGTTGGTGCGAGTTTTGGGAAGGACTGTGAGGGGTAATTAGGTGATGGAGAGGGAGAGTGTCTCTCCTTTATATAATTGGGCAGGTATCTGGGATGCGTTTCGTAAGTTACGTTTAAAGTCCATGGTGCGGGAAACTATGTATAGGATTTTACATGGGATATTACCCACTTAAGTACGTTAGTATCAGATGAGAGTTGTGCAGTCCACATGTTGTGTTTTGTGCAGGGAGGCTGAGACTGCATACCATGTGGTGTATTTTTGTTAGGGTATAGCAAGGGTAGTCTATGGTTTTGTAGGGTCTTGGATATGGTTGGAGGAGGTGAGTTAATGGTTTTGAAAGCATTTAGTTTGGACATAGAGAGAGTGGGTGATAGTGTGAGAAGGGCGGTCATGTATTTGGTAGTGGATTATATTAATATATCGTGGGCAATGAGGAAGGTGGGGGGAAGAAGTGCGAATACGGGCGTTAGCTGGGCATTTATATAAAGCAAAGTGTAGGAATGAGGTTGTGTATGGAAGGAGATGGGATATGCAATTTCCAGTTCAGTATAGAGGTATGAATGTGCGTAGGTTGTGAGAATTAATGGTGTAATGGTTGAATGGGATTGGCCTCAGCTAGAAGAGGGGGGATAAGTGTATTCCTGGCATAAATTTCAAATAGAAAACTCTCTTGATGGGTGCAAAGCTTTAAATGTAGATGTGTTTTATCATGGGTGGCCATGGGGTAGAGACGGGGCTTATTAAATTGGTTCGGTATTTTTATATTTTTATATATGTTACCTGGCATGTACATACATGCATATGTATCAAGTGAGTCTGTGAGCATATCAGTTAGTCATAATAATAAGTTCAACTATGTGTTATTTTTCTTAATGTCAAATTATAGTGTGCACATAACAGTATGTATATTACACTGTTGGTAAGATTTTTTTGTCATCAAGATACTATGTTCTAGGGTTAAATTATGATGGTTATTTGTCTCTGTCTTCAAAGAATAATGGTATGATGTTGTCCAATATGATGATCTGAGGTAAATTGGGGGGGGGGGGGGGTTAGTTGAAATGTCCTAAAAATTTTGGTTTTGAATGTGCTTAATTAATGTGTATATTGATTTTTTTTTTTTGAGCATGGGTATGAGAGGAGGCTTAAATTGATTCGGTATTTTTATAATCTTATGTAAGTTAATGGGCATGTATGACACTGATATAATTCCTGTGAATATAAATTTACATAAGTCATGTAATATTAAGTATCAATTTTTGTACATATGAGAATATGTAATATGTGAGTAAAAAAAAAAAAAAAAATGTGAGTCGGTGACTATATCATGTGTAATAGTCTCATGGATGACGACATTATGTAAATGGTTTATAGTTAATCATAATACTAAGTTCAATCTTATCTTCTTTTTTCTAAATATTTGACATGTTGGCATCACCTATACTTCTTATACTAAAGAGACAATTTCTTTTTTTTTTATTGTCAACAGAAGATTATGTTGAAAGTTTTAAATCATGTTGGTTATTCATCTGTGTTCAATGATCAGAAGTATGATATGGGGTGAAAAATGGGGGGAAGGTTGTGGGAATACGGATCAAACATATTTTATTACATGTATTTAATTAATGTGTATATTGCTGATAGGAAACGGTAATTGAGAACTGCTTTTAATTAGTATTGATTGCACAGGTTTCCTTAGTTTTTGTATAAAGGCATTTTACATGTATCAGGCGTGTGCAGTGTACTGACATATTATTGTAACATGAGATGATTTGATTGATGTTGGGTATAATATTGTGTTAATATTGTTATTCACACATGTGTTGGGGGTTGTACTCAGTCATGTGAAGAGGAAATTTTCTAAAGGCAATGTAAAAGAGCATTGTGTTTAGATTATGGGGATATAATTGTTTTTGTATTATCTGACTCTGTATGCTTTTATTTATTTATTGTAATGTGTGTTTTAAATAAAATATAAGAAAATAAATAGTCTGTGAATGGAACACCTCTATATGAAACTAGTAGGTTATGTACTGCTGACTGAGCAGCAGTGTCTGCCTGTTCATTGCTCTGTACGTCAACATGACCAGGGACCCAACAAAAAAATTTTTTTATATATTTTATTTAAAACATTATAAATTACAAGGTTGTATAAAATATTAATTAACACCACAATATAGGTGTTGTGATAGAAACAGGCCTTATCTCTAGGCTTTATTGAATCTTCATAGTACTTCTGCAACAACAAAATTAATGACTAGTACATCTAATAAACGGCTTCTACAGGAATGGTGATGTCTTGCATATGTCAAGAGAAAATTATAACTACAGGCCACATATTTAAACTCACCATGTAATCTGCATCACTAATATATAGATAGAAGAGAAGAGAATCACACACCATGTGTTGGCACCCATGACACACACAAAACTGTTGTTGTTGTTAAGGGCCCCGAGAGGTGGTGCAGTATTATCCTGCTGCTGCTCCCCACAGGAGCAGTATCACTACAATCTCCCCCTTCTAAAATATCAGAGACAGTAATCTCCCAAACTGTTAGGTGGGCGACGTACACGTCCCGACCTTCGTAGCCCTTGAGCCTCTTCACCAGGTTCAATATTTTCCAGTGGGGTTTGACTGACTGCTGGAGCAGAATCCTCTATTTCTGTAGGGGTAGTCCCAAGGGGCTTTCCAGGAGAAAACTAAGCATCTTTCACATCTATTGGTGTATCTTGAGATTCCACACTAATGGAGATTTCAACTGGGGCTAAATGTCTTGTAGATACTGTAGTCTCTTCACCATTTTGGTAGTAAATGTGTGCGTAATGTGGATTAGCTTGCAGGAGCTCTACCTCTTCCACTAAAGGATCCGTCTTGTTCATCCTACGGTGACTCTTCAGGAGAACGGGTCCTGAATGACATAACCAAGTGGGCACGGAGGCTCCCATAGAGGAACGACGTGAATAGTTGAGGAGTCTTTCATGTGGGGTTTGCATTAGTAGCTGTGCACAGCAATGATCTAATAGAGTGAAGAGCATCAGGTAGGACAGTTTGCCAGTGTTGAACAGGTAGATTGCACGACTTCAATGTCATTGTAACTGCCTTCCATATAGTAACCATTGAACCGCTCCACTTGACCATTCCCTTGAGGGTTGTAGCTTGTTGTTCTGCTGCAGGCAATACCTTTGCTAGCCAAAACTCCTGAAGTTCGTTACTCCATGAACGAGGATCCCCCTGTCTGAATGGATATAAGCTGGCATACTAAAAATAGAGAACAACTGTGAAAGACAACTAATAACAGTTGAAGCAGCCATATTTGCACAGGGGAATACAAAGGGAAACCTTGAATATTCATCTACTATGTTAAGGAAATACCTATTCTGATTTGTGCTTGGTAGAGGTCCTTTGAAATCTATATTCAGTCTCTCGAAAGGCTGGGTGGATTTTATGAGATGAGTCTTCTCTGGCTGATGAAAGTTTGGCTTGCACTCTGCACATACTCTGCATGCTCTGATCACTTGTCGCACATCTTCCACTAAGTAGGACATGTTCTTTTGATTTGACAAAATGGTACAGGCATGTACTCCTGGGTGACACAAAGCCTTGTGGAGCGCTGAGAGTGATTGCAAATCATGACATGCTGCTCCACAGTGGGACCTAGAGAATGCATCAGGTGAGATGTTCTCTTGACCCAGTCGGTACAGAATATCAAAGTCATAAAATGATAGTTCCATTCTCCAACGTAATATCTTGTCATTCTTTATCCTACTTTTGTGCTTCTTGTCGAACATATACATCACGGACCGTTGGTCAGTCCTTATGGTGAAATGTCTACCAGTTAAATAATGCCTCCAGTGGCGAACTGCTTCTATGATGGCCTGGGCATCCTTTTTCTACAGCAGCATAACATTTCTCTGATCCTTGAAAAGTTCTCGAAAAGAAGGCTACTGGTCCTCCTGCCTGAGATAAGACTGCAGCAATGCAATGTCCGATGCATCCGTTCCACTTCGAATGGTAGGGACTCATCAATGGCTTGAACTACTGAGTTTCAATGTCCTGTTTGAGAGTATGGAAAGTGGCTTCTTCTTCCTTTGTCACAGGAAATGTGATAGCACTCAATGGGTGGACTTTACTTGAATAGTTGTAGATCCATTGTGAGTAATAAGCAAAGAGACCAAGAGTTCTTCGGAGTGACTTTTTGTCTTGAGGCATTGGAAGTTCCCGTAGAGGTCGTAGTCGTTAAGGGTCTGGGAATATTGAACCTCCTTCCACTACATAACCAAGGATGCTAAGCCTTTTAGTTGAAAAAAGTGCACTTTTCCTCATTGTAACTGACATTTTTTCTTCTTGGCGGCTTTCAAAAAACTCATCAAGGATTGCATCATGTTCCTCCTGGGTCTTGCCACAAATGGTAACATTATCTAAATACGCGTAAGTTCCCATGAGTTGCTCTTCCTGAATGAGTGAATCCAAATTTGTTGGAAGCAGGCTACCCCATTTGTGACTCCAAAAGGGACTCTGGTAAACTGATACAGGCCATCACTAGCCTGAAACACTGTGTATGGTTTATCTTCATTCCTTATATTTCAATTACTCAGATATGGTAAACATGAGGAAATTAAATCTTTCATCAGAGTAAAAAACAAATTCTGGCCACAAAATAGAGGGGAAAAACCCCAAAACGAAAAAGGGGACCGGGGAGTGATCATGTCGGAGGATCTCCCCTTTCAAGGCCCCATAACATTGTATCAATGCATTGCTAGAAAAATGGACAGGATGGAAATGGGGAACCCTTAAAAACTAGGGGGGCCAAAAGCCCATGATGAAAACTTTTTCAGGTCATTTGGGTTCTATCTAGGCTGGAATATTTGCTGCACACAAAACGCCCCTTTTCAAGGCAGGTAAAAATTGGGCCCCCCCCCCCTAAAAAGGGAAAATTTTACGGGAAAAAATTTTTCACGGCGCGCAAAAACGGAGAAAAAACCCCCACCTCAATTTTTGGGGGGCGCTTGAGGTTCCTAAAAACCTGTATTCCCGGGGAAACGGAGGGGGAGAGATACATGATTATATAAAACCTCGTGTACCGAATTGCCCAGGGAGAAACCCCAACCTACAAAAGCAAAAAAATTTGGGCAGCGTTTGCACCCCCCCCCAATAAAAAGCGGGGGTGTCACTAGCACTTTTAAGGGGGGGACCATACAATAAGGTCGGGGCCCGAGACTGTTAAAATTTCCCCCCCGCAAACTTTAAGGGGGTTTTCCAACCAGCCCCCTGGCAGTCTTCAAGCTGGCCCCTGGAAAAGCCCTAAACCCATTTCCCGGGTTTCGGGCGGGCTGTGGCTCGTACTTTTGGTTTTGCGTGCAGCCAGCAGAAAAACACCCTGGTTGATCGGGGTCGATCACCAGGAGGTGGTCACAGCCCGGGGCCCGGGCGGGGGCGTTGCCCCCGAAGCTTCCCCCAGGAAAAATCCAGGTTGGGGACTTGTTGATTGGGCACTCTGTGGGATCAATTGTGTTTTAAAACATAGTACGGGACCCAATTTTTTTTTATTTGGTATCGCATGTGGAGCAGCATGCCCAGGGGATTTGAAAATCACTTTTCAGCACTCCACAAGGCTTTGTGTACCCAAGAGTTCATCCCTTTTACCTTTTTTGTAAAAATCCTAAACAATGCAAAAAGTCTACAGTTTTTAAATTTAAACTTTCAGGCCCTTTAAAAGGCAATCACTTGATAAACCCCCCCTACCCACTCCTTAATTTCCCCAAAAGGGGCCCACCCTTTTTCCTGCTTTTTCTTACAGGACCGGGCCCTTAAGCGGAAACAAAATTAGATATCTCCCCTCTACCAGGTTTTACACAGAAATTTTCACAATTGAAGAAAAAAACCCAAATTTTGGGGGTGGTATTCCCAAATCTTTTACTCAAAAACCAATTATCTTGTTTAGCACCACTTGCTTTAGTGAAAATTTTGGGGGGAAATACATTTTTGAAATTTTTTTTTTTTCCCTGAAAAAAAACCTTTAAAGGGGACCCCCTTATAGCAATCGGTGCCTTTTTCCCGGGGTTTCCCTCACACAAACCCCCAAATTTTCAGTGAAAAAAATTTAAAGTCATAAAAAAACAGACAAAGGGAAAAGCACCCCCTTTTCTTTAGGGGAAAGGACTTCAAAAAATAAAACCTTGGTTTTATGGGTTTGATCACCCCTGAAATGATTTCTAAAACAATATAAAACAACACATTTTTCCATACCAAAAATTAAACAAAAACCAAACCAGGCTCACTGGCAAGTTGAAAAACCTAATAGACCACTATGGCCCAATATACTAGCCCCCTTAAATCGGGGGTAATCACAGAAAAGCACTACGGGACCCTACCCTACCTTCCCCCTGACAAACTTTTAGTAAACCCCACTTGAATACAAAAAAAATTTTCCTCTTTTTTGGGACCCCCAGGGGACGGGGCCTCAGTAAGGAAAAATTCAGGGCTGACTAGAGACTGTTTTTTGGCCTCAAAAATTCCCCAAAGGCCCAAATTTGGTATTAAAGACTGGACAGACATCTTTCAAAACCAAATTACTTGGGACTATACAAAAAACTTTTGTCCTATAAAAAAAAAAAAACAAAATCCCCCAAAACAAACGGTTGGTTTCCCCCGGGGGCAAACCAGCACCATTCTGAAATCCTTTTGACAAAAAAACCACCAATATAAAAAGAAAATATAGACAGGGCTTAATACAAAAAAGATATTTTAAAAACCACTATTCATCAGCTCTCCCCAAAAGGGTAATAAAGAAAAACCAAAAAAAAACTATACTATTTCCAGTAGATTTAAAAGAAAACTAAGGGGGGAAAATAAAAAAGAAACCCGGGAAAAACCCCTCTCTCAGATTCTAGGGACCCCACAAAAATGAGGGGGAAAACCCCCAAGGGTTTTGTCCCAACTAAAACCCAATGAAAAAACCATACATTTCCCCACTGGGCACAAACCCAAAAAGATAAACGATTCTTTTTTCAAACATAGGATTAATCTCGCCAGTAAAAAAACCCCAAAACCCCTTGGGGCCCTGCCGGGGGAATTCCTAGATGGAAATTTCCCTAATTTTTCCCTTTTATCTTTTCACCCCAAAGAGCCCCCGGGAAGGGCCCTTGGGGATCATAAAATCACTTAAAAAAAACCCCGGGGGGAAACGTCTCAGGTCCCCCATTACTGTACAAAGCGAGCGGCCCAAGTTCCCTTTTGCAAGCTATTTCATTACTTTTTAAAAAAAGTCAATAGAGGGCTAGCACCTTCCCCAAACTACTCAAAAATGGGAAAAGGGGTTTCACCAATACATAAAGGTGGTTGGGCCCTTACAGACTTAAAAAACTATTTGGCCAATATCTAAATTACCCTTTTTTTTTCCAAAAAAACTTTGGGGGGAAAAATCGTGCAAAAGGAGACGGTATTTCCCCTTTTATAAAAGGCTCCCAAAAAAATACTCAACCCCTTAACCAAAATTTTGGGTTTTTGGAAAAAAAAAAAAGCAAAAATTTAAAGATGCAATCCCTAAAAAAAGCTAGATTGCTTTACACAGCATTGGAAAATAAAGGGAAAATCCACTAGGGAATTTTTTTTGACTAAGGAAAAACCTTTTTTATACAGTAAACCCGAAATTTCCCACTCCCCCAAACTGACCCTATGGTTTAAGGGGCCCCTGCGCTTGCTTTTTTCAAAATTTTTACATTATAATTTTGGGATTTAGTACGTCACCATTAAAGACCAGCAAACAGCAACACGGCCCCCTTGATACTGGAATTCTGGGAGGGGGAAATGTCCTTGGGGGCCCCCGCTCTTTTTCCCTATACATCCCAAAGACCTTCCAAAAAGGGATCCCAACACCTGAAAAAACCCCTTCTTTTTTTTGTTTATGGGCAGACTTATGTCATCCTTTTCAACCCAATCTTGCCACCCCCCAAAAACCCCTTTTGAATGAGGAGCTTTATTAAAAAAATCGGGCTTGGAGACAAAACCAATTTAAAAATTTTCGCTTAAAAACTGCAAAAATTACTATTTTCATGTTTGGTTTGCAGGCAGGAGAAAGCCCCAAATTAAAATTAAGATTTTACAAACTCTAAAATTTCCCGAAATAATGGGGAAAAATTCCCAGGCTTATACCTTTACAACAACCTGAATTTCAGCACCCATATCCAGTTTTTAGCCAAAAAATTTTCCAAAACGGGGGGGGGGAAAATTTCCCTTTTCCCCACTATACCCCTCACTTATTTATCCATACCCCACCTATTTCTATTTTTTGCTGGGGAACAAAATGCAGCAAAAACACCTAAAAAACCAAAAAAAAACCCAACAAAAAAACTGCAGTAGAAAAATCACTAAAACCCATCCCGGGGAAACACATTCCCCCCCACTCTTCAAAGATTTTAAACTTACTCCCCGTTCCCGTACATCCAAAACTTTCTACTGTGCAAACTATAAATTTCAGGGGTTAAACTTAATATCAACCCCTTTACCCTTTTAAAAACCCTTTTTTGATAGTTGTGGGCAGGGAAAAACCCCAGGCATTTTAACACCCCGAAAAAACATCTCTACGGGGGAATTTCCCCCTGTCGACTAAAACCTTTTTCAAAAAATTAAAGTATGTTTAAAAAGGCCCCAAAACCCGGGGAAAAACCCTTTCCTGAAGGGGGCTCTAGAAAATCAGGGCACCTTCATCACCCTTTTTAAAAATACCATTAAAAAAACAAATTTTTCTCCCCGATACACCCCGTCAAACTAAAATACAAGATACCAACCCGGTTTTGGGTTTACCTTACACTCGCTCACTCATTTGACCAAAATTGGGGAAAAATATTAATCTCAGTTCTTAAAATAATGAATCCTGTGATACTCCAATACTGAAACTATATACTGTGCCAAAACAAAAGCATTCACATTGCTAAACTCACAAACTAGTATTTAGTCACTTAGCCATAATACCAACTTACCTCATAATTTGTAATATTTTACAATTAAGAATAAAACTAAGTATGCCCGAAATGCCTAGCCATGCTAAGCGTTCTAGTGGTACACTCTGTAATCACAATTTTACTACATGTAAACCAAACAATAACCAAATTTCTGTAAACTCAGCATTGTAATCCTTATAGAGAATAAACTTTGAATCAAAGAACATGCCCTACTCAGTGGAAGATGTGCGACAAGTGATCAGAGCATGCAGAGTATGTGCAGAGTGCAAGCCAAACTTTCATCAGCCAGAGAAGACTCATCTCATAAAATCTACGCAACCTTTCGAGAGACTGAATATAGATTTCAAAGGACCTCTACCAAGCACAAATCAGAATAGGTATTTCCTTAACATAGTAGATGAATATTCAAGGTTTCCCTTTGTATTCCCCTGTGCAAATATGACTGCTTCAACTGTTATTAGTTGTCTTTCACAGTTGTTCTCTATTTTTGGTATGCCAGCTTATATCCATTCAGACAGGGGATCCTCGTTCATGAGTAACGAACTTCAGGAGTTTTTGGCTAGCAAAGGTATTGCCTGCAGCAGAACAACATTGCTGTGCACAGCTACTAATGCAACCCCTCATGAAAGACTCCTCAACTATTCATGTTGTTCCTCTGCGGGAGCCTCAGTACCCACTTGGTTATGTCATCCTTGACCCGTTCTCCTGAAGAGTCACCGTAGGATGAACAAGACGGATCCTTTAGTGGAAGAGGTAGAGCTCCTGCAAGCTAATCCACATTACGCCCACATTCGCTACCAAAATGGTGAAGAGACTACAGTACCTACAAGACATTTCGCCCCAGTTGAAATCCCCATTAGTGTGGAATCTCAAGATACACCAATAGATGTGAAAGATGCTTCGTTTTCTCCTGGAAAGCCCCTTGAGAGTACGCCTATGGAAATAGAGGATTCTGCTCCAGCAGTTAGTCAAACCCCACTGGAAAATATTGAACCGGGGTAAAGAGGCTCAAGGGCTACAAAAGGTCGGGCGTGTACGTCCCCCCACCTAACAGTTTGGGAGATTACCGTCTCTGATATTTTAGAAGGGGGAGATTGTAGTGGTACTGCTCCTGGGGGGAGCAGCAGCAGGATAATACTGCACCACCTCTCGGGGCCCTTAACAACAACAACAGCTTTGTGTGTGTCATGGGTGCCAACACATGGTGTGTGATTCTCTTCTCTTCTATCTGTATATTAGTGATGCAGATTACATGGTGAGTTTAAATATGTGGCCTGTAGTTATAACTTTTCTCTTGACATATGCAAGACATCACCATCCCTGTGGAAGCCGTTATTAGATGTACTAGTCATTATATTTTGTTGTTGCAGAAGTACTATGAAGATTCTTTGTTCAATAAAGCCTAGAGATAAGGCCTGTGTTTCTATCACAACAACTGTATCATCAATTCGAGGTAGAGGGTACCCATCAAGAAGTGTAAATTTGTTGATTGTCTCAGAGTAATCGATAGCCAGTCTCCGTTTCCTATAATCATCTTTAATTAACAACAACAACCTGTGCACGCCAAGGGGAATTACTCGGTTATATAATACCCTCCTTCAGCAGCCTCTGAGTTTCTTTCTCAATGAACATCCGATCCTCATAAGAATAGCGGCGTGACTTAGCTGATATAGGATGGCAATCCGCAGTAAGATTTGCAAACAGCTTCGGTGGGTCTACCCACAGACAACAAGAGGAGGCAGTTCACCTCCATATGTTAAGGTGACACTACCATGCAGCTTCTGAAAGTCCTGACCAAGGATAACATCAGAGCACAGTTGTGGCAGAATAGCTAAATGTACATCTTGATAATCCTTTCCATTAACTCTGAGATTTACCTTACAAAACCCTGATGTCTGAATAGAGAGAGATGTTGATGCCATGGAAACGGTACCTGACGAGTGATGTACAGTCAAGGAGTGGCGTTTAACTAAGTCAAGGTTGATGAAACTCTCTGAGCTGCCACTATCAATAATACCATCTACTTCTGTTCCATTGATGAATACTTTCACAACTGCCTTTGACAGTGAATTTGGAGTAGCTGCAGAAGTCACTGTTGCTAGAGTCGCATGATCACTGGAATGTGTGGAGGCACTAGCTCTTGTTGATGCATTAGAACGACATACTTTAGCAAAGTGACCTTTCTTTTGGCATTTTTGGCACATTGCTTCACGATCAGGACACTTTGGGCGTGGATGTCTTGAAAAACCACAAAAGAAACACACCGTACCTGCTGCTGCTGTCCCTGAGGCAGGTTCCACAGTAACTTCATTGCAAGAGTCTTGGTCAGGAATTGCAGCACTTACCACTCGAGAAGGCTGAGTGGTACTGTATACTTCAGAATTCTTCTGGGCTGAATCTAGAGCTCTTGCCTGGTCAAAGGCAGTGGCTAAGTCGAGAGTGTTATTCTCCAATAAACACTGTCTTATTATTGGTGATTGCAGTCCACTGATAAAAGCATCCCTGATTGACTCTTCACAATACTGAGCAGCTGTCACTGCTTGGAAGTGACAGTCCTTACCTAAAATGTTCAATGCTTGAAGGTATTCCTCTAAGGATTCATCAATCTGCTGGTGGCGAGTTGCAAGGCGATAGCGTGCAAGGATTTCATTTGTAGGTTTAATATACTGAGACTTGAGGGTTTTGATAGCATCTTCGTAGGTATTACACTCAGAAATAGCCTCATATATCTTAGGTGACACAAAATTGATGAGCAGACTTAGTTTATCTAGATCTTCTTTAGGAAGGGCTCCCAAGAAGTTTTCGAAAGTCTTAAACCAGTGCTTCCATTCCTGAGCAGCCGTTAATAAGCTGGGGTCACAGTCTAGCCTCTCAGGTTTCTGTAAACGCTCCATGTTGTGATGTAGTCTAGCGCAGGATCACCACCAGGTAGCCCGGGATTCTATGTTCAATAAATTGTTGTGATAGAAACACAGGCCTTATCTCTAGGCTTTATTGAACATAGAATCTTCATAGTACTTCTGCAACAACAAAATATAATGACTAGTACATCTAATAACGGCTTCTACAGGGATGGTGATGTCTTGCATATGTCAAGAGAAAAGTTATAACTACAGGCCACATATTTAAACTCACCATGTAATCTGCATCATTAATATATAGATAGAAGAGAAGAGAATCACACACCATGTGTTGGCGCCCATGACACACACCAAATTGTTGTTGTTGTTAAGGGCCCCGAGAGGTGGTGCAGTATTATCCTGCTGCTGCTCCCCACAGGAGCAGTAATCTGACTCTGTATGCTTTTATTCATTAATTGTAATGTGTGTTTTAAATAAAATATAAGAAAATAAATAGTCTGTGAATGGAACACCTCTATATATAACTGGTAGGTCATGTACTGCTGACTGGGCAGCAGTGTCTGCCTGTTCATTATCCTGTACGTCAACATGACCAGGGACCCATCAAAAAACAATATATTTTTTGTTATATTTTATTTAAAACATTATAAATTACAAGGTTGTATAAAATATTAAATAACACCACAATATAGGATCTGTACAAAATTACTTAGAATCATAACACAAGTGCAATGAAAAATTTGAAACCTAATACAAAATAGAAATGTGTAACAAACACGCAAAATACATACATACCATTTACTGACACACATTATACCAAATGATAAAATATCTGACATATACACACAAAACTGTTGGGGAGCCCCCCACATTAAAACCCATCTATAAATACATCCACCACATTCGCACACTTAATGATCACAGGAGTGCTCAAACATTAGTTTATGTAACTTTTATATAGATATGCAACTGTTTATGAGATTTTACTTAAAAACAAACTCTAGCATTTATTCTAAAACATGACTCCATAACAAAAATAAACATTATACAAATAACACGATCACATAAATCATCAACAACTACAAAATTTATACGGCATATGTATAATCTTGGAACCTTTTGATCACAGACGAATTACTCACAGACATTTTTAAATAATGAATTTGTAATGTGTCTCCTTAAAAGCTTTTTGCAGTAAATGAGAAAAGTCACAACATACTCACATTGAAATATTCATTATTACCAAATAACTGGACTCTTACTAACGCATGGCTAAATTGATACATTTCAGTGAAATTTTGTTGGAAGTAATCTCTGAACTTTCTCAAATGCATAACTAATTATTGTATCATTACTGCATTATATCTTATTAACCTTAACTAAGCAGTCTTCTGAAACTAACCAAGCTTACCGAACAACTAATACACCGTACACCACACCTTTACTTATCAAAAGGATCACTCATGCCCACACATACCTCAAGAAGCCAGCCTCATTTTACCCCTTAAGATTGCAACGCCCATCAGTACCTGACGTGGAAGTTACAATATCCCTCCGATAAGGTTAAATGCCACCTGCTCCCAGTGATGTCCTTATTCCTACGTTGCGTCCAATAAAATATCGCTGCCAGTGCCCTGATTCTCTCCCTTACTGTCACATGTCTGTAAACCCATGACGTATACACAAAGTTCGTGACTAGATAACCCATTGCGTTCTGTACCGGCAACCCCACCCACATCTAAACTTAACGCTCTTAAAACTCTAATCCCACCTCAACCCACCATACGTAAAACCCTACTAAACCACTCCCTCACTGGTTCCAACCTCGCACAAAAAAATACCCCACACGCACAACACTCCCCACCCTCTTGCACATGCATATTAGCCAACACTTCTCCAGACGGTAATATATTGTGGAGAAATTTAAACATTACCTCCCTTACCATTGCCTTCAATCGTAACCCTTTTAAATGGCCCCATATATCACTCCACGCATGCATACATCAGATATATACCTTCCACCTTAGCAACCACCTCCCTACCACCCACCTGAGCCAGTCTTCCTATCTTGACCCTGCGTGGGTCCCGTGCATAAATTAATAACCTCAACATTCTCTCAACACATCTGGACATCTCTACCCCTCATCCAATGCTCCAAATCCCTTCGAACCCATGCCACCTGTTCCTGCAACCCTACCCTCCCTCAGATAACTGTGTTTAACATACATGCCCAACATCCTTTGATGCAACGCCATTAACCCCAGTCCTCCCAAGCATGCCGAAAAATACAGCATCTCTCGATAACCAGTCACATTCCGAACCCCAAATATATCGATATACACGCTTCAACAGACGCTTCTCATTGCACGGATTCAATGGATATTTACCTACCACATGCCACAGCTTACCACACAAAAGCACATTCACCACAATAGCACGCTGATGTAACATCAGTCCTGTACGCAATCCGGCCAATCTACCCAGAACCCTATCCACAGCTTCTCTCGAATTCACCTCCCTCGCCTCCTGAAGGTTTCCCATATGAACAACCCCACACACCTTAATTTGACACACCAGGGGCCAGCCTTTTTCCTGTCCTAGAGCCCCACCCACGCCATCCCCCACCCTCATAAGCATAGACTTTTCCCTATTAACCATCATCCCTGTTGCCCTTCCCAAAAACGTTCCACCAATTCACCCACCCTTTTGTAAGTCCTGTGACCTCCTAAATAGAACCGTGGTATCATCCATATAACCCCCGATCCCTGGTTCCACCGCCACTTCATTCTCTTCACTCCCTCCCTCCCCACTCCCCCGCCCCAGCCCCATAGAACGGATCCTGAATGAACGCGAGAGATGCTGCAACACAGGGCACCCCTTTCCTCAAGCCCCTTTCCATCCTGACTAGTTTTCCTAGCTTACCATTTACCTGCACCCATACCATAGCCTGCTCATACAACACCTTTGCCCCAAATGACGATTTCCTCCCAAACCATTGCCATTGCATTAACTTCCAGAGTGCCTCACGCTCCACACAGTCATGTGCCACATGCCAATCCAATGCTAATACCCCACCTTTATTCCCCCCCCCCCGCACTTTCGTCTATAAACCTACGTATGATTCCTAGCCCCACACACATAATAATAATAATAATAATAATAATAATAATAATAATAATAATAATAATAATAATAATATCATTATTTACTACAAGTACATGTACATGGTATACAGGCCTAGCTGAGAACAATGACATACTACTGAATTAGGTCAGTGTCCCAGGATGCGACCCACACCAGTCGACTAACACCTAGGTACCCATTTTACTGATGGGGAACATAGACAACAGGTGGAAAGAAACACGCCCAATGTTTCTACTCTGGCTGGGAATCGAACCCAGGCCCTCGCCGTGTGAAGCGAGAGTGTTAGCCACCAGGCCACCAGAGCCCAGGCACACCATATTGACCCTCATCCAAAACTTTGTCAAGAACCCTTTTTATCCTATTCCCTAACATTTTAGCAAAGATCTTGTAATCACCGCACATTAAAGATATCGATCGATAATCATGTATGTAATCACAAGACTTCTTTTTCAGGACCATGACCACCACACCCGTACGTTGCTGTTCCACCAATCTACCTTTGGTTTCCATAACATTAAATAAAACCACTAAAAATTCACACAAACATTCCCAGTTTTCCTTATAAAAATCACAAGGAATACCATCAATCCCTGGCGATTTTCCCACACTCATACTCTCCACTGCCTGGAGTTTACCTGGAGAGAGTTCCGGGGGTCAACGCCCCCGCGGCCCGGTCTGTGACCAGGCCTCCTGGTGGATCAGAGCCTGATCAACCAGGCTGTTGCTGCTGGCTGCACGCAAACCAACGTACGAGCCACAGCCCGTCTGATCAGGAACTGACTTTAGGTGCTTGTCCAGTGCCAGCTTGAAGACTGCCAGGGGTCTGTTGGTAATCCCCCTTATATGTGCTGGGAGGCAGTTGAACAGTCTCGGGCCCCTGACACTTATTGTATGGTCTCTTAACGTGCTAGTGACACCCCTGCTTTTCATTGGGGGGTGGTGCATCGTTCTGCCAAGTCTTTTGCTTTTGTAGTGAGTGGGTTTTCGTGTGCAAGTTCGGTACTAGTCCTCTAGGATTTTCCAGGTGTATATAATCATGTATCTCTCCCACCTGCATTCCAGGGAATAAGGTTCGGAACCTCAAGCGCTCCCAATAATTGAGGTGTTTTTTCTCCGTTATGCGCGCCCTGAAAGTTCTCTGTTTCATTTTCTAGGTCGGCAATTTCACCTGCCTTGAAAGGTGCTGTTAGTGTGCAGCAATATTCCAGCCTAGGGTAGAACAAGTGACCTGAAGAGTGGTCATCATGGGCTTGGCCCCCCTAGTTTTGAAGTTTCTCATTATCCATCCTGTCATTTTTCTAGCAGATGCGATTGATACAATGTTTATGGTCCTTGAAGGTGAGATCCTCCGACATGATCACTCCCAGGTCTTTGCGTTGGTGTTTCGCTCTTTTTTGTGGCCAGAATTTGTTTGTCTCTTGATGAAGATTTAATTTCCTCATTTTACCTATTGAGTAATTGAAATTTCTCATCGTTGAACTTCATATTGTTTTCTGCAGCCCACTGAAAGATTTGGTTGATGTCCGCCTGGAGCTTTGCAGTGTCTGCAATGGAAGACACTGTCATGCAGATTCGGGGTGTCATCTGCAAAGGAAGACCCCGGTGCTGTGGGTGACATCCTTGTCTATGTCGGATATGAGGATGAGGAACAAGGGTGGGAGCGAGTACTGTGCCTTGTGGAACAGAGCTTTTCACCGTAGCTGCCTCGGACTTTACTCTGTTGACGACTACTCTGTGTTCTGTTAGTTTAGGAAATTATAGATCTATCGACCGACTTTTTCTGTTATTCCTTTTAGCACGCATTTTGTGCGCTATTACGCCATGGTCACACTTGTCGAAGGCTTTTGCAAAGTCTTTATATATTACATCTGCATTCTTTTGTCTTCTAGTGCATTTAGGACCTTGTCGTAGTGATCCAATAGTTGAGACAGACAGGAGCGGGCCTGTTCTAAACCCATTTTGCCCTGGGTTGTGAAATTGATGGGTTTTTTTTGATGGGGGGTTTGATTAGCTTCTTGGGAAACCCTTTTAAAAAGATTTTTAGGTTTATGGGATTTTAGTGCAATTCTTTTTTTTGTAGTTCTTTGCTGTTCCCTTTACTCCCCCCCTTTGTGGAGTGGGGTATGTCTGTTTTTTTTAGTAACGGGTGGGACGCCCCCCCGTTTTCCATGCCCCCTTTCTCCATAGGATGGAAATGGTCGTAATAGTGGTTTCCCTTGCAGTTTTGAGAACACAGAGTTCCGGGGATTTGGGCCCCTGGGGCGGGGGCAGGGGGCATGTTTTTCCCCCCTGCTCAAAATCATTTGGCGTCAGGAAAACATGGGAAAGTTTTTTGGGGTTTAATAAAAATTTTTTTGGCTCTTAAAAAAAAAATTAAATTTTGATCTTGACTCTCAGCTAGTTAGCGGCTTCCCAAAAAACTGGTCATTTTGGGGGACTTGAGTAGTCACCTTTTCCCTTGCTGTATCTGTGTAGGCCCCAAATATTGGTTTAAAGTGGGTTTCCCCCAAATTACTGGACGTTGTTCTCAAATTTGTTTTGGGCCCATAGGAAAAAAAAAATACTTTGGGTTTCTTTCGATTTCATTTAGGGGCTTTTAGTTTTCCCCCGCGTTTTCCGACCCCAAAATGGATTTTTTTTTGTTAAAGTTCGTTGTTTGCTATTTTTTTTTGACCAGTGTCTCCTATGCATTTCAGTTTTTTTGACCTTTTTAGAGCTCTGTTATTCTTTTCCGGTTTGGGCCTGTTTAAAAGGGAAAGGGCCCGTCTCTTTCTATTTTACTTTTACTCTCCTTTTTTTTTGGGGAATAAAACCCTTTTGATTTCCCTGGTGCCACCGAGTTAATCTGTTCTAGGCATAAGTTGGGGTCTGTGTTGCTTAGTATATCTTCCCAGCTTATATCGGTTAGGACTTGGTTTACTTGGTCCCACTTTATGTTTTTGTTATTGAAGTTGAATTTGGTGAATGCTCCCTCGTGACTAATCTCATTATGTCGGTCTGGGGCTCCGCGCATACATGACTGAACCTCAATTATGTTGTGATCTGAGTATATTGTTTTTGATAGGGTGACATTTCTTATCAGATCATCATTGTTAGTGAAGATGAGGTCTAGTGTATTCTCCAGTCTAGTAGGCTCTATTATTTGCTGGTTTAAATTGAATTTTGTGCAGAGATTTAAAAGCTCGCATGAGTGTGAGTTTTCATCAGAGCTGCCACCTGCTATTATTACTGCAACAATATTATTTGCTATATTCCTTCATTTTAGGTGCCTTAAGTTGAAATCCCCCAGGAGCAAGATGTTGGGTGCAGGAGCTGGAAGATTTTCCAGACAGCTGTTCCTGGAATTGCTGGGATGTTGCATCTGGAGGCTTGTAGACTACCACAATGACTAGGTTTTGGTTCTCGACCTTTACTGCTAAAACTTCCACTACATCATTTGAGGCATTTAGCAGTTCTGTGCAAACAAGTGACTCTGCAATGTACAGGCCAAGCCCCCCCTTTTGCCTGTTCACTCTGTCACATCTGTATAGGTTGTAACCTGGGATCCATATTTCGTTGTCCAAGTGATCCTTTATGTGGGTCTCAGTGAAAGCCGCGAACATTGCCTTTGCCTCTGCAAGCAGTCCACGGATGAAAGGTATTTTGTTGTTTGTTGCTGGCTTTAGACCCTGTATATTTGCAAAGAAGAATGTTATCGGACTGGTGGTATTGTTGGTACTGGGGGGGGGGGGATTTTTTCCCGGCATTAGTATCTGTATCTGTTGGTTTGGAGTGGAGGCCATCGACTGTAGTTCCACTCCAGGAATGACTGGATTTCGTGTACGATTTCTGCCATTTCCTGCCAGTTTTTTTTCCTTCCTGGCACTAAAAAACCTGTCCCTCTTGAGTGGCTGTGGCTACCCATTTTTTCCCATGGCCTGGATGTTTTGTATCTTTTTGTCCCCTTTAGATGGTATGCCTGGCAATTTAAGTTATAGCACAATCTTTCCTGTACTGAAGAGGTACACAGTTCAGGGTGAAAAAGCTTACAGGAAGGGAGTTTGCATTTTCCTGTTGACATATGGGCATGGCATTTTCTAGGGTGGTCATAGTTGCACGTCCCATCTGTTTTTCCAGATTTCCCATGCCAGCAGATACCAAGTGCATAGTATGTGCACAGGCTTGGTTTCCGTTTGCCTTGGGTTTCTGTGACTGTAATCCCTGTTGGTGCATGTTCCCCTGTCTTACTTCTGTCCTCCCTAGCACCAACAATGGAGCTCCCACCAGTTGTTTTTGGTAATATATCCTCACTATTGCTAGTGGAGTCCTCTTGTTTGCTATTTCCTGCGGTATTTCTAGTTTGCAATATTGGTTTTATCTTATCTTTGACTACACTTGTTTCCCTACTATGGCTCCTGTCCCCTATGAGGTCATTTATATGTATTCCTTCCTGCATATAATTCCCGACTACCTGGACAAAATCTCCAGCTTCACCATTACTGTCTCCCAGGACAGCATCTCCAGCTTCACCATTACTGTCTCCCAGGACAGCATCTCCAGCTTCACCATTACTGTCTCCCAGGACAGCACCTCCAGCTTCACCATTACTGTCTCCCAGGACAGCACCTCCAGCTTCACCATTACTGTCTCCCAGGACAGCACTATCAGCTCCACATTTACTGACTACCAGGACATCATCTCCAGCCTTACAGTTTCTGACTACATGGCCACTATCAAGGGCAGTACCATTCAGCCCAGACTTTTTATGTTCCCATCTGTTGTAGAAAGCTTCCAGGTTTTCTATGAAAGCAGCTTTGATGTTGTTCCTCTTTTAATACCTTGTGATTTTAGTCCACAGATTTATCTCATTTGGGCATACCCAAAAACACTTCCCTGTTTTAATACTGCTTGTAGCTAGTTCTTGGATATCTGCACAAGGGGCGTGACACCAATTTCCACAAAAATGACAATTTATGCATGTGGAAGCCCGTTTGTTTGACTGACCACAGACTACACACAGCTTCATAATGATTTGAATGGTTGATTTACTGCAATTCTACTAGCAACCTCTTGAATATTCTATTAATAACCTCCTTAAATGAAGCTCTAGCTATTTGTATTTCTTTTTCTAACTGTTTTTGTATATTGGACAGCTTACCGTGCACATTCCCGGTATATATTTAATGTTTGTGTTTATAAGGGCGCCTACAACCCCATCCATTTATAGTCTGCTTTATTGTCCAACGAAACCGTTTGAAACCAGTCCAGGGTTCGGACCAGTCAAGGGTTCGGACCAGTCAAGGGTTCGGACCAGTCTATCTGATCTGATCAGTGGGTCACTTATTTAAACCATACTGGTCGGTGATTTGAGCTAACACATGAAGGATCTACTGGAAATTATCTACCCGAGTTATCTGTGATTTGATGATACAAAAGTATAACTTGCGTTGTTGAAGAGAGCTGGTGAGTGCTGGCAGCTCCTACAATGACGACACGGTCGACCACCCTTGTTATATCATCGCTTATCTAGCTTTACTATATTTTTTTTTTTTCTGTCTCTACACAATAAATGCTATATTATCACTATAGTTGATGGTTGCAGTCTTCGGCTGAGTGAGTTGAGGGGAGTAGAACGTGTTCTGGGATGAGGGACCTACTAATTACAGGCCTACCCAATTTCTCACGACTGATAATTCATCATTAAAACTCTACTGTTGGAAGGGACAGCTTCAGTGTTGTTTGAGAACTTATTAATGTGCGAGCTGTGACTAAGGATATACTAGTCAAACACCTGGAATTAGTTTTTCCTTTTTGCAAAGGCCCTCACAGGCCTCTGCTTCCCCTCTGCCTTCATTTGACCTTTCAGCCTTTCGCCTCTATCAAATAGAGTGTGAGGCGAATTTTTTCTAGTCCATGCTACTCGTTGCCTCTCAAAAAGCGCAAAACTCATCGCTTTACCAATCTGAGGAATTAACGACGAGGTGCAGTCTTACGTGAGTTGGTAAACCCAGGTGTCCACACACTGAAAATTCGTCTTTTCACTCCAAGACAGGTGTGCTAGAAGTTTCTGCAAGCTTGGTGTGAGAAGTAACAATCTCTACGAGTATTGCAGTGTGTGGTTAAAACTCTTGACGAAGTCTGCCTCAGCCTGTTGACCTTGAGCGAGGCACTGCATCACCTGCCTGAGATTTCGCCCAAATGGACTATGGAGAAGAAAGGCGAATGTTTGCGTGCCTCAGTTACCTCTGCTGTTCTCCTGTATCCCCCACTCTCGTCCTTTTAAACTAAGCCGTTCGCACTCTTATCAACGGGACACGTGCCAGTGTAGAGGTGTATTTTGCTGCCCCGCCCCGTGGTACTCGAATATGTGAGTTCCGCAAGTGCTGCAGATTTGTTGTAACTATTTGCCATGAGTGGATTACATGACTTAGGACTTGTGCTACCATCAGTACACGTAGGCTTAAAATGAGTGAGGAATGTCTGGCCTACTGGGTGACCTTTGAAAATGGCACTATAAGACCCGCATGCCACTTACACCATACTGCGTGTGTCTAGTGAGGTGAAGTCCTTCCTCGACTTCCATTCACCGGTATCCCTTAACTCGTCGCCATTATCTAACATATGGGATAAGGGCGAGTTTAGCTGATCCAGGCAAACAGCGCTCCAAGCCAGCCAGTGAAGGCCAAGGCAACATCTGTTCTGAATCCCAGGAATGCCTTTGTGACGTTTCACAGTGTTCCGGCCCGTACCTTTCGGTGTTGGGAGAAACTAGTTCTTATGTATTGAAAAATTTGTGTCATTCCAAGCACTCCGCGCGTGCTAGATGTGTTAGTGCTGCAGGTTTGAGTTACACAAGCAGTACGGGTTGGTAACTCTCGAGGACGACTGTGGGCCCAGTGAATGACCTTGAAAATTGCACTGCGACCTGCAGGCACTACACCTGTGTCTAGCGAGGTGAATATCCTTTCCTTGTCCCTTTCCTTCCTCGATCCAAATTTGGAACTCAGCCGTTCGCCTCTATTTGCTTGTGGTTCTAGAGGCGGTTTTTGCCCAGAACCACATGGGTTGCTTGATGTGCCCGTGTCCTTGTGCCGCACTCGCTCATCTTGCGAGGTCTCCTGTGTGCCCTGCCTGCCTGCCTGCTGTAAGCAGGTGTCCGGGTGGTTGGCGTGGGCTTGGTGAGGCACAGTTCAAGCAAGCTTGAGGCAGCACTAAAAGCTAGCCAGAACAAGTAAGGCAGCTGCAATAATAGCTTCCTAGGGCCCAGCATGTCTGTATACGTCTGCAGTGCTGCTGGCATACCAAGTGTTGCTGTAGTGGCTTGAGAAACAATTTGACGGCATTGCAGTGTACATTTTGAGTGGGACATGCCAGAGGTTCATTATAAACATAGTAGCTTGTGGTGATTGGCTTCGTACACAGTGAACATTCATTGTCATTACGTGTGCTTGAAGTGTTAAGTGCTGCTTTCCCCAAAGTTATTGTCACTTGTAAGCCTGTATTAAGACTTTAAAAGGCTCAGAGTGTACTTCCAGTGTAGTGACTCCTTACATTTGATAAAATCAGTGTAATACATGCTCTGCTCAGTGTAACTGAACTATATTAAATACGGTTACTATAATTAAGTTGCTTGTCCTAGTGTCATTGCTGTGTTTTCTAATACATTTCCGTTTCGATTGAAACTTTTCTGCTAAATTCCCAGTAATATTTCAAATTGCAGTATGCTATCTGTGGTGTGAGTGTGTAACTTATGCTTTGTATTTTTACTGTGAACAAGCTTACTGCTGCATAATGTTCAGTTTCATGAATACTTCTTTACTTGAGTAATTCGGTTACCTTTCAACTGTGTTAAGCAAGAGTCAGCCTGTTAACATCTATGTTCCTTGCCATCTCATCTAGTGGGTCTTAGCGCCTAGTTTAAAATTGTAATAGTAAACAATTTGCAATCATTATACTTCTAGTTATACATTGTGTAAATTGTTTTAGACTATTTGATCAACTGGATTGTAGTGTTTAACTTCTGATACACCAATTTAATGACTGCAGAACTCGCACTGACACATAATACAACACATTAAAACGCTGGTAACTCCAGAAGCTGGGACCTAGTGTGTGACCTTGAGAAGTTGAGTGTGTTTATTACGACCAGCGGTGTACCACTCTCACCTATTTTTACATCAACAAAAGTGTATTCTAAGTGATAAAGTGTACAACTTGGTGTACTTGGTAACACTTGTCATACATAGTAAACGCGTGTGTAAGTGAGATTGTTTAGGTACTGGTTCATCTATCTACAGCTGCACACTTATGCTTGCATACATGTATAAACATAGTAAGTGTGAGTTTACCAGGATGGACCAAGGAAGTCACCAGAGTGATTTATTCATTGTCATTGTAACATTACTAGTTTTTTTTTTTTTTTTTTTTTTTTTTTTTTAGTAATTCTGTTTTACAATCTATGGTTGGGTAAGAGGTTGTCTTCAGCTTCATTGTGATGTCTGCTATATTATTATTTCAGTGGATAGGTGTAGCCTGACTTTAGTGAATTTCATTGACCTATATTATTATGTGGAATTTATTTATACTCATTAATGTTCTCTTATGTTTTTAATTTACTCTATGCTCTCTCTTCTATCTTTCTCTCTCTCATTCTCTCTCTCTCTCTCTTCTCTCTCTCTCCTTGTGTTCATCTTTGTAAATTTGTGATATGGTGTAAAAGACCTCGCCTGTACCATCCATTATATCATTATATGTACCATATTATTAACACACATACAAAGGATCCCTGAGTGTGTTTTGGTGGGGTGTGTGTCGTATTGAGTGGTGGTGGTCTGGTTGTAGTATGGTTGGAAGGTGTTCATTGAACCTTGAGCACTTGTGTCTTGTGATCTATTTGGACTTTGACTTTGTAGTGAATATTTGCTCTTGCATAAGCTATAAGGGAAGTACACGCGAGGAATTCTTGTGTTGTGAGTCTTACACCAGATATCATCACTGGCAAACATGGCAACTGTCATAGAGGAACCTATTTCTGCAGGTGATGGAAAATGATGATAGCTTCCAGACCTTTAAAAGTAAACAAAAGAGAAAAAGTGAGAAAGGGCTAGAGCGTCGACGTAGTCAGACTCACTTGACTCGTACACAATGTGATACTAAACGTCCTTGTGCACAGAGGCTGCAAGAAGTCTTTCTTCAAAGGAAGAATGTGTTAAGCTGAACTTCCCTGACAACACCCCGCTGCCTGCTAAGTGTGCATGGGCAATGGAAGCTGTAAAACAAGCATCCTAACTCAAGGATCCAATTTAGGAAAAAACACACACAACTTGTGTTTGTGGAACAGAATAAAGAGCTGATCAATGATCTACTTAGTACACTTTATGGGGATATTAAGCTGCTCCGACCTCAATCAGACACTCACCACTTTAAAAAATGGGTCAGTATCATAATCTTTGGATACCCTCTCTGCATGGACCCATCCCTCTGACTCTAAGTGAGCATATCATCAAGCCTAAAAGACTTAAAGGAAAATCCCAAATTATTGCCAGTTGGTGGGTCCTGTGCCCCTCCCCGGAATATCTGGGTGCATGGTTTACGTTTCCTAAACATCGAAGTGTACCTACCCCCTAAACGTAGGTGTTACAAATGCCAGCACTATGGCCATGTTGCAGTAGACTGTGGAATACTACATTCTTGGTGTGGTAAGTGTGCTGGGAAACATTCCCACTAGAGAATGACAGTAGGCCTGACAGCCAAAAATTTAAGTGTATAAAATGTAAGAAGTTGGGGTTACAGTTTCCCACAAGGGACTGCAGTCAGAACCAAACAACCTTCGAGGGTAACCTGATAACAGTCCTTTATGGTAACTGAGAATGGGGCCCATCCAGTCTACCACAGCCAGAATTCTGAGACTGAACCTCTGCAAGTGTTGCAGAACCCCACTCACGCAAAACAATCTGGTGATACCAGAATGCCATCACATCACACCAGCTGTGGAGGAGCTAGCCATCCCTGCTAGCCATATGGAACTACTGGTCTTGCACTACAGATCCTATGGATACACCTGAATATTGGGGTGAGTTTGTCATTTCTCCCAATACACACAACTACAACAGTCAGACGGACACCACACAGGTAACCTCCCTGAAATAGAGATGAGTCAGATGCACTGGGACCTACTGCAATGAATGATGAAAAAGAGAACACTAATGTACCATGGTACTGTTAAGGTGATAGGTGATTAAAGGAAGCACTAACAAGAAGTTGCATCCTCCCGGAGAGCATGGATCCCGCCTGACCTTTCCTCATATTATAACAATTTCCCAGAAAAAAAATTGAGCATCTTGAACAGATCCTGAACAAGTTTATAATATATGTAATAAGGGATGATGCTCTTGAGCATGGTGATGATGTCAAAAGTGCAGGCAATCTCGTTCAGCTTCAGCAATTTGTGAGAAAGAAGCCCATAACTCTTGCCTTCAAAACTTGCCTCATAAGTGGCAGCCAAAATGCCGAGAAATGCTTAAAAATAAAAGTCTGAGTTAAAGACATACAAACCTATGCTATTTGCTATTAGTGGTCTGCACACTGCAGTCAAAGCATAAATAGTTTTACCATCTTATGAGCAAGAGATTGTAATAAACTCACTACAATGGATACAATTACAAATCTTTTCATGGAACATTGCTTCATTCAGGAAGCGGTTGCTGACTTACATCATATTGTGCAACCAAGAAATTGATGTCATCTGTTTGAGGAAGGTTAGATTTGAAAGATGGAGCACCTCCACCAAACTTTCCTGGATATGCAGCTTATAAAACCTAAGGTCAACCAACTGTTGTGTGATGTATGTCAGAAAGAACTTGCCACATTCACTCTTTCCTTTGCACAGTCGAGTTAACATGCAGTATCATGGTGTCAAAGTATATGCAGGCGATTTTTCCATAAACATTTTTAATCTCTATGCCCCAGCGAACCAGTTTCGACTGATGCCTTTACCAGTGATGCATCACTAGTGAACCTACCATCATTCTTGGAGATTTTAATGCCAGACATAAGATTATTGGTGGGTCTATTACAAAAACACCAATGAACTAATCTAGTGAGATTTGCTGAATGAGCATGATAATGTCGAATTGTGGGCACTACTGAGGCCTACTCACATATATGGTGGCATACTAGGATCTGTGTCTTGGATCTAATACTTCGTATTACGATGCATGACCTATCATTGTTGATGATCTTCTATCTGATCACTTCCCAAAGACTAACAAACTGTCAAGTCTTGATCTCATCTCCAGCACTCAAGGGCCTAAATACAGAAGGAGGAAAACTTATTCTCAATCCAGACACAGAGAAACTTTATTAACCACTTGGATCAATGGTATAAGAATTACGAGCCCACTGGCACACAAAAATTTAACTGATGATTTATAATTACCACTATTTGTGAGTGTTCTCACAGATCAAGTGGGCAGGAATAGGAAACAAAGACCCCTCACTATAAATAACAATAATACCATGTAAATACTATAAGATCCACAGCTGCGCAATCTAACACATGGAAGACTAGGAGGATTGGTAAGATTACGTGAATGTAGAACCCCAGACCTGCTCAGAACGTTCCAAGCTGCACTAACAAATGCAAGGAATAGAAAGGAAGAACTTAGGAACAGGAATGGTGAACAGTTTCGTAGTGGATTAAATTGGTCCACCCCTTTGAGTTTTGGTTGGAAAAGTATATAAATAAAATATCCAGGAAAAAAGACTGGCAATGTTGCTCATCCCTTTCTCTTGAAAAAAGCAAATGACTCATAAATGACTGGTCCAAAACATCCAGGCATGAAAGCCTTCCTCTCATATTAGAAAAAATTTAGAGAGTATTCTGAAGAAATGTTGAAATGATTAATTTTATGAGCCCAAAGTATTGATGAGAGTGATTGCCTCTTTACCGAGTATGAATATAGATAATGCATTAACCAAAGGTCGATCAACTGCTCCTGGAAGAGGATGGTATAACCTATGATTTTCTCAGAATCTAAGGCACGTGCCTTGATAACCCTTTGTTGGCACTGTATAATATCAGTTACATTTGAGGGCGGTTCTTCCATTTACTTCCTTGACCAATAGTCTCATTGTGCCTATCCCTAAGCCCCAACAGCATGATACATTTAGGCCGATCTCTTAACTAGTTGTCTTTGCAAAACTTTTGAAAGATGCTGGCTTAACAGATTGTATACAGAGTTCAGACATCAATTTCCCCCTACCTCTAGGGTTCATGAAAGCGTAAAAGTGTGCAGAACTGTATTTCACCTTTCTCACTGCACAACCTCTACTAGTTTTACCACTTTTCTTGATCTAAATCTGCATTTGATATGCAAACAGAACAACCGTTATACTACATGAACTAGCCAAAATGAAATTTGGTGGTAGCTTTCTCTGCTGGATGTCCAATAGCGATACCTGTTCAAATAGAGATCCTTGTCCTTTACCAAGGCTTCAGAAGTGATTCTAAAGAAATGTCTTTAGGTACACGCAGGGAGGAAGTTCTTAGTTCCCATGCTATTTAATATTCTGATTAATGCTCTCCTAAATGCTTACCTGCCTCACCTAACATCATAGCTAAAAGCTATGCTGATGTTATCGCCTGATCATACAACAGGGCATAAGAAGATGAATACCATTCTTAATGAAGAAATTCAAGCAATTTGTAATCGACTAGGCCTCATAATTATCTTCCTCTAAAACAAAGTTATTAACAAGCAAAAACGACATCCCCACACATCTATTTGCAGGGTGAAATCATTAAGCTACGTTTAAAACTTACAGATATCTTGGTGTAGATGTACCCCTTTAACAATCCACTATCCACAACTAAACAAGAAGTAAAGCTAGGTAAATGCTCTCAAAGCTTGTTGCTGCTCAATCCCAACTATGTGTGCCTAATGTGAGATCGTAGAGAATTGATGTACATAGCCTATGTTAGGTCCTTTAATGATTATGCGCTCCCCATTTTGATTGTGATATTAGCTGTGGAAAGTTCCCTCCGACCTTGGAGGTTAATGCCAAATGAAGCTCTCAGGACTATTCTTGGCTGTCCCAGATTACAAAAGTTCTTAACATGAGGAAGGAGCTTGGTATTTTAGTATCGTGATAGGTTAGTTGAAATTAACACTGTACTCGGTATTAGAATGTTGAGAAACGAAACCAGACTCTGTCACATGTGAATCTTACCAAGGTTAGAGGTAAATACACACAGAATCTAAATGGATTGAGAAAACGTGCATTTGCATTAAGTTTTATAACCTGCATGAACCTGTATCACTGTAGGCAACAAAGAGCATTTCACCCCTCCATGGAAGATGGTTTCATTTAATATCACATACCTACAAGTCCCTCCCAAGAAGCTCAATGCTAGTAATCCCTTCCTTAAAATCTCTTGTTAGAGCATACTGTCAAGAAGAAATTTGTCCGCCTAGCTGGTTAGTAATAAGTTATCACAAGTTATATCAAAGTGGATCTAACAGGAGTTTCTGGCAGGGCTGCATTGCTCTTGTTGCCACCTCCCTAGTTAAGAACGATAATAAATTTGTTTGACAGTTAGCATAAATAAGAATTAACAACTGGGCGTCTACCCTGCAAACTGAATTGTTTGCAATCCTAATGGCGCTAAAGCTAACCTATGACAGAGCTTGACTCTATTAATCATTACTGATTCTATGTCATCATTGAAGGCTCTTCGGCTCATATAATGACTCCAACAACATGTATTGGCGGAAGCAGGTATAGATTCTCAAAAATTAGGGGGAGACACAAAGGAATAATGTACAATTGCTAGGTTCCCATTACACATTGGATTACCCTTAATGATAAAGTTGATATGTTAGCCAAGAAAAGTATCCAGAAGGAGAACGTTGTTAGATATTAACTTTGGTATAACTGTGTCTAGCATTAGGATTATATTAGGAGAGAAGTAAATAATGAAGATGATTGTTATAGGAATGCGTTAGAAGCCTGAGTAGATCTATAACCACTATGATAACATGAACGTAGAATAAGTATGTTTATGTGTGAGCAACTTGCAATGTGAAAACATGTACTGATGATGTTGTAGTGGCCAGGCTTAAGGCTTGGTTACAAGCACTTCTGGCAGTTTGGGAGACACACAGATGATGATCAAACTAAATGTAAATTTATGTGATCAGGAATATGGTCACTCTCTGAACACTATGTGCTTAATTGTTCCCAATTATTGAGGAATACAGTAGATAGACAGTATAATAACCTATGTGACATGTCAAGATATCTTATTATGAAAATAAGATACCAAGTTATTATAAGCAAATTTCCTAAATTTGCTTGTAACAGATAAGTGAACTATAGATATGTAGATATAAATCCATATGTATTCCTGTTAACCCTTTGGGGCCTAGTTCCTAGGCCTTTTGTGTATCCACATGCTCTCGCGCTACCGTCCACAGGATGGATATGGGGTGCACAATAAACTAGCCACTTCGGTGGCAAAATCTAATCTGGTGTATATGATGGTACATGTGTATATAATGGTGCAGATGTATCTGATGGTACAGGTGTATATAGTAGTACAGGTGTGTATGAAGGTACAGGTGTATATGGAGGTACATGTGTATATGATGGTACAGGTGTATATGATGGTACATGTGTATATAGTGGAACATGTGTATATGATGGTACAAGTGTATATGATGGTACAGGTGTATATAGTGGTACAGGCTTATATGATGGTACAGGTGTATATGGTGGTACAGGTGAATATGATTGCTCAGGTGTATATGATGGTACAGGTGAATATGAATATAGAGGTGTTTATGATGGTACAGGTGTGTATGATGGTGCGGGTGTATATGATGGTACATGTGCATGTAGTGGTACAGATGTAAATGAGGGTACAGGTGTATGTGGTGATACAGATGCTTATGGTGGTACAGGTGTATATGATGTTACGGGTGTATATGATGGTACAGGTGTATATGATCGTACAAGTGTATATGGTGGTACAGGTGAATATCATTGTACAAGTGTATATGATGGTACAGGTGAATATCATGGTACAGGTGTTTATGATTGCACAGGTGCATATGATGGTACGGGTGTATATGATGGTACATGTGCATAAAGTTGTAGGTGTGTATGATGGTACAGGTGTATATGGTGGTAAAAGTGTATATGGTGGTACAGGTGTATATGGTAGTACAGATGTATATGATGATACAGGTGTATATGATCGTCCAGATGTATATGATGGTACAAGTACATATGGTGGGACAGATGTATATGATGGTACAGGTGTATATGATGGTAAAGGTGTCAATGATGGTACAGATGAATATGATGGTACAGGTGTATATGATGGTACAGGTGTATATGATGGTACAGGCGTATATGATGGTACAGGGTTGAATATGATGGTACTGGTTGTATATGATGGTACAGATGAATATGATGGTACAGGTGTATATGATGGTACAGGTGTATATGATGGTACAGGTGTATATGGTGGTACAGATGGATATGGTGGTACAGGTGTATATGATGATACAGGTGTATATGATCATCCAGGTGTATATGATGGTGCAAGTATATATGGTGGAACAGATGTATATGATGGTACAGGTGTATATGATGGTAAAGGTTTCAATGATGGTACAGATGAATATGATGGTACAGGTGCATATGGTGGTACAGGTGGATATGGTGGTACATGTGTATATGATGATACAGGTGTATATGATCGTCCAGGTGTATATGATGGTGCAAGTATATATGGTGGAACAGATGTATATGATGGTACAGGTGTATATGATGGTAAAGGTGTCAATGATGGTACAGATGAATATGATGGTACAGGTGTATATGATGGTACAGGTGTATATGATAGTATAGGTGTATATGATGGTACAGGTGGCCTCATGACTCCAGTCTCTTCCAACCTTTTCTTGAAGCTCTTAATAATCTTGCCCCTTCCATTAAGTTTAAAGCTGAATGGGAATCTAATTCCTTGCTTCCTTTCCTTGATGTCCACGTCCACCGCTCAGATACAGGTTTTTCCTTTTCCGTTTACCGAAAACCTATGCACAGTGGCATGTACATTCACTACTTTTCGTATCATGCTTTCCTTGTCAAGAAAAGTGTTCTTATCTCCCTCTTTCTCTGTGCCCTCCGCATCTGTGATCCTCAGTTCCTTCCAGCAGAAACTTTTCCGCTTTCATTAATTCGTTTTCCCGTCTTGGCTACCCTTCCCTTTTCATAGACTCTGCCCTCTCACGTGCTAAAACGCAACTTTCTTTCTCTCCCAAACTCTTACTCCTGGGAACTCTTCTATCCCTCTGCCTTCTACATTCCGGTCTTTTCTAATCTCAACCAATCTTCGTTCCCTTTAGAAATCAAGCTTACCTTCGCCAGACTAACACTCTTCGCAATAATCTCGTTCATGCCTCTTCCTCCCTCTACAGATGTACCTGGTGTCTACTCTATTTCTGTCCTCCTGTCCTCTTCAATACTTCGGAGAAACTGGTCGATCTCTTTCTGACAGACTTAGGGAGCACAAAAAATAGTGTTAGGTTTGCGACACTAACAATGCTCTTTTCTGTCACGTTCAGAGATCATGTCATCCTATTGACTGGTCTTCTGCTTAAAACTGTCTTCCCTATTCCACTCGAACAGTCGCCGTCTAGTTGAATCCTCTTATTACACAACTTTCCTTGTATGAATCTTAGCCCTGGCTTCGTCTCTGTAGATGGCCCTTCCTCTCCCGCTACATTGTAAAATGCTCCTAACTTCAGAACACCCGTGACTTATCCTGACTCCTCATTTTTCTTTTTCTTTTTCTTCTTCTACTATTCCCCTTTCTCTTTTCTTTTTCCTCTGGGTTGTCTTTATCTCTTCCTCTCTCATGTTTCTGTTCTTCTTCATTTTTTCACCACTTTCCCTTTTCACGCTCTCTGTGCGCTTGCTCTGTGGGCACTAGCTCTCTTGCAGTGCTCCCTTCCTCGTATTGGACTGGCTCGTCTCCTTATTCCCCACTTCTACCACTAGTACTATACTACCTCTTTACTACTATACTAATACTACTACTTACTGATGAAATTTAAGACACATGTGCGGGCGTCTGGGTGTCTTTTTTGTGGGACGTTTCGCCATCCAGTGGCTGGATGGATGGCGAAAACCTCTACGATAGGGATGCCCGGTGGGTGTTGCGCATGGTTGTCTTAATTTCATCTTGTCGGTATTATATACCATTCTTGTACTACTACTACTACCACCACCTCTTCCTACCTATATATAGCCGTCCTGCTCCACTTCTGGTTAGTGTGACTTTGTAAATGGTCCAAGTCGGACCGAAACGTCATCGAAAGCTTCTCTTTTATGTGGGTTATTTGTGTATCGTTCCAGTCACGGTATTGTGCCTTTTTTTGTTATTTACAGGTGAATATGATGGCAAATGTGCATATGATGGTACAGGTTTTTATGGTGGAACAGGTGTATATGATGGTACATGTGTATATGGTTGTGCAGGTGTATATGGTGGTATAGGTGTATATGATGGTACAGGTGTATATGATGGTACAGGTGTATATGATGGTACAGGTGTATATGAGAGTACAGGTGTATATTATGGTACAGGTGAATATGATGGTACAGGTGTATATGATGGAACAGGTGTATATGGTATAGGTTTACATGATGATACAGGTGAATATGATGGTACAGTTGTATATGAGAGTACAGGTGTATATGATGGTACAGGTGAATATGATGGTACAGGTGTATATGGGTCAGGGACCAAGACTTTCAACAAAAGTCGTTGACTAGTTGCACGAGACTAACTTGATAGATGATACAAGTGTGGATATGTGGGGAAACAAATAAGTTGCAACCACAAGGATGAAAGATGCATTTTTTTTAAATTGCCGAGATACATTAGAAAATGTTCAACAAGACAGTCAATAAAAACATAAGAAATGGGCAGCAAAGAGAGACAATAGAGGATGGAGGATTAATAACTCACTTAAGGTTCACTATTAAGGGATATGGTATAAAATACCCACAGGATGTATAAGACACATAAATGCAATATAATACGATTCTTTATTGACAATGTTTCGCCCACACGTTGTGGCAAAATGTATTCGTATTATACTGTTAGTCTACCATAATAACAGTAGAAATGCTAAAATTAAGAAGCAGGAAGCATAGATATTATTGCAATAACAGAGACCTAGTTGAACTTAAGAAAGACATGCACGGTACATGCCGCTTAAAAGAAAATAATTTTTTCCCTCATCTGTAACGTCCAGAGGAAAGGTGGTGGAGCAGCGAAGTTACTCAGGAATAATTTAAAATGTTTTATTAAACATAACATAAAAATGGAAGCGATGAACACTGAATTTCTTTGACTGCAGTTTCTCGAGGAATGTGAAAAATTAATCTTGAGTGTGATCTTGGGTCCACCAGACTAAGACAGGGAGCAGGAAAACTTCTGTGGGATGAGATTACTAAGGCCTCTAAATACGAGAATGTTGTCTGAATAGATTTGGCAGGAAATCATGAGTATTCAAACTTGAAATGCGGTCCAGGATTACTTTTTTGAAACAGTTCGTGACAGTGGCAGCTAGAAGAAATAGCCTATTAGATAAGGTTCTTGCAACGGTTGATTCTAATTAATAATCTCGTCGAAAATGGCGAACTTGGAGAATGTGATCTCAAATCATTCAGTTTCAATATCTCTTTCAATTACCCTAATAACTCTGATCATGAACACTCTCTGCTCAGACGCTGTGCTGAGCGGTCGTCAGCTGTCTCTCCTCAATCCCGACACCTGGTGGAGGAGCTTTGAGACGACAACAACGATGGCGACTGGTTTTCGACGAAGAGTTAATACTGTGTGTATTGACCTTATAAAGGGCACAATCCCCAGCGCATCGATTAATGTGTTGGTGCCGATGATCATCTGCGATGAATATGGCATCCAGCGTGAATCCCTGTGTGGCGTTGCCTTAAATGGACTATCCCGGATCTTTGTCAAGTTTTGTGATACCAAGACCTACGAGCAGATTGTCAACCAGTATCAGGATGTTAGCAAGCAAGTCACCCCAGCAGTCACAGTTAAGTTGTGCGACGTTTCACAATACTATACGTGGGTACGTGTGCGAAACGTGCCTTTTGAGGCTCACGAAGTTGACATACGTGACGCCTTCAAATACTATGGGACGATCCACCAGGTTACTATGGATCGGTGGTCTGATGGCCACTTTGCTGGATTACAAGAAGGGTCTTTCACGTTAAAAATGTCCCTGCGCCAACCAATACCTTCGTACATAAACCTGGAGGATTTTTCCGTACCCAGGTGTATGTTACGTATCCTGGACAGAGACGAACTTGTCGCCTTTGCGGCGCATTGGACCACATTGCTGCACAATGCGTTAAGTGCCAGCCGCCCTCAGGAAGTAGTAGTCATCCGGATGGTGAGGCTCATCGTCGGAATCTGGCGGATGAAGTAGTCGAGGACTTACCGCGCCTGAAATCGTGGAGAGATGAGGTGGATCGGGCCATGCTCGTGGAGTCATCCTGCGTGACTCTACCTGGTACGGTCAACCACGATGTGGTAGAACATGGTGGACGTGAGAGCCTCAAGCAAGGGGGGATGCTGACATGGATGCTAAACATTGTATCGACATTGAGCGACCTAATAGCTTCGCAGGAGTATAATTCTGTGCCGTGTGTGCCTGCGTTGGAGTGTTCAGGTGAGGAGAGAACACAGTTAAAGGATGTCGATCAGTTAATTAACGTAAGTGAGGTAGAAGGTCCGAGAGTTCATACTGTTGCGGTAGAAGTTCACAGGGAGAACATTACAGGTCCTGATAAAGCTGAGGATGCTGTTTCTAGGAAGCGTGCGGCTACCCCGCCCGACTCCGACGATGTCTTGACCCCTGGACAGCGCTCTGGGAAGAAGACGTGGTCGGAAGTCACGGGTGGGGCGTCGCGTGGTTCCAGGACAGCGAGTAATATAACAGAGAATGTACAAGGTAAAGGTGGCGCCTTAGGCGTTAGTCAACGTAAAGGGAAAAGGGTGTGGTGGTCCCTCGAGGAAAGCCACCGTTCGCAAAGTTAGGTGTATAACCATAAATGTTAATGGTATGAAAAATAACAGACGACAAGTGCAGGTACATGAGTGGTTGCATCGCTTTGCAGTAGACGTATGTTTCTTGCAAGAACATAACCATAAAGTTGGAAGTTCGTTTGCGATAGATGGTTATGATGTTTATATGGCTCACTCGAGTCGTTTGAAAGGTGGTGTGGCTGTATTAATAAAAGCGACCAGCCCGTTCGTGATGAAACATTGGGAGGAAGGGGGGGGGGGTCGCGTGGTGCGCGTCATAGGTGAGTGGGGTACTCAACGGGTGGGTTTTGTAGGAGTATATGGGCCAGCTGAACATGATGTTAATATTAAAAATACTTTTGTTAACGATGTTCTTGTGTACTATTTGAGATCTCTGCCTGATATAACAGTAGTTGGTGGCGACTGGAACTGTGTGGTGCGCCGTAAAGACGTAGAACCGAGGGGAGCCGGTTATTGTTCGATTATTTTGGGTGATTTGTTGTCTGGACGGGGGTTGGTGGATGTAAGTGGAAGCAGTGACTTAGGGATTGAGCACACTTTCGTGCGTAAAGATTATGCTGCGCGCTTGGACAGGGTATATGTGTCTCGGCGGGTAGTTGTAGCCAAAGTGCGTGTGTTAGATGTGTATTTCTCCGACCATCGCGGTGTTCTCGTAGAGTTCGACTGGAGAGGTCTCCCGACGAGTTTTAAAGGATATTGGAAGTTAAATACTCGTTTACTTCAAAGTGCGGAAGATAAGACACTCTTCACGCACTTATGGACGTCTATGGGCGTAGACTCCTTAGAAGGTAGTGATTTAGTGCGACACTGGGACGCGGTTATGAAGCCTCGCATTAAGGATTTTTATGTACATCGGGGTAAGGAGGCCTCTCGATTGGAGTATGGGTTTTTGAGGTACCTGGAGGGATCTTTACGGCACTGTTATGCGCAAGGGGAGGTATCTGGAAATTACCCAGTGGACGAGATTGACAATCTAAAGGAACACATCCAGGTGCTGAAAAATTACGGTTTTTGATGGGCGCGTACTTCGAGTGGAGTCGAGGAGGCTGTGTGGGGTGATAAGCCGTCCGCTTGTGTCTTACATAGTCAGACACAAAGGAGGAAGGCGACCGAAATCGTGCGTTTCGTGGTGCAGGATGGCGTTGAAGGGTATAGTGAGGGTCAGGTTGTAACAACAACTGAAGGAATAAGCTCTTATGTTGATAAATGGTTTAATCTCAAAATGCTAAATAAAGATGTAAGCGTGGATGCAATACGGGAATTGGGGCGGAATGTACGATGTAAGTTGAATGATAATGATCGCTCTCTCATGGGTGGGCCTATAACTGAAGCTGAGGTGTGGGAGGCTTTGCAGGGCATGTGTAAGGGTAAGGCGCCAGGTATTGATGGTATTCCGTGTGAATTTTATATTCAACATTGGGAGGTCATACGGACTTTTCTGGTACGTTTACTTAATGCGATGAAGGAAGGGGGACGTTTAGGTTTGTCTCAGAGTACGGCGATTTTGGTGTTAGTTAAAAAATGTGACGTACCCGTATCACTTAAGGATTACCGACCAATATCACTAATGTGTAGTGATTATAAATTATATGCAAAAATTTTAATGAATCGGATTAAGAAAGTGTTTGACAAGGTAATACATAAGGGTCAGTTTGGCGTACCAGGTAGGACAATGTATGATGGTCATGGGAATATCAGGGAGTTTGTCGAGGAATGCGGAACGAGGGGCGGGGGTGGTGTTTTGGCGTTAGACTGGCAAGCTGCTTTTGATAGTGTAGAAAGGGATGTGCTGTGGAAGTTTATGAGATGGCAGGGTTTTGGTAATGAGATCATCAAGTGGGCTCGTTCTTTGTATAATGGTGCTGGGTTTCAAGTACAAATTAATGGGAAGTTAGGAGACTGTCAAATTGAATAGAGGCATTCGACAGGGATGCCCTATGTCTCAAATGCTCTTTGCTTGCATGCAGGACCCTTTTTATTGGACAGTTTGTGGGCGGGGAGTAGATTCGTCGTGGGTTCGGGTAGTGATCGACCTGCCATAGTAGGTTATGTGGATGATACAACTGTCCTATTACGTACGAGGGAGCAATTACGTTTAGTGGGAAGACTTGTAGATGTATTTGGTAAGGCAACAGGAATGCGGGTTAACAAAGAAAAATCAAAGATTATGATGTTGGGAGATTGGGCGAGAGAGGAGGTAGGTATATTATTATTATAATCAAAAAGAAGCGCTAAGCCACAAGGGCTATACAGCGCTGCAGGGTAGGGAAGGAAGCAAGGGAATTGGATGGCAGAAGGGAGGGGGGATGATCAGCAGGTTACAGAAAACAGCGGGGCAGGGGATAGTACGGGGGTAGAGGGTAGCAAGAGATTGAAGTAGAAAGGGCTGAAGGTATCAGAATTTGTGAAGTAAGTCAGTCGTTGTCAAAAAGTTAATGAGAGAGTCCGGATGAAAGGTGGGTCCATCAGCGAGAAGGGAAGGTAAAGAGAGAGCAGCGGAGTGAAAACGACGTCAGATGTAAATTCTGCCTGCTCGTTGATAAAGTGGGCAGTCCAACAGAATGTGGCTGACTGATAATGGAGCTTGGCAATTCTCACAGAGAGGAGCAAGACGCCTCTCCATGAGATATCCATGAGTAAGACGAGTATGGCCAATGCGAAGACGGGAGAGAGTAGTCTCCCAACCTCGACACTGGTGATAAGAAGACGGCCAATAACCTATACTCGGTTTAATAGATTGAAGTTTGTTGCCGAGCATAGTAGACCAACGTTGTTGCCAACGGGTGTGAAGGTGGGAAGATATTGCAGCAAAATAGTCCGTAAATGGAATACCTCTATAAGAAACTGGTAGGTCATGTACTGCTGACCGCGCAGCAGTGTCTGCCTGTTCATTGCCCTGTACGTCAACATGACCAGGGACCCAACAAAAAACAATATCTTTATGCTTGGTAAAGATGCGGCGTAGTCAAAGTTGGATACGGAGGACTAAGGGGTGAGGTGTATCAAATTTTTGTATAGCTTGTAAAGCACTAAGGGAGTCTGAGACCCACAAATGATGACACAGGCATAGATGCAATACGGATAAGTGCTGTAAGGATGGCATATAATTCAGCAGTAAAAATACTAGCCGAAGATAGTAAATGCCCTTGTACGACGCTGTCCGGAAACACTGCTGCGAATCCTACGCCATCAGAAGACTTAGAGCCATCTGTGTACACAGCAATGGCATGAGTATGAGAGTGAAAGTGGTCAAGAAAAAGAGAGCGGGAAGCGACCGTAGACAGTTGGGCTTTCGAGCAAGGGAGGGAGAAAGAACAGACTCGAACAGCTGGAACTTCCCAGGGGGGTAGGGAAAAGTGAGATGCTACATGTACATAGAAAGGTGGTAGTTGAAGAGAAGACAAGAGCGAATGAAGGCGAAGAGAGAAGGGACGGAGTAAACAGGGGCGGCGAACAAATAAAGAATGTCTACTAATATCAGTGACCATTCTATAATTGGAAGGATTGCGGGGATCATGAGAGCGTACATAGTAGCGCAGGCAATGGGCATCACAGCGATCGGATAAGGATGGAACGTTCGCTTCTGCATAGAGGCTCTCGACAGGGGAAGAGCGAAAAGCACCAAGGCATAAACGTAATCCTTGGTGATGAATGGGGTTAAGGCTAGAGAGAGTAGCAGGAGATGCCGCTAAATAGATCTGGTCACCATAATCAAGTTTCGATAAAATAAGGGTGGAATGTAGGCGAAGGAGGGTTCGACGATCAGCTCCCCACGAAAGATGAGCAAGGGTTTTAAGAAGGTTCATCCGGCTGTGACAAGTTGCCTTCAGAGAGGTAATGTGAGGTTTTCAGGATAACCTACGATCAAAGAGGAGGCCCAGAAACTTGACTGTATCACGTTCAGGGATACGGGAGCCATAGAGGTACAAAGGATGATCGGAGATGACAGAGCGTCTAGTGAAAGTGATTTGGTGGGTTTTAGTGCTGGAAAATTTAAACCCACGTGTGGTGGCCCAATTGGAAACACGGTCGACTGCATGTTGGAGAGAAACTGTAAGGAGGTGACAGTCAGCGCTTGCACAGGCAATAGCGAAGTCATCAACATAGAGTGATGACCAAATATTTGATGGAAGACTAGAGGCCAAATCATTAATAGCAAGGAGAAAAAGTGTTGTGCTCAGAACACATCCCTGGGGGACACCTTCAGCTTGGATAAAGTCCGGGGAGAGCACATTATTAACCCGAACACGGAAATGCCTGTCAGTTAAAAAGTTCTTAAGGAAGGATGGTAGATTGCCTCGAAGGCCTAAGGAGTGGGCTTGGGCTAAAATATTATACCTCCAAGTTGTGTCATATGCCTTCTCAAGGTCAAAAAATATGGCAATAACTGAGTGGTTATTCGCAAAGGCATTACGAACATACGTATCCAAGCGTAGTAAGGGGTCTATGGTAGAACGTCCCTTACGAAAGCCATATTGACGAGTGGAGAGACTGTTGTGTGTCTCTAAATACCACACTAAACGTCTATTTACTTGGCGTTCCATTACTTTGCAAACTGCACTGGTAAGAGCAATGGGACGATAGTGGGAGGTTTCATGTCCCGTAGTGCCTGGTTTGCGGAAAGGGAGAACAATGGCGGATTTCCACAGCTGTGGAAGAACTCCTTGTGACCAAATAAGATTGTAAAGGCGTAATAGGACTGCAAGGGCTGACTGATGTAAATGTTGTAGCATACGAATATGAATGTCGTCGGGCCCAGCTGCCGATGATCGACAAGCTAAGAGTGTTGCCTCCAGTTCTTGAAGTGTAAAAGGCACATTATACTGTTCTTCTCTGAGAGAAGAAAAGTCCAAGGGTGCTAACTCTCTGGCAGACTTTGAGGAAAGAAATGAGGGGCATAGATGGAGTCCCTGAGAAATACGGACCAGATGATTGCCAAATTCATTGGCAACATCTAGTGGGTTTGCTATATCAACACCGGCAACCCGCAGAACAGGAGCCGGGTCAGGAGAATATTTACCACTCAGTTTTCGTACTTTTTTCCAGACTGCACTCATAGAGGAAGCAGAGGTGATGGTGGAGACATAATCTCGCCAGCAAGTGCGTTTAGCGTCACGGATGACACGGCGAGCGATCGCACGCTTCTGTTTAAAATCAAGGAGTCGCTCTGTGGTTCTATTGTACCGGTACCTGCCCCATGCAGCGCGTTTCAAACGTACTGCACGAGCACAAACAGGAGACCACCAAGGCACGCATTTCTGAGAATGCCTGCCCGAAGTTTGGGGTATAGAATGAGAAGCTGCGGTGAAAACGGAGGACGAGAAGAGGTGTAAAAGCTCATCGATGGAGGACGAAGAAGGAACCTCTTTAAAAACAGTTAGGTGTGAGTAAAGGTTCCAATTTGCCCGATTAAATTGTCAGCGTGGGGTGCGAAGAGGTGGTGAATATGAAGGGGAAGTAAGAATGATTGGGAAATGATCACTGTCATGTAAGTCCGGGAGAACAGACCAAGTGAAGTCTAATGCGGCGGAGGAAGAGCAGACTGAGAGATCGATGCAAGAGAGATAATGAGTCCGAGGATCAAAATGGGTGTGAGTACCTGTATTTAAAACATGGAGGGGGTGGGTGGCAAGAAAAGCCTCTAACTGAATTCCACGGGAATCACAGTGAGACCCCCCCCCCAGAGGAAATGGTGGGCATAAAAATCACCAAGTAACAGAATCGGTGGCGGTAATGACGAAACAAGGAAGGCAAAATCCGGAATAGATAATGCCCGAGAAGGAGAGAGATATAAAGAACAGAGCGTATACCACCTATGTAAGTGGATACGGGCTGCTGTGTAATGCAGCGAAGTATGAACAAATAGCTGATGGTACGGAATATCAGTGCGGAGAAGAAGGGCACTTTCTTTAAAAGGTCCCATCAGGAAAAGGATCTGAAGAATACAATAAATTATAGCCTGAGATGTGAGAAATAACAGCAGAGTGTAATTTTGGTTCCTGTAGCAAACACCAACAGGGGCAAACTGGGAGAGTAACATCTGAAGCTCACCCTGATTACCCTGAGGCCCGGCGTATATTCCACTGTAAATAGGCCATGATTGGCAATGATAAAGATACTTGAAATCCGCAGGTAAGGGTTCCTACGGACTAGAAGGGTTAGAAAAGTCCACATGCAGAGGCAGTGGAAAACGTTCAAGCAGCGAAGGAACGGTGCGCTGTGAAGAAAGGAGTTGCGCAGATGGAGCAGAGGAGAGAGAAAGAGCGGAAGGTGGATCAGTGTCCATTGATGGTTTGGTCTCTGCAATATATTCAGAGATTGCTTCAAGTGTTTCGGAATTCAGAGATGTCGTATGGGAGACAATATTGGGAATGGTAGGGGGGGATGAGTAAAGATTGGAACTGTATTGGACTGTACCAAGGAGGGGGGGGGGCGAAAGGGTGGAGGGAACTGGAGAAGCGTGGCAGGGGACAGAAGAGGCAGAAACCTGGGAGGTCGCAGAAGAGGAAGAAACTTGGGAGGGAACAGAGGAGGAAGGTACATTACGAGGAGGAGGGTGAACCTCTGCACTTGTAACTGAGCCAGTGAGAGGGGAAGAACCAGGGACAGAGACAGGGAGGGTAAAATGAGGAGGTGGAAGATGGGTAGGAGGTGTTAACGGACCTTTTTTTGACTTTTGAGAAGTAGAGGGACGATTGGGAGGAGGTGTCGTACGAGGTCTCGTCGATACTGAGGCTTGTGAGAGAGAACTCGAAGAAGCGAGATTAGACTGAGGCGTTGAAGTAGGGACGTCTGAGCCGAGGACAGCAAAAGGATTAGATACAGGAGTGATTATGGGAGAGGTAACCACAGAGGTGGGTGTAGAAGATGGGATACCAGAAGTGGGGGGACGTTTTGAAACACGGGAATAAGAAACACGTAGGAGTCTCCCTTGGAGGCGGAGATGAGAAACTGCCATGGCATAAGGGAGACCTTCTGTCTCTTTGAGGTAACGGATTTCCCGCTCGTTTAAATGGACCTGACAACGGCGAGAGTACGAAGGGTGAGCCTCATGACAGTTAAGGCAAGAGGGAGATCGATTGCAAGACGTACTAGAATGGTCATCGGCACCACAGACTGGGCATTCGGCGATAGATCTGCAATATTTCGCTGGATGGCCAAATCGCCAGCAATTTTTACACTGTTGTGGTGTAGGGATCACCTTTCGAACTTGTAACCGATGTCCTGCTATATAAACTGAGGATGGGAGTTCTCGGCTGTCAAAAGTTAAACGAGCCACATTGCTAGGGTATCGTCTCCGCCCACGGGCAGGAAGAACGTAAGTGTCTACCTTGAGGATTGGGAGATCTTGGAGTTCCAGCTGTTCTAGAATGTCAGTGCCACATGTCTGGAAATTTTGTTGAACTATGGTATGGGGCAGAATGACAGTACCACTACAAGAATTGAGGGAATGATGTTTTTCAAGAGTGACAGGAACAGTATCGATATGGGAAAGACGAGAGAGCTCATGAGCCTGGGTAGCATTCTGTACGGTAATGATGCACATACCGCTCTTAAGAGCATGAAAAGAAATATCTTTACCAACATGGCATAGGAGTGCCTTGCCAATACTATGGTCAGAAAGATAGGCAGTAGAGGAAGTTGGTCGTAAAGTGAAGAATTTAGTCCACGTTCAGTCTGAAAAATGAGCGTGGAAAGGTAGTGAAGGACGTGTCGATCGTTTCTGAGAAGAACGAGAAGGTGGAGAAGTATCATCAGCAGGTAATTGTCGTTGGCGTTTAGGCGTGGGACAGAGTTTTGGGCCGACGTGGAAAAGGGTCGGCGATTTGAAAATTGCCGCACCGTAGAGGGAGAGGCCAGAAGCATAGTCAGAGGAGAGCGAAGGTCCGATAAATTGAAGGAGTCAGTCGAGGCCTCAGTACCTGAAGCGGGTGAGGAAACAGCACCGGCAATAGGTACAGAGGCATGAGGAATGTCTGAAGAGTGGTCCAAAGACGAGGCGGGGTCAGAACGGGGTGCGGTATCAAGAAGGGGCCCGGGGGTACCAAGTTCATGGACTAGGGCTGCCATGGTTAGGTTACTTCTTTCTTTTTGTTTTTAAGAAAAAAAAAGAAAGAAGAAAAGAAATAAAAAAAAAAAAAAAAAAAAAAGGGGGGGGACTGGGGAGGGATAGTTCCTAGGAGGAATGAAAGGGCCAGAAATCTCCCTCCGCGCCCAAGAGGACCTCAGCACCGCAAGTAGCGCAGATGCAGCATGGAACCCGTGCCATACCCTACCCATCATGCTAGTAAACTAACAATCCGGGATAGCAACCTCACATCTGCCGAGCTACCTCGGTGGACAAAAAAGAGGGCGGCTGGATATCCGCCACAAAGCATACCTCCTTCAGCCACCACCCCCGGAATCTGAAAGGTGGCTTCCAGAGATACACTCGTCGCCCGAAAGACACCCAAAGCTACTCCGGGATACCGGAGAGGGATTGGGACATCCCCAGGCGATCCAGATTCCACGGCAAACTACGCCACCGCTAAGAACCTCAACGGAATGGGATGGACCCCGGTATCCTTTCCCCTACCTAGGAACTAGCGCGCCTGTGGGAGAAATCCCAAAGGACAAAAAGAGGAAGGGCAAAAGGGAGGGGTGGGGAGGAGGAGGAGGAAAGGAAAAAGGGGAGGATGGGGAGGATGGGGAGGATGGGATAGGGGAGGGGAGATTGGGGGGTAATTAGGTTCGGTCTGAGGAAGAAGACCGATAGGTCTAATTCCTCAGACCAAGAGCCTCTTCACCACGCCAAGGAGCCCCCCTTGAAGAGGGGAGGTAGGTATAGAGACGTGGACAGTGGTTGACTGTGTTAACATATGTGGTATACAGTATATGAGAGAGGTTGATAAGACGAGGGCTTGTAATTCGGGGGGGTGGTAAATAGCGTTTTGAGGCGCTTACATAGTTTAAGGCCACGACATTTAACCCTACATCAGAGGGCGATAGTAATTAATCTTCTTCTTTATAGTAAAGTTTGGCACGTTGCTGCGCTGTATCCACTAATACAGGGGGATATCAAACATCTTTTACATAGAGTTTATAGATTTCTGTGGGGCTCAGGGTGCGACTGGCTCACAAGAGCGGTGGTAGAGACACCAATGCGTCAAGGAGGGTTAGGTCTTGTTCCTTTAAGAGACCGAGTCATTGCTTGTTATGTGAAACGTCGTTTTCTCCGACTGGGTGGCAGGCATGGTGGTTTAACAGAAATGTATCGTGACCTGCGCAGGTGGTGGGGACGGGCAGATGTAATCAGGTGCGATACGATGCTACGTGTGTTGCTGTGCATGCGAGACGTGCGGAGCATTAAATTGAGTACTTTGGAAAGAGTGGGTATGGTGAAAGTGGAGGTGAGAGTTCAGGGAATGTTCCCCATGTACGCGTGGTGTGATATATGGAAGCGGGTTCATCAGTTACGTCTCCTTCCTCGAGTACGCGAAGTGGTTTTTAAATTTTTGCACGGGATTCTGCCGTCCAAGGTGGTGTTGTCTAATCGGCGTGTAGAGGAGGACCGGAGTTGTTCAGTGTGCGGGGAGGACGAATCAGCGTTTCATGTTGTGTATTTCTGTGAAAATTTAGGTATAGTACGTGCGTGGTTCAGCAGGGTTTTACGAATGGTAGGGGGGGGAGGTTTGTCGGTACTTAGGGTGTTGAGTTTTGATGTGGGTGGGGTTGACATCTGTGTACAACGTGCGGTGTCGTATGTCGTAGCCGATTATATTTATGTGTCATGGGCTATGAGACATGCTGAAGGGAATAGCAGAATCCGGGTTTTAGCGGGAACAATTCTTAGAACTAAGTGTCGAAATCGGTTGGTATATGAGGGGAGATGGGAGCAAGATTTCCCGTCTGCATATAGAGCGTTAGAGTTAAAGGATTTGAGATAATTTGTTGTTCAGTGGGTAATCTAACCGGCTGGTCAGCTGCGTTTAGTTGTGTGTAAATGTCTAGTGTTTGTGAGTGTTGTATGTATGTCTCCAATGTTGTATGTATGTCTCCAATGTTGTATGTCTCCAATGTTGTATGTATGTCTCCAATGTGATGTCATTAATAAAAATGTAAAATTTTGTATGTGCAGAACGTTAAGAGTTTTGCCCTTTTTATTCTTGTATACCAATCATTGGTATTTGTATAGATGTGTTTTCCTATTACATGTAATATATGATATTGCATGTAATTGCTTACATTATTTGTTGAGATGTCATATAACACATCGTATTTGTTCTATTTGTATGTTTTTGTCGTAGCTTCATTAATACCTATGTCTATGTTGGTGGGTTTGAGTGTGCTTGTGTGTGTGTGTGTGTGTGGGTGTGTGTGTGTGTGTGTATTTTAACACAATGATTTATTATACAGTCTATATACTTACCCATGTGTGCTTGCCATTTGTATATACAACAAAGTTAGACATGTTCGTTAATAATGTATACAGTGTTGTGTCTAAGTATAAAACCATTGTGAATACTTTGTTTGTGTGTAAGGTGTATTACCATTATATTGTAAGGTATCGTTGGTCGTGTGAGATTATGATGTGGACGGATCTTGTTAATGTAATTTGACTACAGGAACTTCTTTATAACCAATGTTAGAAAGTAAACTGTTCCATATTTACATAATGTACTTATTGCACTTGCAGTTTGTATTGTAAGCCGTGAGGCAGTTATAACCTTTACCGTTTTAAGTTTAGGGAACAGATGTATCTTTGTTGTTTATGCTTCATATTCTTACGTGTCGTAAGATTCATGCTTTTGGTTAGCATTATAGATGTGTTAGGGTTAACTTAATTTATTGTGCACTCTTGCGGTTCTGATTTATGTTGTCTTTTTCAGATAGGGGGAGGTTCTGTCTGGGGAAGGGGGGGGTTAGTTGTAGGGTTACGGTATGTAACATACTGTCCTCTTTTGAGTTAGTACCTTATAACGTTCAGTCATAGTACAGAATATCTGGTTTTACTTTTGCTGTAGTTAGTACGACAGTATGTATCAATTCTCTCCTTACTTTGGTTACTGTTTGTGTTCTCCTTAGATAATATTTGTTACATGATGTATAATTATTACATTTGTATGTGGTATTATATGGCCATGGAAAGCTTATTACATTTGTTGACAGATAAGGCTTGTTTTGTTATTTTTATGTGCTGTGATGTACTTTTTTAATAAAATATAACAAAAAAAAATAACTCTGAACAAGTCCAGGTCCTTGATTCCTGAGCTGCCGATTTTATGTAGCAAAGGAATTATCTGAGTAAAGCAGACTGAGGTAACTTAACTAAGTATTATCATATGAAGAATGACGGTCAAGATGATTACCAATTTTATATTTCTGAAAACATTGTACTAGCTTCCCAAGCTGCGTATGTCCTGAATAGATTAATTAGATAAAACAATAGATTAACACATGGCTTAAGTCAAAAGAGAGGCATTTACAAGCGAATCAAAAGAGGAGGGGGACACTTAGGGGACTAATATTGTGGAAAATTACATTTATCTGAATGTAACTCATTATGTACATAACAGTAAATGATAAAGATAATTATTATTTATCAGTTACATAGACGAGTAGGAATTTGGGACACCTAGGTCGCAAAAATGCGCCCCCCTTCGATACCTACAACTGTCTTATCCACAAGTTGCTCTAGACATATTAATTACAAATGAAAGATGCATCAACAAGAATTCTGGTAAATATATAAGTTTGTGGACTGTATATTAAAATTAAAAAATGATTATAGATACACAGTTATATAACAGAAGGAGAATATCTTAAAATCACTAACCAGTTTGACTGGAGATCAAGGTGTATCATACTCAGAAAACCTCACTGTCTATGAAAATAACACTGGCCACAGTTAAACATAAACAGACTTATCTGAGGTTCCTGGAGCTGTCTTGTCCAGTCGCCTGATATCTCAAGTTATGCAGGACTGCACATTCAACAATTTCGGCTCCTATTTGAGAGGTGTCAGCCCAATTTTAACCTCGAGAGCACGAAAATTCTTCCCATTTTTACTAGCGTTTTCTTGGCTCATTCAAAACACAATGGCGAGTCCCTTCAGCGCAGGTGCAGTTTCCCATTTTTTATAACATAATTTTTATTAAATACAGTATGGCCATCTATTTACACATAACTACTGTATTTCTGGAAAATATATACAGTATTTTCCACACTGCGGCCGGGCGGAGTTCGTTGCTAAACAACTCAAATTGCTCATTTGGCAATGGTGGAGGACCTGGGTACATATAGGATCTGGCATCTACACGGCGACATATTACACAAGATCACCCTTTTTACACTTTGCCGTCCTTGTGGAATCCAGAAAGTTTCCCTAATACAATTTAAGGTATCTTGTACCCTACCATGCATTACATTTTTATGGGCATTTAGCACAATTAAATTTGTTAGATGATGAGTTTTGGGCAGTAAGATAGGGTGTTTAGCATAATCACCCAATTCAGCATTTTGTAACCTACCTCTGCACCTAATTACATTGTTCTCTAAATATATCCCCAATTTCTCTATTATGGAACCTTTCACAATTTTTCTTTCCATTATCAATTTAATCTTATTTCCATAGAATTCTTCTTGTACCCTCTTTATCCAACATTCAAGAGGATGTGAAAACTTATATGAGATATTCATCTTGTTTAGAAATTTAAACACCAACTTAGTTACATTGATTAGTTTGGGTAAAGAAGAATACCTATTTATATCAATGGCTAAAGAAGGACAAACTATTAGAGCGGTGGTCACAGTAATTTTAACAGGAGCAATACACATCTTTTGCACAGGCCAATTAGCTTTATTTACCAACCAGATCAGTCCTTTAAACCATGATACAGCATTTACAAATTTAGCATAAGGTAAACCTCGAGACAAGAAATCAGCTGGATTCTCCTCACCAGGTATATGATTAAATGTTAACATATGCTGACCCAAACTATTATACTTCTCTTGCATATGATTAATTTCAGCGACTCTGTTTTGTATGTACACAATTTTACTGTTTCCATTACGAATCCATTGTAAGGATACCTCATTATCAGACCAAATTACAGTGTCGCTAATATTTATCTCCTGCAACTTATTTCTTATATAATTAGCTAATTTGACACCTACATAAATGGCTGTAATTCCAACTGAGGTAAGGTATGTGATTTAATTGAAGACACTTTAGCCTTAGACATAAAGAAATAACACTATTACATTGAAGATAAGCAACTGCTCCATATGCCAATTTTGAAGCATCACAAAAAATGTGGAGTACATTTTTCCCATTTGTATTGGCCAACCTGGCGTGGAAACTCCAACATTGGAATTTTGTTCATAATCACCAATTAATTCATCCCACCTGTTAATTAATTCCTCAGGTAGAATTTCATCCCAAGCACATTTAAGTTTCCATGCTTCCTGTATTAATAATTTCCCTCTTATAGTAAGGGGTGACACTAAACCTAGTGGATCAAAACATTTGGAAACTTCAGCAAGCAAAACTCTCTTAGTTAATTTATTGAGCATACTGTAATTATTAGGTTTTAACATTAACAAATCTCTCTCAGTATCCCAAGTTAATCCCAACACATTGCTACATTTTGGCACTTCATCTCCAGGGTAATCTTTACTTATTTTGTTCTTTAATTTGGACGAATCACTATTCCATTCCCTCAGAGGCATATTTGCACTTTGCATTATTTTATTAGTCTCTCCATAAGCCATTAACAGTTCCTCTTCAGTTGATGTCACACCCAGGAAATTGTCCACAAAAAAATTGTTTGCTCATTACTTTACTCAATGGACTTCCCATACATTTAACGTGTTCATTTATCGTTGCTTAAAGTAGGAACGTACTGGATGTAGCACCAAATAATACGCTCCTAAAGTGAAAGGTTTTCAGAGGGCTAAGTGGGTCACTAGGATTCTCAGGCCATAAGAAGTGGGTACAATCCCGGTCAGCCTCTTGTAAACCCACTCTTAGGAAAGCTTTACTTATGTCAGCCGTAAAGACATAATTCTTCACCCTGAAAATTAATAAGACATCTCCTAACTTTTCCGTCAACGACGGACCTGTCATCAGTCATTTAAACTAGGTACATTTTTGTTACTCCTGGCACTACAATTAAACACAATCCTTCTTAGAATCCTTCTTCACTCCGTGATGTGGCAAACAGTAACCATAAATTTTGGCTTGCTCAGGAGGTACCTCTTCTATAAATTTATTAATTAACTGCTCAGCAATTATATCATTATAGGCAGTTAACAATTCTGGTGTCTTACTCAGTTCGGGAAGCTGAGCCTTTAATTGTCCATATGCCATTCTGTAATTAGTGGGCAATTCTGGATGGTTCAGTCTCCACAGAAGTCGCACCCAGTATTGTCCAGATTCAAATTTTACATCTCTCAGGTACTGTTCCTGAGTAAAAGAATCGTCTGGACTTTCTTCATTTACATTTATTCCAATGCTGTCTAATTCCCACAATTTATGCACTGACTCAATACCATCCTCTAAGGAAGAATTATACTGGGGTACGATTTCATGAGTAAGACACACAGTTATGGTATTTGCAGTTTCCTCTAGTCATGAATTATTATTACGAGGAATCCTACCATACATTACATGGCCTCCTGCAGTCTTCAAAAGGGTGACACCACATTTCTTTACCATACCCTTTACAAAGGAGGCATAATAGTCACTACCTATCAAAATATTTATTGGGCCTACAGAATCATCACTTACACCAGAAGGTGCTAAATTTACATTATGTGAAAGTCTTTCTGTAGCTTTACTAAGTCCTACTGTAGATATTTTCTCTGGAAGTCTATCTACAATTACTGCATTAACACGTTTTTCTCATTGCCCAACCTGACAGTTACATAAACAGTGTCTTACAATTGAGACCTTTTATCCAAGAGAAAACTGGATAATTTTAAAGATGTGGGATCTCCCTCTGTACTTTCATACCATCAAGACATTTACGTTTTATGAAAGTACGCTGGGATCCCTGGTCCAATAATGCGTTTACATTTTTTTTATTTATGCCTTTTATCATCAATTTTTACCTGTAACACAGGTAAGGCTACTTCAGCAAAACCATCATTATTAACATTAGCAGCAATTTTTACATTAGCTACTGTTGTGTCAGGATTGTCAGCATTATCATTATTATCAACATTATCATATAGACCTTTACACATAACTATATGGTGTCTTCCTTTGTGACATTGATAACAGTTGTTTAATTTGGCATGACAATCCTTTACATTGTGATTACCTAAACCCCTGATACATCTGTCAAGTTCCTCCAATCTTTCAACTTTATCATTCCATGAACTGTATGCATTGCAATTCTTAGAAAAATGAGTACCCTTGCAGAAAAGACAATCTCTATTTTCTTTGACTGGTTTCTTATTAACTGGGCTACTCTTAGGAGGGTACTTATTCTTCTTACCTTGAGGAGAATCATTATTTCTTATTCCTGCTACTTGATATGCACCTATGCAACTCTTTTTAGGAAATGAATTTTGATTATTAACATTGGGATAATTTTTCCCTTTGTGAAACTTGACAGATACCTCAGAGTTATTATGTGTTACATCTTTAAAATGAGTTAGTTGGCTGGTCTGCAACTGCATAATTAATTCTTGTAGACCTAGTCTTATTTCCTCCAGACCAAAATAACCCTTGTGATATTTGTTTGAGAGTCATTCAAGTGTTTTATAGTTTAATTTACTCTGTACCATGACACTCAATAACCAGTCTGATTCCTTCAGATTATATTTATTACTTAAAGTTTTGAGAGTGCTCTCCAGTTTAACTCTAAACTGCTGTAAACCTTTGTAAGTGTGATCTGAAGATTTTAAATTAACAATGATATTCACTAGATCCAACCTACTTTGTTCTATATTACAATAAGTGACTTTCAACAAGTCAACTGCTTCCTTGTAAGAGTCATCTACATTGGGAAAGGCTTGTATCAGTATGTGAGCATCTCCTCTAATCTTTCCTTTGATTTAAAATAATTTAGTTACACAGGCTAGATCACTCCTATCATGCACAGCTGCTTTAAAAATTGACCAAAACTCCTCCCAATTCTCTCCAGGATTATATACAGGTAAACATAAGGCCTGACTTTTACAAGAATCTTTTCCTCTAATTCATAATACTAATTAATCATAAGATCTACTTCAGTCTCATCTACACAGTTTACTAATAAATCTTCATATTTGTTGTAATATAATTTGTATGAATCATATCTATTCCCCAAAGCATCTAAATACAATTTGAAATCATCAGTATTCACAGTTTCTTGATTCATTAATTCCAAACAGTTATTATATGCCTTGGTTACATGACCCTTTCTAGCTTGCAGTGATGCTTTCTTTGCTCTATATTCCATATGTTTGTCTTCTATATTAATTTCATTTTCAGCCATGATGCAATGTATTAAATTCAACTTAATTAATAACACTGATTATGTACTAAATTATGCACTTTATAAAGGTAAATAGTACAACTTACCTTTGAATAAATCCTAGCTACTTGAGCTTTGCAATTACATGTAAGAAAATTGTAATATAAATTTTAAATACACATTAATAATGTTAGTTACACTTGAGCTTAGTAATTACACATGTAAGAAAATTATAATATAAATTTTAAATGTACATTAATACAAACCTTTAGCCAGACTTGGCTTATCAAAATTAGCATTATAGAAATTAATATAAATCCTTGCCAGAATTTGGCATAGCAAAATTAATATTGTACACATTAATATAATCTTTAGTCATACTTGACTTGGCTTATCCAAATTAATATTGTAATAATTATAATCCACTACATATTAAGTAAATTCTCGAACTTAACATCCACCTCCTTCTGTCATTTCGTATATAATTATTAAGTAATTAACTAATTAATGACTTCACTAATTACCTCCGGTTCAAGAAGGACCAACGGGTAAATTACATGTGGAAAATTACATTTATCTGAATGTAACTCATTATGTACATAACAGTAAATGATAAAGATAATTATTATTTATCAGTTACATAGACGAGTAGGAATTTGGGACACCTAGGTCGCAAAAAATGCGCCCCCCTTCGATCCCTACAACTGTCTTATCCACAAGTTGCTCTAGACATATTAATTACAAATGAAAGATGCATCAACAAGAATTCTGGTAAATATATAAGTTTGTGGACTGTATATTAAAATTAAAAAATGATTATAGATACACAGTTATATAACAGAAGGAGAATATCTTAAAATTACTCACCAGTTTGACTTGAGATCAAGGTGTATCATACTCAGAAAACCTCACTGTCTATGAAAATAACACTGGCCACAGTTAAACATAAACAGACTCATCTGAGGTTCCTGGAGCTGTCTTGTCCAGTTGCCTGATATCTCAAGTTATGCAGAACTGCACATCCAACAATTTCAGCTCCTATTTGAGAGGTGTCAGCCCAATTTTAACCTCTAGAGCACGAAAATTCTTCCAATTTTTACTAACGTTTTCTTGGCTCATTCAAAACACAATGGCGAGTCCCTTCAGTGCAGGCGCAGTTTCCCATTTTTTATAACATAATTTTTATTAAACACAGTATGGCCATCTATTTACATATAGCTACTGTATTTCTGGAAAATATATACAGTATTTTCCACAAATATATTCAATTAAACACAATAATCAAGAAGTGTGAGAGAAACCGAGAAAGGAATAAGAAAAGCAAAGAGATTATTAAATTAAAGTCACAAATAAATTAAAGTCCTACCCAAAAGGTTTATTGCAGGTATACAGGACTAACATTAAGGAAAACATATGCTCCTTAAAAGTTTTTCAGGTCAACTTACTTTCAGTGACAAAGAAATGTGTACAATTCTAACACTTATTACCTTTCTATTTTAACACAGGAAGATACTAGCTAACTTCCAAAAATCAATAACTATATAGGTCAGGATACAAGATGAAAGTGACCATTGCCATGGTTCTCAAGTTAAATAGTTTAAAACCAAACAAATCACCGAGCCCTGACGAATTCTTTTCAAGAGTTATAAAAAATATTTAAGAGCTTATCATACCATTAGCTAGTGTCTTCACACAACACTAACTCGACCATGTCTTCACTGGACACTAACTCGACCGTGTCTTCACATGACACTAACTCGACCGTGTCTTCACACGACACTAACTCGACCGTGTCTTCACATGACAATAACTCGACCGTGTCTTCACACTACACTAACTCGACCGTGTATTCACACGACACTAACTCGACGGTGTTTTCACAACGTCGTAGACATTCTTTGCTCGTCTGTTGGTGTGAGCAGACGTGCGCCTGCTGCCCTCTCTCGGCGACTGGAAGACTTCCTGTTTTTTCCAATATGGAGCAGAGTGTAAGGAGGAGGGTAAATACTGTGGGCATCCAGCTGGTTCGTGGGGCGATTTCACCGCAAGCTGCTCATGTGCTGTTGCCATTAATCATCCGGGATACGTATGGTATACAGGATGAAGAATTGTGTGGTGTAGCACTTAATGGCGCATACAGGGTGTTTGTTAAGTTGTTGAACACCGGCGTCTATGAGAGGCTGGTAGAGAAATACCAGGATGTGCGAGTGGACGTCAATTCTATGGCGAGTGTCCACCTTCATGACGTCTCCAGGCATTATGCATGGGTTAGAGTGCGAAATGTACCGTTTGAGGCTGATGAAACGGACATACGCAATGTTTTCAAGGACTATGGGACCGTTCACCTGGCACAGCCCGGCAAGTGGGTAGAAGGTGCATACGTGGGATTCCCAGAGGGCACGTTTTCAATGAAAATGACGATACGGCACCCCATACCATCATATGTTATATTGGAGGCCTTCAGGACTCAGCTCATGGTGTCCTATGCTGGGCAACACAGGACCTGCAGGCATGTGGTGGTTTTGATCACCTTGCTGCATATTGTGAACAGCAGACTCGACTTCATGGTTTAAATGTACTGCCACAGGGGAATCTGGGCAAGTTGAACGTGCTCTGGAGCTACAGGAAGGATGTGGGCCTGGTCGTCTGTGGAGTGAGGAGGTGGAGCGAGCAGAAGCAGTGGCAGGTGTGGACCTGATGGCCCATGTGGCTGTGGGCCCTGTGGGACCCATTTTGCCTGATGGTGGGGGACGGCATGGTTCAGCGGAGGAAGCCATCGACGAGGTCCTAGAGACGGTGCTCACCTCGCTGTTTCCCCAGTCCGATGGGGAGGGCGAGTCGGCAACTAGGGCTGGTGTGAGGAATGCTGCAGACCTGTGTGGACAGCAAAATGAGCCCATCGACTTGGTGGTGTCTCACGGGGCAATGTGCCCAGATGGTGGGAAGGTTGGACATGTGGTGGAGGTGGAGGTTTACCGTGAGGTATCACAGGAGGTGAAGATGGAAACAGGTGGAGTCACGTGCAAGCGTGAGGCTGTGACATCGGATTCAGATGATGTCCTGACTCCAGCACAGAGGACCGGCAAGGTAGTGGTGGTGGAGGAGGATGGTGGTGGTCCCTCGGGGACTTTGGACCAGGAGCTGGACCGGGGAGAGGTTAAGGCTGCCAGTAGAGACATGCATAAAGGAGGTCCGAAAGGACATGGTGGCGTTGTGAGGAAGGTGTCAAAGCACAGGGAGAAGAAACCACCACTGGCCTAAGGTGTATGACAGCTAACATTAATGGTTTGTGTCAGGATGTGAAGCGTGCGTGGTTTGTAAGTTTCTTGTGCCGGCATAGAGTGGATGTTGTATTTGTGCAAGAGCACAATATCAAGGTGGGGCGTGTATTGGAGGTGAATGGATATAGGGCTTTTGTGATGCAGACGGGACACTTGAAGGGAGGCGTGCGAGTCCTACTCAGGGAGGCGAGCCCATTTGTGGTTAGTAGAAGTGGAGGGGGGTGAGGGGCATATTATCAGAGTGGATGGATGGTGGATGGGCGAGCGAGTGGCGTTAGTGTGTGTGTACACACCCGCGGAGACTGATGCACGTCTGAAAGCGGATTTTGCGAGGGATGAGCTTGTTTATTATTTCTGTTCTTTACCACCTGTTGCTATTGTGGGAGGGGATTGGAATTGTGTTATTCGCAGGGCAGACGTTGAGCCGCATGGGGCTCAACTATCCTAGGTGATCTTCTGAGAGATGTGTGTCTAAGTGACGTATTTGGGGGTGGGGCTTGGGAGGTGGAGCACACTTTTGTTAGACATGGATATGCAGCAAGGCTAGATCGGGTGTACATCACAAAGCGGGTAAGAGTGGAGTCCTTGCTTAAGGTGGAGGTGGAATATTCTGATCATAGGGCACTTGTGGTAGACCTGGGGTGGGATGGGCTGGCCAGGAGGTGTAAGAGTTATTGGAAACTAAATACGAGGATTCTGGGTGATGAGGAGGGGCAGGGAGGATTTGAGACGTTGTGGGCAGAGCTCAGTGAGGAAACGCGGGGCATAGAGGATTTACTGGGGTGGTGGGATGGGGTGGCTAAGGCACGAATACGTAAGTTTTGTGTGAGGGAGGGGAAACGCATAATGCTCCTTCAGTACCCAGAGGGTAGGTTGAGGGATTGCTATGGGAGAGGTGGACACGGGGAAGTATATCCTGTGGAGGAGATAGAAACGTTGAAGGGAAGAATTCGTGAGCTGCAAAATGAATGGTTTAATGCGGTGCATGTGCAGGGGGGGCTGAGGTGTTATGGGGCGATCGACCGTCGGCATGTGTTTTACGGGGTCAGCAGCGACATCAGATGGCCACTGAGGTTGATAGGTTAGTCGTCCACTCTGAAGTGGGGGTTTATCGTGAGGGGCAAGTGTTGCGGACAACTGAGGGGATGAGTGGTTATGTGGATGCATGGTATGAGCAGTATTTGGGAAGTAGTGCAGTGGGAGGTGCAGCATTGCATAGCATCTACGAGCTAGTGCCATGTTCACTGGGGCATAGTGATAGAGTAGCGCTGGGTGAGGAGATAGACGAGGGCGAGGTTTGGCGGGCATTAGTGAGTATGTGTATGGGAAAGGCTCCGGGGATTGATGGATTACCCTGTGAATTTTACCTGCAGAATTGGAAGTTAATGCGTGGATTCCTGGTGGAGTTAATGAATATCATGAAGGAGAAGGGGATGTTGGGGGAGTTGCAAGCCACAGCAGCGGTTGTTCTGGTCCCAAAGGGAGAGGTCCAGAATACCCTAAAGGATTATCAGGCGATATCTTTACTTTGTGTGGATTATAAATTGTTTGCTAAATTACTGGAAAATCACCTGAAATGTGTCGTGGGGCGTGTCGTATCTGGAGGGTAACATGGGTTGCCTGGCAGATCTATGGTCGATGGCCACGGACGTCTTAAGGGGTTTGTAGAGGGTTTGGGGGGAAAGGGGGGAGCTTACTTGCTTTGGATTGGCAGGGAGCATATGACCATGTGGAACGAGAGACGTTGCGGCAGATCCTTCTAAAGCAAGGATTTGGGGAAGAAGTTGTGGAATGGGTGGAGACATTGTATCGAGGGGCACGGGTGCATGTGCAAATTAATGGTCGCATAGGGGAAGCAGTGTGTATGGGGCGGGGCCTCAGGCAAGGATGTCCACTATTTCAAATCCTGTTTACCTGTGTTCAAGACCCATTTTACAGACTCATTGAGGCACGTATCTGTGGGGGGGTGGGGACAGGGGAGGTGGGGTGTGGGCTGGGGATCGTAGGATACGTCAACGACACGATGGTAGTTGTGCGGGAGGGAAATAGTTTGCGAGAGGTGGGAGAGGTCATTCATACTTTTGGGGAGGCTACGGGAATGAGGGTTAATGTGGAGAAATCATGCTTATTAAAGCTGGGAAGGGGGATTGGGATGCTGGTGTGGAGTGGAGGGTGGTGGATAGCTTAAAGATATGTGGAATAGTGTTTATGGAGAATCAAGTGCGGTCGAGAGAGGTGAACTCCGAGTGTATTGTGGAACGGGTGCAGCATAGATTGGGGAGTTTGCGCCTGTATCATTTGACATTGTTGCAGAAGGCCATCATAGTAAACACCTTACTATACAGTAAGGTTTGGCATGTGGCAGCAGTTTACCCCTTAACGGGGCAAGGAATTACGAGAATCTTAAAGCAGGTGTTTACGTTTATATGGGGTTCTGGGTGTGATTGGCTGAGGAGGGAGGTGGTAATGCTGCTGGTACGTCAGGGGGGGTTAGGGTTATTGGATCTATGGCATTGGGTAAAATGTGTTTACTTACGAAGGGAGTATGTACAAGTCGGGTGTGGGGGGGTTAAAGCTTCTGTATGAGGGAGTGCAGAGGTGGTATGTGGGTGCAGAGTTGAGGGAATGTGAGGAGGTGCTGTGTACCCTCATGGTCCTATGGGAGCTTGGCAAGATCCATATAGGGGTTTTGGCGAGAGTAATTGGGAACCGGGTGGTGGTGCCGGTGGAGGGAATATACCCCATCTATGGATGGGGAGATATTTGGTGTCGTTTTCGTAAGTTGAAGCTCAGACCTCGGGTGCAGGAGGTTATGTTCCATTTCCTTCATGGCATTTTGCCATCAGGAGCGGTCCTGCGGACCAGGCGAATAGTAGAGGAGAGTGGGTGTGGAGTGTGTGGTGGAGAGGATACTGCATATCATGCGGTGTATTTTTGCGAATGTTTGGGGAATGTTAGGGATTGGACGAGTAGGATAGCGAGGCTAGTGGGAGGGGGGCATACCGGTGCTGAGAGCGCTCGTTTTGGATGTGGGAGGGGTACCAGAGAGTACACAACGACCATTGGCATATTTAATGGTAGATTTTGTGTACGTGTCGTGGGGTATGCGTGGGAATGGGGATTGGGTTGCAAGGAAACAAGTAATGGCAGCTACTTTTTATAGGACGGTTTGCAGGAATAGGGAAATATATGGATCGCAGTGGGAGGGAGCCTTCCCCGCAGGTTATTGTGGTTTAACTATTGGAATCTTACTAGCTTTGTAGTGGGGGGGGGTTGTCATGGCTGGGGCATGGATTGAGAATGTCATCCGGGGTTCCAATGGGCTCGCCGTCGGGAGTGTGTGTGTGTGTGTGTGTGCGCGCGCGGTGTGGGCGTATGGCTTAGATGTAAACGAGGGAAAGTTCAGTGTGGTTAGTAGGTGTTAGGATGTACGTGTGATGACAGCTGGATTAAGCGTGTGATCCAGTTTGGTAGTTGGGATTTTAGGTTTATACTTTTGCGTACGTGTCCCACGGGATGATGACTGCATTACTCTCTGTGTATATAACGCCTTGCTATGCTTGATCACTTACCATCACACCTATGTAAGAGGGTTGAGGTATATATTTTTTAGAGGTATTGTACGCATATATGCTGTAAGAATGCTTGTATGTGGTTTGTTGTGATTGTGATACTGTTGCGATGTGACAGGCTTATATGCTCATGTACAGCTAGGAGAATGAGTGACAGGGTAATGTATACTGACGAGAGACAGTGGGTGGTTGTCCAAATGAGGGGGAAGAGGGGGGGTAAGGAGTGTTGAAGTGACGGACTTTGCAACTTGATAGTGTTTCTTGTATACACCTTTGTTTTGTACAATGACCTTTGTGCAGTGAATAGGTTGTGATAGGGTAGTTTATTTACGTGTTCGCATTAGGTTACAGAAGCCTGTGTTGTGATACTGAATTTTGTTGATAGCATATTTAATCTTATATGATATATCAATTGTATGTGTACAACGACATGTTAATTCAGTAATTGGCCAGTGTGTTTGGCGGAGGTGTGTGTATTATTATTATAATCAAAAAGAAGCGCTAAGCCACAAGGGCTATACAGCGGAGGTGTGTGTAGCTCCGGCGGATACAGATACTTCTGTATGATTTAACCCCAGGATAGGGGTAGTTATTAGGAATGTGTTTTTCTTGTTACATTAATATATATGTGTCATGTCTTCTTTACTTAACTCTACACGAGTACTGTTGTTTTGGTCCGCTGCACGTCACACTTATGCTGAAGTGAGACATGACAATGTTAAGTGTTTTTCATATATATATACTGACAGGTTGCTTGAGTGGTGTGTAGTGTGCTTGTAAATTTCATCGTTTTTCTGTGTCGGGTTTCTTCTCCTGTGTACAACAACGTGTGTGTGTGTGATATTTTCTTTATGTACTTATTGTTCTCAGTATGTCTATTCTACATATGTATGTATTATGTTTGTCACTACAAGATATGTTCTCAATAAAATATAAAAAAAAAAAAACGTCGTAGGATAGTCAGCAGTAAACCAAGTACAGCCGGTGTGTGTCAAGCAGTGATGAACAGCAGAAGTGAACACACTGGTGAATACACTCTTTCTGAGGCCGTCAGGCTCAGTGAGCGATGGTGAACACTGTGAAGAATATTCTCTGACACTGAGGCCGGCTAAGCTGCCCCCTACATTGGGTGTGCTGACGTCACACAGGGTACTGCCAGGGAACAACCATAGCAGCACCCATGTGGTTAACCAACTCCCTTTATTTGTTTCTGGGTTCGCAACAATGGTGGTAGTACAGGTCGTTGATGGTGGTAGTGCAGGTCGTTGATGGTGGTAGTACATGTCGTTGATTGTGGTAGTGCAGGTCGTTGATTGTGGTAGTGCAGGTCGTTGATTGTGGTAGTGCAGGTCGTTGATTGTGGTAGTACAGGTCGTTGATTGTGGTAGTGCAGGTCGTTGATTGTGATAGTGCAGGTCGTTGATTGTGGTAGTGCACGTCGTTCATTGTGGTTGTGCAGGTAGTTGATTATGGTAGTGCAGGTAGTTGATTGTGGTAGTGCAGGTAGTTGATTATGGTAGTACAGGTCGTTGATTGTGGTAGTGCAGGTCGTTGAGTGTTGTAGTGCAGGTCGATGATTGTGGTAGTGCAGATCGTTGATTGTGGTAATGCAGGTCGTTGATTGTGAGAGTTAAGGTCGTTGATTGTGAGAGTTCAGGTCGTTGATTGTGATAGTGCAGGTAGTTGATTGTGGTAGTGCAGGTCGATGATTGTGGTAGAGCAGGTCGATGATTGTGGTAGTACAGGTCGTTGAATGTGGTAGTGCAGGTCGTTGATTGTGGTAATGCAGGTCGTTGATTGTGAGAGTTAAGGTCGTTGATTGTGAGAGTTCAGGTCGTTGATTGTGATAGTGCAGGTAGTTGATTGTGGTAGTGCAGGTCGATGATTGTGGTAGAGCAGGTCGATGATTGTGGTAGTGCAGGTCGTTGATTGTGAGAGTTCAGGTCGTAGATTGTGATAGTTCAGGTCGTTGATTGTGGTAGTGCAGGACGATGATTGAGGTAGTGCTGGTCGTTGATTGTGTAGTGCAGGTCGTGATTGTGGTAGTGCAGGTCGTTGTTGTGGTAGTGCAGGTCGTTGATTGTGTAGTGCAGGTCGTTGATTGTGGTAGTGCAGGTCGTTGATTGTGGTACTGCAGGCCGATGATTGTGATAGTGCAGGTCGATGATTGTGGTAGTGCAGGTCGATGATTGTGGTAGTGCAGGTCGTTGATTGTGGTAGTGCAGGTCGTTGATTGTGGTAGTGCAGGTCGTTGATTGTGATAGTGCATGTCGATGATTGTGGTAGTGCAGGTCGATGATTGTGATAGTGCAGGTCGTTGATTGTGATAGTGCAGGTCGTTGATTGTGGTAGTGCAGGTCGTTGATTGTGAGAGTTCAGGTTGTAGATTGTGATAGTGCAGGTCGTTGATTGTGGTAGTGCAGGTCGATGATTGTAGTAGTGCAGGTCGTTGTGGTAGTGCAGGTCGTTGATTGTGGTAGTGTAGGTCGTTGATTGTGGTAGTGCAGGTCGATGATTGTGATAGTGCAGGTCGATGATTGTGGTAGTGCAGGTCGATGATTGTGATAGTGCAGGTCGTTGATTGTGGTAGTGCAGGTCGTTGATTGTGGTAGTGCAGATCGTTGATTGTGTAGTGCGGTCGTTGATTGTGGTAGTGCAGGTCGTTGATTGTGGTAGTGCAGGTCGTTGATTGTGGTAGTGCAGGTCGTTGATTGTGGTAGTGCAGGTCGTTGATTGTGGTAGTGCAGGTCAAAGATCAAGAAGCTTGTCTGACGTTATCATGTAATATCAGGATCACACAAGACAAACATTGTTACAAATAAATCTTCACAAAACTCTTAACGAGTCATTATTTGAGCAACACCAGTTTGTCTCTACTGATATTTCAAATGAATATATAAAAAAAAATTAACTCTTCTGAATTACCGATAACATAATATTTACGTGAAGCACTAAACCTGTGTGAGTCATTCAATGGTTCAACTTTTGTGCACTAAGCACACTGGAAGACACACTCACCTTGCTGAAAATAATGTTAAGAATATCTTGGTCACCTAGAGTCAGCTTCTTTCCGTATGTCTTCGTCACCTTAATGATGGTGTCCACCCAGCCGCCCGTGAAGTTGCTTAATCGAGTCAGGTTCATGAGGATGACACCGGTGTTCAAGCCGGTGCTGCCGAAGGTCGGGAACTGATCGATAATACGAGACAAAATATTATATATATATTATTATATATATATATATATATATATATATATATATAATATATATATATATATATATATTATATATATATATATATATATATTATATATATATATATATTATATTATATATATATATATAATATATATATATATATATATATATATATATATATATATATTATATATATATATATATATATTATATATATATATATATATATATATATATATATATACAGTGGTCCCTCGTTGTTCGTAATTAATCCGTTCCTGGAGCCGTTACTATAAACGAAATTTACGATTTACGAATCAATTTTCCCCATAAGAAATAATGTAAATACAATTAATCCGTTCCTGACACCCAGAAGTATTAAAACAAAAAAAAATTTTAACATGAAATATGCATGTAGTACATAAACAATACAATGGAAAATGATGAATGAAACATTAACAGCATAACAGTTACCTTTATTGGAGATTCTTCTTAGTGTATGGGAGACTGGAGGAGGAGAGAGAGTGGATTGTTTATAGTTTGGATGGGGAATCCCCTTCCATCAACACCTCAGGTACCATTTGCTTTTCTGGGGTTGCTTCTCTTCTCTGTTTCTTAATGCCACTAGGACCACCTTGAGAGTCACTGGAGTCCTGTCTCACAAAATAACTGTGGAGAGAGCTCTGTTTCTGGCGTCTCTTTAACACTTCCCTAAAATGGCCCAAGACTTTGTCACTGTACATGTTGCCAACCTGGCTTGCCACAGCCTTGTTAGGGTGATGTTTCTCCATAAAGCTTTCCATCTTACCCCACATAGTAAAAATCTCTTTAATTTCTGAAGGCACCTTCTTCCATCTCTCTTCCTCCTCCTCTGCAGCAAGATTCTGAGCTGCGATGTGTTGCTCTTCCTGCTGAAGCTCTTGCAGCTCCTCAGTGGTGAGCACTTCATTGTGGTCTTCCACCAATTCTTCCACATCCTCCAAACTCACATCCAACCTCATGGAACTCCCCAGTGCCACAATTGATTTTACAACAGACGTAGGCTCATTAGGGTCAGTCCCAAATTCTTCAAAATCCCTCTTGTCGACATAATCTGGCCACAATTTTCTCCAGGCAGAGTTCAAAGTCCTGGTAGTCACTCCCTCCCAAGCCATACCTATAAGGGTTATGCAGTGGAGGATGCAGAAGTGTTCTCTCCAAAATTTCCTTAGGGTCAAGTGAGTGTCTGTGGTCACAGTCAAGCACCTGTGAAACATTGCTTTTGTGTAGAGTTTTTTTAAAGTTTGCAATAACCTGCTGGTCCATGGGTTGGAGGAGAGGAGTGGTATTCGGGGGCAAGAACTTTACTGTGATGAACCCAAACTCCTCGAAAATTAGGTCATCCAAGTTTGGAGGATGAGCAGGTGCATTGTCCATTACTAGCAGGCACTTGAGATCCAATTTCTTTTCCAGGAGATACTCCTTCACACTAGGGCCAAACACTTCATTGAACCACTCGACGGAAATTTCCCTCGTGACCCATGCCTTACTATTAGATTTCCAAAACATACACAATTTACTCTTCATAACATTGTTTTTCCTGAACACTCTGGGATTTTCAGAATGGTACACTAGTAATGGCTTCACTTTGAAATCCCCACTAGCATTAGCACAGAACATTAGCGTCAGCCTGTCTTTCATAGCCTTGTGTCCTGGCATTGCCTTTTCCTCTTGTGTAATGAAGGCCCTCTGGCATTTTCTTCCAAAAGAGGCCTGTTTCGTCACAATTGAACACTTGTTCCGGTTTCAGTCCTCCAGCCTCTATGTACTCCTGGAATTCATGCACATATTTTTCAGCCGCCTTGTGGTCCGAACTGGCAGCCTCACCATGCCTTACCACTGTGTATGCCAGTACGGTTCTTAAATCTCTCAAACCAGCCTTTGCTGGCCTTAAATTCACTCACTTCACCACTATTTGCATGCAATTTCTTTACCAAATATTCATGCAACTGCCTAGCCTTTTCACAAATAAGCGAAGTCATAAGAGTATCTCCTGCTAATTGTTTCTCATTTATCCACACCAATAATAACTTCTCAACCTCTTCCTGTACTGGTGATCTCATTTTTGTCAACATAGTTACTCCCTTTGCAACAACAGCATCCTTTATTTCATTTTTCTTGGCCACTATGGAACATCAGGTTGTGTAGGGTTTCTTATACATCCTGGACAGTTCGGCCACACTTGTACCACTTTCATATTGTTCAATGATGGTTTTCTTAAATTCAATCGTATTTCTCACCTTCTTTACCACAGGCTTGGCACTAGGAGCTTTCTTTGGAGCCGTGGAATATTATGAAATATTTCGCTTGAGCACGTGAGGGGACCTTCGCTCACTGGTAAACAATGCCAGACGGGCTCCCCCTTGGCTCACCCATGGGTCGCGTCCTCGACGAACAACACCACATCAACCTATGAAAAGCAATCCATGTTTAAAACGAAAATCCCCTCTATTTTGGGCAAATTTTTACTTTTTCCGGGGAACTACGAAAAGCGGGGACCCTGTATCATAATATTATAAATATATATAATATATATTATATATATTAAATATATATAAAATATATAATATATATATATAAAATATATATATATATATATATATATAATAATAAAGTCATGCCAATGGGCAAACTTGTGATTTTGGGGTTTAAAAATAGCAACGCTCATCTTCCCCATATGGGACAAGGAAAATTTTGTATAAAAAATTTCGCCAAAATCATTCTAAACCAATGAAAAAATAATTTCAAAGTGTTTTTTTTAGTTTTAAAATTTTTAAACAAATCTAAAATTATTTATTTGGGGTTGGGCTAAAATAAATTGTTTTTTGTTATAATAAAGTTAGTAAGTTTTCTAATTCCTTTTGTGCAAAATAAATTTTTTAATTAACATAATCAAAAAAATTTATCTTTTAAACCTATAAAGAAAATTTTAGAAAGGATTTAATTTTAAATGATTCTTGTAATTGACCGTTTTACATATTTGGAAACAACATATATATATATATATAAATAAAATTATATTATAAAAATAATTATAAAAATTAATATTTATATAAATATAAATATATATTATATATATATAAAAAAATAATATATATATATATATAATATAAAAATATATATATAAAATAAAATATAGGGACAAGGGCAGTAACCCCTTCTCCTGTATATATTACTAAATTTAAAAGGAAAATTCAGTTTTTTCTTTTGGCCACCCACTCATGGGATAGGCTGGAAACGTTTAAAAGAAGAAAGAATAATAATTATATATATATATGCAAACAACCACTCTGAAAGAATAGAGAAATTCCAAGCGCTTTCGTGACTACTCACATTATCAAGGAACTATGAAAGTGAAGCATCCAAGGAAGCTATATAAGGGGTCGGCCAGCACCTCACATCAGTTCCCACAAGGGTTAAAACACGTGACGCTCGGCGAGCCAACTTGGATAGGTCCTTTGCAAAACTCACCCCCAAGCTATTTATTTGTCCAGTGTATTTTTAAAATTCTCCCCAAAATTTTCTATTAATTATAAATGGATCTAATTTATATAAACCAAGGAAATATTCATATTATTGCCCAAAACTGCTTTTTTATGAAACAAGATTCAATTATATTCCTGTCGACCATGGACTTGCTTGATACTACTTTCTCAACTTTTTGAAAATCAATTGGATGGTTAAAATCTCTTACATGAAATAATAGAGCATTGGAATCTTGTCCAGTTCTAATGCTATATTTATGTTGTTTTAATCTTCGAGATTTTTACCAGTTTCACTGTAATAAACTTTATCGCAAATTTTACAAGGAATCTTAAAAGACACATCCATCAGCATTTTGGGAAATTCTTAATCAAAAGTTTTTTTACTGTATCAAGATTTTTGAATACAACTTTAATTTTAAAAGGGTCTTAAGAAGAGAAGGCATGTCAACCAATTTTTTCATGGAAAGGGGAGAACCAACATTTTTTTTAGTTGAATAAGGCTGGTTGCCCTTTCTTGGATTATAAAAAGTGTTCCTAGCAACTTTAAAAGATTTATCAATTACATTTCTTGGGTATTTTAAATCATTACCTATTTCATAAATTTTGGATTTTTTCCCATCTATGAACTCAGGACTACAAATTCGTAAAGCTCTCAAAAACATTGATGAGAAAACAGACAGTTTGACTCTATCTTGATGCGAGGAATAATAGTGGACATAGGAACAGTTATTTGTAGGTTTTCTGTAAATTTTAAATTTGAATTCATTATTACCCTTAAAAAATTAAAACATCTAGAAAAGGCAATGAGTTATTTTTCTTCAAACTCAACAGTAAAGTTTATGAATGGGCTAAGCTATTTAATTTTCCAAGAAAATGGTGTATATCTACTTTTTTGGGCATAAGACCAAAATATCATCAACATATCTGAACCATTTAGCTCTATTAGGGAGGATTGTGTTAAGCAACCTTGTTTCAAAAAATTTCCATGTATAGGTTACTAAGAACAGGTGAAAGAGGATTTCCCATTGCCAAACCAAACTTCTGAGTGTAAAACTTATCATTAAATACAAATTTTGCATCAACAATGCAAAGTTTAATAAGTTTAATGATAGTAGGAACAGGCAATGGTAAATCATAGTTAACGAGTTCTTCAGATTTAAAAAACTTAATAAATCATCAACAGGAACTTTCGTTAAACAAGGAAGTAACATCAAAACTAACCATTTTTAAAATCATTTAAGTCAGTCAAGGAGCTTAATTTATCAACCAAGTCTATGTTGTTTTTAACATTAAAGTTAGAAAATTTTGCCAACAATAGGGCTCAAAATATCAACAACCATTTTGGATAATTTATATGAAACTGACCCTATGGAGCTAATAATTGGTCTGACTGGATTCCCTGGTTTTTTTGTGTTTTTTTTAGTCCATACATGTAAGGTAAAGATGGATTAGTGGGAAATAAATTGTTTGACTAATTCATCTTTGCCTTTCAGTAGAAGTTTTATTGTTTTTTTTGAAATTGCTGTTAACGGTTTTTCTAGGGGATTTTTCCTAAGTTTAGAATAGTTTCAGTATCATCTAAGAGATTATTCTTTTTTCTTTGGGAACATTTTCTTTCATAATTACTATTGCATTTATTTTGTCTGCTTTAGTAAGGGCCAAATTTTATTGTTATAAGTGTATCAAAAATTAAAAATCTTTGAGGGCAATTGGAATGTTTGGTTTTAACATAGAGCTATATACCCATTCCTTTCTAATATAAATTTCAAACAGAGATAAATCAGAAAATTTTTCAAAGTTACAAAAGGGTTTGCAATTTCAACATTTTTAAGTTTTTAGAAGTTGCAAAACTTAGCCAAAACCTAGAGCAAGCATTTATGTTTGTCTAAAATTTCATCTGATAATTAATTACAAAATGGGATTAGCATGCTTTGTCCAATCACTATTTTTTAATTAAAATGTCCAATTTTCTTTGTAGTTTTGCTCTTGAAATTCATTACAAATCTTCTGAGTTTAATTATAGCAATGATCCAACATACTGTGGTTTTCCATTCTGATGGAATGGGCCCGAAATTAAAAGAGTATTTTTTGTTTCCTCAATATTTGAATGCTTCCTTCTCCTGTATTTTTGTTATTTTCAATATGTTTCTGAAGAATAATTCTCAAAAATCAAACAAAAAAAGGACGATCTCTCATGTCAAGGAGTCTATTGGGTAAAAGAGACTTGGCAGAAATTGTTCATTTATGCTTATGCCCAAAAAATGTAAGATATACACCATTTTCTTGGAAAATTAAATAGCTTACCCATTCTATAAAACTTTACTGTTATTTGAAGAAAATAACTCATTGCCTTTTCTAGATGTTTTAATTATTAAGGGGAATAATGAATTCAAATTTAAAATTTAAAAGAAAACCTACAAATAACTGTTTCCTATGTCCACTATTATTCCTCGCATCAAGATAGAGTCAAACTGTCTGTTTTCTCATCAATGTTTTTGAGAGCTTTACGAAATTTGTAGTCCTGAGTTCATAGATGAGGAAATATCCAAAATTTAGAAATAGGTAATGATTTAAAATACCCAAGAAATGTAATTGATAAATCTTTTAAAGTTGCTAGGAACACTTTTTTTAATCAAGAAAGGGCAACCAGCCTTATTCAACTAAAAATATGTTGGTTCTCCCTTACCATGAAAACTTGGTTGATATGCCTTCTCTTCTTAAGACCTTTTAAAATTAAAGTTGTATTCCCAAAAAACTTGATACAGTAAAAAAACTTTTGATTAAGAATTCCCCCCAAAATGCTGATGGATGTGTCTATAAGATTCCTTGTAAAATTTGCGATAAAGTTTATTACGGTCAAACGGTAAAAATCCGAACTAAGATTAAAACAACATAAATATAGCATTAGAACTGGACAAGATTCCAATGCTCTATTTATTCATGTAAGAGATTTTAACCATCCAAATTTATTTTCAAAAAGTTGAGAAAGTAGTATCAAGCAAGTCCATGGTCGACAGGAATATAATTGAATCTTGTTTCATAAAAAGCAGTTTGACAATAATATGAATATTTCCTTTGGTTTAAAATAAATTAGATCCATTTTATAATTAATAGAATTTGGGGAGAATTTAATAATACACTGGACAAATAAATAGCTTGGGGGGAGTTTTGCAAAGGACCTATCCAAGTTGGCTCGCCGCGCGTCACGTGTTTAACCGTTGTGGATCTGAAAAGTGAGGTGCCCGGCCGACCCCTTATATAGCTTCCTTGGATGCTTCACTTTCATAGTTTTTCCCTTTATAATGTAGTAGTCACGAAAGCGCTTGGAATTTCTCTATTCTTTCAGAGTGGTTGTTTTGCATATTTTGAAATCACCTGTTTACTGTGATCTTATTGCATATATATATATATAATATATATATATATAATATATATATATATATATATATATATAATAAAATATATATATATATATATAATATAAATATATATTTATATATATATATATATATGTATATATATATAATATATATATTTAAAATATATATAAAAATATATATATATATATATATATATAAAATATTAATATATATATATATATATATATATAAATATATATATATATATATATATATATAATATATATATATATATATATATATAATATATAATATATATATATATATATATTATATATATATATATTAATAATATATAAAATATATAAAATTTTATATATATAAAAATATATATATATATATATATATATATATATATAATATATATATATATGTTGCAGTTTACAAACTGTAGTGTAAAGCACCCTTCTGGCAAGACAGTGATGGAGTGAATGATGGTGAAAGTTTTTCTTTTTCGGGCCACCCTGCCTTGGTGGGAATCGGCCAGTGTGATAATAAAAATATTAATAATAAATATATATATATATAAATATATATATATATATATATATATATATATATATATATATATATATATATATATATATATATATATATATATTTATATATAATTTTTTTTTCAACAAGTCGGCCGTCTGCCACCGAGGCAGGGTGACCCAAAAAGAAAGAAAATCCTCAAAAAGAAAATACTTTCATCATTCAACACTTTCACCTCACTCACACATAGTCACTGTTTTTGCAGAGGTGCTCAGAATACAACAGTTTAGAAGTATATACGTATAAAGATACACAAGATATCCCTCCAAACTGCTAATATCCCAAACCCCTCCTTTAAAGTGCAGGCATTGTACTTCCCATTTCCAGGACTCAAGTCCGGCTATATAAAAATAACCGGGTTCCCTGAATCCCTTCACTAAATATTACCCTGCTCACACTCCAACAGTTCGTCAGGTCCCAAATACCATTCGTCTCCATTCACTCCTATCGAACACGCTCATGCACGCCTGCTGGAAGTCCAAGCCCCTCGCCCACAAAACCTCCCTTACCCCTGCCTTCCAACCTTTTCGAGGACGACCCCTACCCCGCCTTCCTTCTCCTACAGATTTAAATGCTCTCCATGTCATTCTACTTTGATTCATTCTCTCTAAATGACCAAACCACCTCAACAACCCCTCTTCAGCCCTCTGACTAATACTTTTATTAACTCCACACCTTCTCCTAATTTCCACACTCCTAATTTTCTGCATAATATTTACACCACACATTGCCCTTAGACAGGACATCTCCACTGTCTCCAACCGTCTCCTCGCTGCTGCATTCACAACCCAAGCTTCACACCCATATAAGAGTGTTGGTACTACTATACTTTCATACATTCCCTTCTTTACCTCCATAGATAACGTTTTTTGACTCCACATATACCTCAATGCACCACTCACCTTTTTTCCCTTATCAATTCTATGATTAACCTCATCCTTCATAAATCCATCAGCCGACACGTCAACTCCCAAGTATCTGAAAACATTCACTTCTTCCATACTCCTCCTCCCCAATTTGATATCCAATTTTTCTTTATCTAAATCATTTGATACCCTCATCACCTTACTCTTTTCTATGTTCACTTTCAACTT
>NC_069429.1:29250117-29259293 GCF_026875155.1 Cherax quadricarinatus
CCTATATTTTCAAACTACGAATTCTCTGCATTATATTCCACACCATACATTGCCCTCGAGACATACATCTCCACTCCTTCCAGCCTTTCTCCTCGTTGCAACCAATTTTTTCATCACCCATGCTTCACACCTTACAAGAGTGTTGGGTACAACTATAACTCTCATACAATCCCCTTTACTGTTTTTCACGGACAAAGTTCTTTGTCTCTATGTGTACCCCGCTTGTTTCTGCATGAAGCACAGATATAAAATTCGCTGTTGTGAGGTCAGAGACAACTGGTGGAGAAGGAAAGCAGCTTCAAACCATGTCTTTGAGGCCACTAAGATTAATAAACAAGTGAAAAAATTGGCCATTTTCATTTTAATATTGAGAAATTTTTTTCTGTGAAATATTTTTGAGTATGACCAACTGAACGACTTTAGTTCATAATGAGATGTATCATTTAATAAATGGATTAAAACCATATAATTTGACACTGTGACTTGTAGACAATAAGCCTAACTCCTACTTCTCATAGTCCCTCCCCATTGGAGCGAATTTGCTGTGGAACCTAGTTTCCCCTGAATGCCCACAAGGCACTGCTAAGTTAGACATACACACCCATGCATCGCTCTCTAAGACGGCCTTGCCATTAACAAGCTGCCCCTCCACGGACCGGCTTCGGCACACTCCTCACACTGCCTGCTGTGAACCCATTATTCAATAAAGATGAAGCTAGTCCAAAACGGTCGTATATCTCATCTACCTCTGAGCTGCCCGGCGGGGCAGCAAGTACAGATCAACCAAGGAACACAATCCTGCCTGACCACTGTAAGTGCGGTTGCGTGCTCTGACATCCCCCCCCTCTGCTGTTTGTAGGTGAGCCTCCCTTGTCAGTTACCGTGGCTGCAGCGGGTGTGAAAGTGTGGCTGTCACACCTCTGTTAACAACATAGGTGCACTGTGTGTGTCAATGGCGGTGAGAACGCAGGATAATACTGTAGGCATTGACTACTTCAAGGAACGATAACGCCTATTTCTGCGCAAGTCTTATTGCCAATAGTTCATCCGGGAGACATATGAGTACAAGATAGTGACTTGTAAGGTGTAGCATTATAACGGAAGCCAAAGAATATTCGTCAAACTGCTATGGCTACGGTGATATGAATCGTTAGTCACCAGGATTCAGGACGTAAGTCTAGCGTCACACCAGCTTGTCAGTGTAAGATTGATAAGATGTTTCACGGCATTATACGTGGATCAAGTTACGCGCAACGTTCCTTTGGAGGCGACGAGCGGATATAAGGAAAGTTTTTGAGACATATGGGACGGTGGCATTATGCTCAAAAACCTGGTACGTGGGCGGCAGGTGCCTAACTAGGTTATCTCAGAGGTTCTTTTCAACCTCAAAATGGACGTTGAGGCACCCCAAGTACCGTCATATTGTGTATCTACAAGCCATCAGACTCAGGTAATGTAATGTAACCCGTACACGCCGGTACATGCCGCCAATGGTGAGTATGATCACAAGCTGCGACCTGTGGACAAGCGAATACCGTGTGCCTGGACCTGTGGTGTGTTGTTCGCAGGCCCCTGCTTTCATCAAAGGTGGCAAGGGTGAACAACAAACACGATGGAGGGCGTGGGGTTTTGTGGAGCGAAATAGTGGATCGGGCACACAGGACTGGTGGTGATTGGAATCCATCCCCAGCTGCCTGACAGTATCGTTCCGTCTCCTGATGGGATAAGGAGGAGCAGCAACTACAGAGAAGGTTCTCGGAGAATTGAGGAAGAAATGGTGGAGGTGTTGAAACCGTTTGGTCACCACCATAGAGGACGTTACATCTGGCGTGGGTGTCATCGAAGCCGTCGCTTTCCAGAAAGTCGGAGACATGAAATTTGGGACGTGATGGTGGTTTTGGAGTCGTCCGTGAAACTTTAAACCATTCTCAGGTAGAGGTGGAGGTTCAATCGAGGCAACATCTGATCAAGATATGTGTAACATGACGGTCACGAGAAGAGGCGCTACGTCAGATTCTAATGACGCCCTTAAACCCTGCACAAAGGCCTGGGAAACAGACTGAGGTGAAGTGTGGGAAGGTGTGGTGAAGGTGGTGGTAGACCATGATAGAGGCACCGAAAAGGGGGAGGAAAGAGAGCACTCTGAAGGTGTCAAACTTAGAATTCTAAGCTCTGGAGTTGTAAAGAGTTGATGAGAGGAAGCAGGGTGGAAACTTTAAATAGGCCTAGGTGTATGTCTGTAAATTTATGGGTTTATGTAGCGGTATGCGAAGAGAGATTGGTTTCGTAATTTTCCTGACAATCAGATGATGTTGTGTTCCTGCAGGAGCACAATTTTAAAGAGGGTAGTTGGGTTTGGAGGTGCAGGATTTCGATAGTTATTATACCCTGCCCATCTCCCCCCCCCCCGACTAAAAGGTGGTTTGGAATTTTTAATAAGGGAGACAGCCCGTTTGTTGCAGAGAAGCGGAGGGAGGAGGGGAGGGGAGGGTTTGCGTGTGAGTGGGGGTGGATATGAGGGTAAGCGTGTGCTTTTTGTGAGTGTGTATGCCCGGCAGAAAATAACATCAAGGTAAAAAATGATTTGGTGTGAGTCTTTGGTTTTTCTAAGCGCACTGCTCAGAGGTAGCAATTGTAGGTGGGGATTGGATAGTTAATCAGGTGGCTGAAAGTGGACCAAGCGCGTGTGTGTGCGAGGACTATATGAGCGATGTGGCGCTTAGGGATTTATTAAGGGTATGTTAGGGTAACGCGTGAGTGAGATCGCTTCGGGAGGGGCGTTGTGGGAGACCTGAGAATAAAACGTTTTGTATAGAGTGGATATCTGCGACCTAGATAGAGTGTACCTTTCCAGGATGGATGTGAACACACTTTCAGTACTGCGAGGCTACCAATATCAATCATAGGCGTGTGTGGTGGAGGTTGGTGGCGGGACGCCCTCGTGACAATATAGAAAGTTATTGGAAATAGCGCCGAGCTAAGACTGTAGCATTAGGTAAAGGAGGGGTTGGGAGGGTTTCAGTCCTATGGAGGGAGCTTAGTGTGGTAAGATCAGAGATGGATGATATTGTCTGACATGGTGGGATAGTGTGCAAAGGATAGGTTAGAAAGTTTTAGAGATGAGTGCAGAGAAGGAACACACACACACATAATAATTTTAAAATATGGACTGGCTAACTATTTAGAGGATAGGGTAAAGAGTTGCTATGGCGGGGGGTAGGTGGGAATAATTTTCCTTATGGACTGAAATAGCTGAAATAAAGGGGAGAGTTGAGGAGTTGCAAAATGAAAGGTTTTCAAGCTGTAAGGTGCAGAACGGGGTGGAAGAGGTGCTTTGGGGCGCACGAGCCGTCAGCGTGTGTTTTGTGGCTGCAAAAGCAAAAGGCGGCGGTGACAGCTATCCCATTTTTTAGAGGTAACGGAGAAGTTGGGAATAAATTAGAGCAGGGCAGAGATACGAACCCACGAAGGTGATGTGTGCTTATGTGGAGGCTTGGTACGAGAAGTACTGTAACATTGGGGGGGGGGTGACGTGGGCTTGACTCAAGGTGTTAACGTATGTGATCGTGCTAATTTTAGGAAATAATGATAGAAAGGCTTTTAGATTGGACTATTACGGCAAGACACACAATGCGCATCGCCGCGAGGCGGATAAAGGGGGAAAGAAGGAAAGGGGAAAAAAGGCGCCCGGGTATTTGACGTCTCCCAGTAGAAGATTTTATTTACAACATTTGGGACTTTAATAAATAAGGTGATTTATAATATTAGGTTTTAAAAAATCGTATGAAGGAGAAAAAGGGTAACGTTGGGGAGAAGCAGGATGTAACCAGCAGTTTGTAGTGTTGGTCCCGAATGTCGCGCGCGTGTGTGCAGGCCCACCCTTCGGGAGTAACCGAGCCATATCACTGCTGTGTGCAGACACATAAAAAAAAAAATAAGGTGTTCCGCAAAAATTTTAGGTAATAGGTTTCAAATGGTGTTTGGGAAGGTCGTTGTCAAAACATCAGTTTGGGTTGCCGGGAAGGACGATGATTGAAAGGACATGGGATACAGGAGAAGTTTTGTGGAAGCAAGAAGGGTGGGGGTAAGGGGGTGGGGGGCGGGGCATTGTTTGGCGGCTAGATTTGGCAGGGACATATGATAGAGATGGGAAAAGGGGAGCTTGCGATTTGCAAGGTTTTATACATAGATAACAGGGTTTTGGGGATGAAATTAGCGAGAGGCTAAATACGCTAAACAAGGGGCCGAAATGAAGGATACAGATTAATTGGTGTCAGGGGAGGGATATTGCAAATGGGTAGAATAGGCCTTAGACAGATGGATGCCCCATGTCCCAAATATTGGTTTGCGTGTTTCCAGGACCCCCTCTTTTATAGAATGGTGACCCCGCAGCTTTTGTACGCCATGTGATGGAAGTGGTGGGGGGGAGTGAGGGCCGGCCGGGGTTTACTTGGATAAATTGGATCGTTTTGAACGACAACCCACTGTGGCTCAGTCGGTGAAGGGATTGCCAATGGATTGTTGGACCGAGGTTGTCAAATTATTTGGAAGTGTGTGGCACTACGGGTCTGCAAGGTGAGCGCGATAGTTCGAAGTCAAAGGGCAGGGGTTGGGTTCTTGGGTGGGTGGGTGTGGGGGGGAATAGAGATGTAAATGTTGTTAAAGGAATGGGCGATGTCTCTAAAGATTTGTGGTATTATTATAAAGGATGACGACATGGTTGAGATGCGGGTTGCGGCGGCGGGCGCGAGGAAAACACGGATAGTTTATTGGAAAAGGGATCGTGGGGCGTCTTGGTGTTCTGGAGACCCCAGCACCTACTCATAGATCAGCGATGATAGTCGTAAACATTTTATTGTAATAGTAAGCTTTGACAATGTTGCAGCAGTGTTCCCAATAACTGGGACAGCGATTGGCGGGAATTCTAAGACGGGTGTACAAATTTTTGCGGGGTTCACGTTTGTGATTGGTTATGGAGGGAAGGGTTGTAATGTTACGCTGTAAGTCGGTGGGTATGGGGTTGATGGGGATTTGAGAACGGATGGCTAAATGACGTGTCACACACACATGGGTAAGTGTGCGTGACATGAGTTGTGAAACGAACGCGGGCAGTAGGAATGATACCCGAAAAAACAACAGGCTGGTTGTGTGGTATCGAAGGAATGGAGTTGAGGAATGCGAAATCGTTTTGAGGCTGTGCGTTGGTTAAGATTAATGAACTGAGAAAGTTCGTATAAGGGTTTTGGTGTAGTTACTACTTGTAGGTAGGTGCATTATCCTAGTTGAGGGGTTTGTTCCCCATGTATGCATGAAGAGTAATTGGTTTAGAGATTTATAAAATGAAGTTAAACCCTCGGCACGTTAGGTGATGTTTCGTTTTCCTGCAATGGGATCCAGTGCCGTCTGGTGAGGATACTAACAAACAGACAGGTTGTCGAGGGTTGGGGGTGTGGTCTCTGTGGGAGGGGATGAACTGCGTTCCATGTAGTTTACCTTTGTGAAGGCTAGAGGAGGGTTAGGTGCGGTTAAGCCGGGTATGGAACAGAGGGTGGGGGGCCGTGGGATGTCGGTTCAGCGTGCTTTAAAGTCCTAGATACGGGTGGGTTAGACACAGGTGTCATAAAGAGCTTTATTTTATATCATGGTAGATAATAATATAGTCTGGGCGATGAGGGGGAGAGGGGATAGTGGGAGAAGAAGGAAGGTTACTTCATGGCGGTAAACCGTTCCCACATCCCGTCCGATGTGTCGTAACAAGAGAATTGTATGGGAGGAGGTGGGATCAGGCTCTTTCTCAGAGGGGATATAGAATGCTAAACGTTAGGGATTCTCGAAAATCTGTGATTGATATTGATTGATGAAGGGGTATTCATAGGATGGGAGGGAGTTCAGAGGGTCACAACGGGCTCTCCACCTTTGGGGGGAAAGGTCGTGAGGAGTGTTGTGAATGTGGGTTTGGAAAAGGTATTCTGGTTTTCATTTGAGACACATGGGCAAGCCAAGTGTAGGATGTAGAGCCAAAGGTCTCATTATTTAGATACCACTTTTCAGAATGTAGGTATAATATAGTAGATTTTTGATGTATAATTTGATGTGTATCAGTCTTGTTATGACACGATTCTTGAGTAGTAAGTTATTTCGATATAAGTGTGTTTAGTTTTATGTATGTTACGTGCTGAGTTTTTGGCACGATGAGATATACTTAAGGTAAGCTGTTTGCTTTTGCAAAACAATGATTTTGATTAATGTGATTTTGTGAAACTTTTTTTTTTGTGTGACTGTGTGTGTGTGTGGGGGAGTGTGTGTGTTGGTGGTGTGGGTATGAGTTTGGGTGTGTATATATATAGACGTATATAGATGATATATATATATATTATATATATATATTATATAGTAAAATAAAATATATATATAAATAGTATATATTAAATCCCCTTTCTATTGTATTGAGCCTTGTCAGGGTCAACGTTATGTAATACTTTATATAGTATGACCTCGAGTCTTTTTTAACGTTTTATAATTATGGTCTGTATACCTGATACGGTTTTGTTGTCCATGCTAAGTTCTTGATGTTAAGTTTTAAAGTCTGTATGGTAACAGAGACATCTCTAGACTGTTTATGTTTTTTTTTCGTATGTTGGTATATGTAAAGCTGTATTGTAAGGGATACAATAATGTTGATGTTCTAGTAAGATTTATGATGTTAGTATTGTTTTTTTTTTAATGCGAGATGGGATTTAACTGACATAACATATTTGTATATTTTTTTATGGTCACTTGTAAATGAGCCTTTGTCAGTATGTCATGTTTTATGTAAAGGTTTAAATATGCAAGGTGTTGCATTAATGAATGTGTATAATGTCGATTCATGACCCTTGTGACAGTATTTTTTTTTTAGTTATGGTTCTCTTTCCGTAAGTGTTTTTTGTTTGTAATATTGGCACAATATCTTGCGTGCCAATAAGGGGTTGCAAATATCAGTTTAGTGAGGAGTCAATTAATTTTTGATTAGATCCATACTGTTTCTTTATTTTTACTAAAAAACTGTATTAGTTTTAAAATAAAATATAAAAAAAACAAAGATCAAGCCCAAAAGGCAGATAAAACAGTGTAGGTACAAGTTTTCGAAATAATAATAATAATTAATATAAACTGGGGAATTTTGTAAAATTTCAGTTCGATAACCTGCCAGAATGCGAAATCTTGTCGCTTTTTAAACCTTTTAAAACAAAACTGGTGTGAGTTGCTCAAAGAAAAGTTCACGTTGTTTTTGTTGGACAGCGATACTGATTTCCATCTTTAACCTTGTGTCAGAGAATGATGTCACCTTACAAGCTTACCTTTGTTCCAGAGTGATGTCACATTTACAAGTTAAACTTGTCCAGAGTGATGTGCACCTTACAATAGTTTAAGCTTTGTCCCAGAGTGATGTCACCTTAACAATTTAACTTTGTTACAGAATGATGTCACCTTACAAGTTTAAAAACTTTGTTCCAGAGTGATGTACCTTAGACAAGTTTAACTTTGTTTAGTTCCAAGAGTGATGTCACATACAAGTTTAACCTGGTTGTTGCCAGAGTGATGTCACCTTATACAAGTTTAACTGTTGTTCCAAGATGATGTCACCTTACAAGTATTAAACTTTGAGTTACAGAATGATGTCCACTTACAAGTTAAACTTGGTTCCAGACGTTGATGTTACCTAGTTACACTTTAACTTTGTTCCAGAGTTTATGTCACCCATACAAGTTTATCAGCGAACACACACGTTCCAGAGTGATGTCCACTTTACAATTTAACCTTTGTTCCAGAGTGAATTTCATCCTTACAAGTTTAACTTTGTTCCCCAGAGTGGATCTCCACCTTACAAGCTTAACTTTTTCCCGAGTGATGTCCATTTACAAGTTTAACTTGTTCCAGAGCTAATGTCACCTGTGTACAAGTTTTAACTTTGTTTTCGCAGAGTGAGTCTACTTACAATTAAACCTTTGTTCCAGAGTGGAATGTCACCCTTTCACAGTCCACATCTATCTTAGTTCTTTCTCGCGCGGTCGATGAGTACCTCACACTTACTCTTCTACTCTCTCTGACGACTATTTTGTTGACCCGACGTGAGAGCGAGTCGAAAGCCTCTTCACCTCTATCTATACACACACACACACAAAATTGCGTCGCACTCTTTACCCTAACACACACAACGCGTTCCAGAGGATGTCACCTTACAATTTATCTTTGTTCCAGAAGTGAATGTCACCTTACAAATTAAACTTTGTTCCCAAGTGACGTCACCGAACAATAGTTTAAATCTTGTTTCACAGAGTGATTCACCTTACAAGTTTAAATCTTGTTTCAGAGTGATGTCACTACACAAGTTAATATATCTTGTTTCCAGAGTTGAATGTCACCTTACAATTTTAAAACCTTTGTTCAGAGAATGTCACCTTACAAATTTATCTTTTGTTCCAGAGGTGTGTCCCCTTACAAGTTTAATTTGTTCCATCAGTGACGTCCACCTTACAAGTTTCAAACTTTGTTCCAGAATGAAGTCATCTTACAAGATTAATCTTGTTTACAGATGATGTCCACCTTACAAGTTTATCTTTGTTCCAGATTGAAGTCACCTTACCAAGTTTATTTTTGTTGCAGAGTGATGTCACCATTACTTACACAAGTTTCACCACTTGTTCTCAGAGTGATTGTCTCCTTAAATAAAATTTAATCCTGTTGGCAAGAGTGATGTCACCTTACAAGTTTAATCAAGTCCAGAGTGTTGTCACCGTTTACAAGTTAAAATCTTGTTCCAAGTGATGTTCAACCTTACAAGCTAATCATGTTCCAGAGTGAATGTCACCTTACAAGTTTAAATCTTGTCCAGAGTGATGTCAACCTTTACAAGTTTTAATCTTCCCAAGTGATGTTCACCTTACAAGTTTAATCTTGTCCAGAGTGAGGTCACCTTACAAGTTTAAATCTTGTCCAGTGATGTCACCTTACAAGTTTATAATAACTTTGTTCCAGAGTGAATGGTCACCTTACGAGTTTAGACTTTATGTTACGCGAGTGATGTCATCTTACAAGTTAAACTTTGTTCCAGAGCAATGTACACCGGAACAAGTTTAACTTTGTTTCAAGTGAATCAACCTTACAATTTAACTTTGTTCCAAGTGATGTCACCT
>NC_069429.1:29259793-29301940 GCF_026875155.1 Cherax quadricarinatus
TTAAAATTTGGGAAAATGAGCATTTCTTGTACTCAATCGATAGAAAAAAAGGGAGTTATAAAGAAATAGCTGTGAGTTTGGTCGACTGGAATAATGGAATTATCCGAAAAAGGGCTCAAATTGGGCGAAATCGCTGATTTGTAAATATCGCTGAGGTCGCTAACTTCGCTAGAGCATAATTTCGTCAGTTTTCCATCAAGTTTCATTTTTTTGGTGTCATTACAATTGGGAAAAGATTCTCTATCATTTCATAAGACAAAATATTTTTTTTTAAATTTTGCGACACCAGGAGACACCTCAGGATTGGGGGTTGCGGCAGTCAAGAGGTTAAACTGCAACATTAACACCTCTCCTTCAGAGTGCAGGCACTGTACTTCCCATCTCCAGGACTCAAGTCCTGCCTGCCGGTTTCCCTGAATCCCTTCATAAATGTTACTTTGCTCACACTCCAACAGCACGTCAAGTATTAAAAACCATTTGTCTCCATTCATTCCTATCAAACACGCTCACACATGCCCGCTGGAAGTCCAAGCTCCTCACACACAAAACCTCCTTTACCCCCTCCCTCCAACCTTTCCTAAGCCAACCCCTACCCCGCCTTCGTTCCACTACAGACTGATATACTCTTGAAGTCATTCTGTTTTGCTCCATTCTCTCTACATGTCCGAACCACCTCAACAACCCTTCCTCAGCCCTCTGGACAACAGTTTTGGTAATCCCGCACCTCCTCATAGCTTCCAAACTACAAATTCTCTGCATTATATTCACACCACACATTGCTCTCAGACATGACATCTCCACTGCCTCCAGCCTTCTCCTCGCTGCAACATTCATCACCCATGCTTCACACCCATATAAGAGTGTTGGTAAAACTATACTCTCATGCATTCCCCTCTTTGCCTCCAAGGACAAAGTTCTTTGTCTCCACAGACTCCTAAGTGCACTGCTCACCCTTTTCCCCTCATCAATTCTATGATTCACCTCATCTTTCATAGACCCATCCACTGACACGTCCACTCCCAAATATCTGAACACATTCACCTCCTCCATACTTTTCTCCCTCCAATCTGATATTCAATCTTTCATCACCTAATCTTTTTGTTATCCTCATAACCTTACTCTTTCCTGTATTCACTTTTAATTTTCTTCTTTTGCATACCTACCAAATTCATCCACCAACCTCTGCAACTTCTCTTCAGAATCTCCCAAGAGCACAGTGTCAACAGCAAAGAGCAACTGTGACAACTCCCACTTTATATGTGATTCTTTTTTTTTTAACTCCAAGTCTCTTCCCAAAGACCCTCGCATTTATTCTCTTAAAAACCCCATCTATAAATATTTTAAAACAACCGTTGACTCATACCCCTTTTTAAAGGCTTTTACTGGGAAATAATCCCCCCTTTTCCTACATACTCTAATTTGAGCCTTGCTTCCTCGTAAAACCTTCATGCTTTCGTCCCCCCCCCTCCTAAAAACTACACCTGAACACTGCCACATTTCCCCCCCCTATCCACCTTGTCATCGCCTTTTCCAAATCTATAACCCACAAAAACCCTCTTAGCCTTATCAAAATACTGTTCACTTATATGTTTCCTGAAAACCCCTGGTAAAAAAAAATTTGGCTATTAAAATTCAGAGTCATCCAAGGCAAGTCAGCATTTCGCCGACAACCCTTTGGGGATGTTGCTAAAATTTTTGACAACCCCGGGAGAGTTTTAATCTTATGGGTTAGGCATGCACTGAAGTGGTAAAGTTATTACCCCGAAATAACATGGTCTTTATAGGAAATCTTCCAGATACATACAGTAAAATTCCATTTAATTCTGCGTGTTATGATTCTATGCAAGGGGTGACGAAAATTTGTCCTCCAAATGCTTCTAGCACAAAGGGTTTAAAGGGAAGTGTGTTCAAAAAGGGGGAAGTACTCCCTTCTTTTAAGTGAGCAATATGCTTGTATCCCTAAAGGTTTGACTTCAGTTTTTTTTGACCCTTCTGGGGAAAATGACTCTGAAATAAAATTCAATTCAATTTAATTTTTTCTCTATAAGGGTCAGTGGGGGGTTTACAGGTTTTGGGTATTGTGTTGTTTACAAGTTATAAAATACTAATTACAGGGGGGCCCCACTGGGAACCTGCAGGCTAGGCATTTTGGGCGACTTGATTAATTTTTAAACTTTAAACCCTTCCCAGTTTATGGTATTAAGGCTAAGTACTATTCAAAATTTTTGTGATTTTAGCAAGTAAATGTTTTTGTTTTGGACAATACAAAGTGCTATTTTGGAGTTTATAGGCAAACTTATGATAGTTAGGATTTATTTTTTTAAGATTAAGATTATATTTCTGCATTTTTTGTCAGTGGGTGGTGTAATTGGAAACCCACCAGGTGGTTAATGTAGTTATTTGTCGGGTGTACAGGGAGATAAAGTTTCAAAAATGTGTTTTGAAAGTGGAATGTGTCTTCAGTTCTAGAGTTTTGGGTGGGGTGTTCCAGATTTGGGTCCTTTGAAATACATTGTATTTTTGAAAGGTTTAGTCGAACGGGGAAATGTCATGAGATGTTTGTGTCTGGTGTTATGCCTGGGATCCTGTCACAACTATCAAAAAAAGCATTTTGGTCAAGGTTAATTTTGGGAAATTTTAAGGGCCCGTAGATTGTAGACATAGTAATTGGGGGATTTCTGAACAGGGATAATTTTAGATTATAAAGAGTGGGGGGGTGTGTTGCCAGGGATGGATTTATGATTATTCTTACTGCAGCTTTTTTGGGGTTATTATTGGTTTAGGTGTTTTGCTGCAGTTAAACCCCCAAAGTTGGAAAGATGCTGTGGAGTTTCACTTTGCCGGCGTGGGGTGGGTGGTGGTGGCAACAAGGTCTTTTTAAAGGGGTAATATTGTTATTTTTGGGTGTTTTCGCATTTGTTATATCATTGGGGTCTCCACACATGTCGTGTTAGGGGGGGATTTATGGGCCATACAGTGTTGTTAGGAACCTCAGGTGAAAGAAAAGGGGAAAAAGGGGGATCTTGTTTATTGTGCTGCCCCAGTTTTTGCGATACCCCACCATTTTACTTTTTGTCCTCCTTTTAGGGTTGCCTCTCGTGAGTGTTGGTTCTTCTGTTTGTGTTTTTTTCTAATATCACCCAAAACATAATTTTAAAAGTATTTATTTTTAAATTTTTGCCATAATATCGGGGAAAAATAAAAAAATAAAAATCGTTTCAGAAAGTGTTCTTGCATAAAGGGTTGTTAGATTCCCTGAATAATTTTTTTAAAGATCTTTTAAATTTAACTTTGGGGACTTTTTTTTAACTTTTTGGGGGTCCATCCATAATGTTATCCCTTTTTTAACCCAGTTGTGGCATGAAAGAGTACGTAACCTTTATTCATGCAGTACACACCTCATTAAAAGGTTACTCCCAACCGAAAAACCGATCAAAGGGTCAGTAATGGAGCCCTATCGCAGATCATCTAGGTTCAGCAATGAGAAGGGGGATTTGGCAATTGTGATGGTAACGGGGTTTTACAACTCAAAAGATCTTCCTTGACCACCAAAGTTAATTTACCAGTGTCGAAATAAAAGAATCCTGTTACTAGTAAACCCATGGTAGAAAAATGTCATGCTCAGATTTCAAGAAAAAGGAAAAAAAGTTTTAAATAATTCTTCTTTTAAACCCTTTCGGGGTCCAGGAAAAAATCTAAAGTGGGTCCAGTGTCCAAGAAATTTGAAAAAAAAAAAATTTTTTTCTTACAAAATTTAAAGATATTTTTTTTGTGAAGGTAAAAAAAAAAAAAAAAAATTTTTTGATAGTATTACCGAGATACAGTGGCGGGAAGTTCCCCCAAAAATGCCGGGTGGCGGCAGCTCGTGACTTCCGCAAAATCCCTTTTTTAATTTTTGTTTTTTTTTTTTTTCTTCTTAAATTTTTTTTTAAAAACATTTGTGGCTTGTGGCCCAGTAAAAATGTATATTGTATGTGTACACTCATTGTTTTCAACACAATAATGCAAATTTGTTTATATTATATTGCTTACAAAACTTGTTTACAATTTATTGAAAACAAAATGATAAAAATTTTTGTGCGGTTTTTGTTAAATACAAGGACCATATGTACCATAGGTAAAATGGTGCCTTGGGTGCAATTGTACCATTGGTAAAATGGCACCTTTTTGTTACAATGGACCAATGGTAACAATCTACAATGGAAAATATGATAAAATGGTACCATTGGTAAGGTACCATAGGTCAGGATACCTTTTACAGGGTCCCAAAGGGTACAGGGTCCCCATTGGTACACAAAAAAAACCGATATAAAAGAGAGAAGCTTACGACGAGTTTGGGCCCGCTTGGCCCATTTCAAAGTCCACTAACCAAAGTGGAGAGGATGGTATTATAGGCGGAAGGGTGGTGGTGTAGTAGTATATACAAAAAGGGTATATAACCCCGACAAGAGAAATTAAGACCATGCCAACACCGGGCATCCCTATGTAGAGTTTCGCCATCCCCCACCAGGGAGGGGCAAAAGTCCACAAAAAAGAAAACCGACGCCGCAATTGTTTTAAATTTCATCATAGTAGTGTAGTTAGTAGGTAGTAGTGCGAAGAGGTAGTAGTGTGGTGTTGTAAAGTGGTGAAAAAAGAGGAGAGCCAGTCAAAAAAAAAAGGGGGAGCACTGCAAAGGCTAGGTGCCCCCAGAGGGAGGGAAGACCGAGGTTGTAAAAGGGGGGAAGTGATGAAATAAATGAGAAGGAAACAGAAACACGAGACGGGAGAGAGAAAGAAAACCCCAGGGGAAAAAAGGAAAGAGGAAAGGGGAAAGGGGAAGAAAAAAAAAAGAAAAAATGAGGGTCAGGTTAATCACGGGTGTTCGAATTTTTTGGCCCATTTTACAATGTGGGGGAGGGGAAGGATTATAGAGACAAAGCCGGGCTAAGATTCTACAAGGAAATTTGTTATTAGGGGAAATTCAACTAGACGGCGACTGTTAAAGTTGGAAGTGGGGAAAGCAGTTTTAGCAAAACCATCAATAGGATGGTAGGATCTCTGAGTGACAAAAAAGAGCATTGTTGGTGGGCAACCCAAAACATATTTTTTCTTCTAAGTCTGTCAGAAAGAGATCGACCAGTTTCTCCAAAGTTTTAAAGAGGACAGGAGGGCAAGAAATAGAGTGACACCAGGAACATCGTAGGGGGAGGAGGGGTATGAAGAGATTAGTGCAAAGAGTGTTGTCGGGGGAAAGGTAAGCTTGATTAAGGGGGTGGGAGAATTGTTGAGATTAGAAAAACCAAAAATGTGGGGAAGGGGGAGGATAGAAGAGTTCCCGGAGAGAGAGTTTGGGAGAGAAGAAATTGCATTTAGCACATGAGAGGGCAGAGTTTTTGAAAGGGAAAGGGTAGCCAAGAGGGGAAAACGAATTATGAAGAGTTAATTTTCTGGAAGGAACTGAAACAAGTGGGGGGGGCACAGAGAAAGAGGGAGATAAAAACATTTTCTTGACGGGGAAGCATGTAGGAAAAGTAGTGAATTAACATGCGACTGTGCATAGGTTTTCGGTAAACGGAAAAGGAAAACCTGTATCTGAGCGGTGGACGGGGACAAAAGCAAGGAAAAAGGGGAATTAGTTCCCATTCAGTTTAAAATTTCGGGAAAGGGGGCAAGTTTATTAAGAGCTTAAGGGAAAAAGGTTGGGAAAGAAAATGGAGTCATGGGGCCACAGAGCAAAGATGTCTTTTCCACATGGCGGACCAAGTGAAGGTTGCACATGAGGGTAGGAAAAAAGAACGTTTCGAAGTATTCCATATAAAGATTAGCAAGGACAAGAGAGGGGCCCCCTTAAGACACTGAGGTTTGAAAAAATATTTCCCTTGGGAAAAGGAAAAGGAGTTAGAGCCCAAAAAGAGGTGGTAAGATCAAGAAAGACTCAGTAGGTATAGGGGATGTGAAACTCTTCTGGGCCTTCTTCTTGGAAAAATCAAGGACTCATAAAGAGGGACTTTGGTGAGAGGGACTAAAGTCAAAAATAAGCACATCGGGTTTTTGGGGGGAGAGCAAACCCCGTTAATGAAGTCTGAGAGTGACGGAGGTGGGAGGAGAAAAAGTCCCAAAGAAAGGGAGGGGGGTTTTTGGCCGCCAAGAAGAAAGGGAAAAAAAGGAAAAACCTCTAAGGAAGATAGGCGAAGAGGAGTATAGGTTTATGATTTGGGGGGAAAACCATAAAATAAAAGGGGGAAGATGACGGGAAACCCGTTAAAAAGGTCAAATCAGGAGGAAAGGTCAGAGAGAGTCCTTAGTTTCTTTTTGAAATTTTTCTCTTGAGGGGACAAGGGGTTGGAAACGAAAGGAGTGTAGGTTTGAGTCAGGAGAAAGCATCAGTTTCGGGGGTAACCCTCGTGTCAAGGTAATACCGAAAACCCCTTTTTCAGAAAAATAGTATGACAAAGTTTTGTTGGGTTTAAAGAAAAAGGGGAAATTGGTAATGGCGTGGAAAGGGGGTGATTTTAGAAAACAGATAACAAAGCAGGAAGGAGAGCGCCAGAAATGGACAAATCAGGAAAATTACGGGTCGAGATTGATGAAAGGAAACAAATGAGCTAATAGGGCAATACCACACAAGGTGCAGGTGAAGTGGCAAAGGAAAGGCCAAAAACCCAAAAAGTTAAGCTCATATGAGAGAGGAGACAGAAAAAAGGTTTGTAAACACAGTCTGAGGGAGAATTTAGACCAAGGGCTAGCTGAGATGAGACGTTGAAGTTTATTTGTAGTTTTGAAGAATGAAATTTTTGTATTCAGGCAAGCAGGTCAAGGCAATGGTAGAGAGAAGGTTAAGAGACCGTGGTAAGCCCCAAAAAGGATGTTGCATTGACGGGAAAGTAAAAGAAGGCATCTTCAACCTGTGTTTTTGTAGAAAGAAAGAGCGTTGAAGTAGGGACGGGGATGATCAAAGGGAGTGCCCGTGGGTTGTTTTTCAGAAGTGGGAGAAGGAAGGGGGCAGAATTGTTCGCAAGACATCACGTAGGGAAACGAACTGATTTTTCGACGCCCGGTAGCAATAGGCACCTCTAAGATCGAAAGGGGTTTAAAAGAGGGAAAAAATTTTAAAAAAGTTGGAGGAAAAAGACGCTTAATGCGGGTTCCAAATAACAAAAAAAGGGCCAAAACCCTGACTGGAAAAATACCAAATAACCCCACATAAAAGAGAGAAGCTTACGCACGTTCAGTCCCAAATTGGACCTTGCAAAGTCACAAAAACCTAAGTGGGGCAGGAGTTTATATAGGCAGGGAAAGGTGGGGTCATAGATGTAGTACAAGAATGGGATTAATCTAACAAATGAATTAAGCTCATGTGCAGATCGGTTGTCTTTTTTGGGACGTTTCGCCATCCGTGGGGGGGTGGATGGCAAAATCTACGATAGGGATGCCCGGGTGTTGTGCTGTGTTTAATTTAAACTTTTCAGTATTATTTCCATTTTTACTAATATACTATACTACCACACCTCTTCCTGCCTATATATAGCCGTCCTGCTCCCCTTAAAGAATAAACTTCAAAATTTAAATTAGCTTGCCCCTTTGGGCTAAATTCTCCCTACTGTGTGTTACTAACCCTGTTTCTGTTACTTTCTCAGTATGACTTGAAAATTCTTGGTTTTGGCCTTTTTCCCTTTTAAAACTTGCCTACTCCTCACGCTGGTATTCCCCCGTTATCTTTTTATTCCTTTGTCAATCTCGATCCCCTAATCTTCCTGACTTGTCCACTTTTTTGTGGTACTCTCCCTTCCGCTCTTGTTTGTCTGTTTTTAAAGAATCACCACCTTCCCGCCATTTCCAACTTGCCCTTTTTCTCTTAAATCCAAACTAACATTGTTATATTTCTGACAAAGGTAATTCAGTGTTATCCTTGATCGGGCCTGGTGGTTAAAACTTCGCTTCACCGGCGAGGGGGCCCGGGTTGTTCCCAGCCAAGTAGAAACATTGGCGTGTTTCTTTCCACCTGTTGTCCATTTCCCCATCGAAAAAAGGGTCTGGGGGGGTAGTCGCTGGTGTGGGTCGCATCCTGGGCATGATTTAAATTTGCCCCTAAGGCTGGGAAAAACAAGGGACTTTTTTAAAATAGTATGTCATTGTTTCAGTAGGACTGTAACCCTGTACTGTACTTGTATAAAAATAAAGATATTATTATTATTATTACTATTATTTTAAAGCTGATGTCTTTTCTTGACTCTTTTCCTACACTCCTTTCGTTTCCAACCTTCTTGACCCATCAAGGGGAACTTTCAACAAGAAACTAAGGACCTCTCTGACCTCTGTCTCCTGCTTTGACCTTGTTCAAGGTTTCGGTTCGTCCCCCCTTCCCCATTTTTTTTGGCCTTCCCAAAACCATAAAATGATATTCCCCCTTTTGTCCCAATATCCTCTGAGGTTCTGTCTCTTTTTCTCTTTGCTTCTTGGCTGGCCAAAACCCCCACTCCCTTTCTTGGTTTTTTCTCCTGCCCACCTCCGTCTCTCAAAATTCTTTAAAAAGGGTTTGCTCTCTCCCAACCGTATGTGTTGTCTTGACATTTAGTCCCCCTTTACCAAAGTCCCCTTGATGTGTCCTTGATTTCCCTTGAGGAAGGGCCCCTGAAGGTTTTACATCCCCTATACCTATGTGTCTTTCTTGTCTTATCCACCCCTGTTGGTCTACTCCTTTTTTCCTTCCCAAGGGAATATTATTCTCAAACCTTTAGTGTCATTAAGGGGGGCTCCTCTCTTCCTGCCTTTTAATCTTTATATGGGAAACTTCAAGCTGTTTTCTTTCCCACCCTCGATGTGCAAATTCACTCTGGTCCGCCCTGTGGGTGACATCTTTGCTTTGGCCTATGACTCCAGTCTTTCCAAAACCTTTTCTTGAAGCTCTTAAAAATCTTGCCCCTTCCCTTTAAATTTAAAGCTAAATGGGGAATCTAATTCTTGCTTCCTTTGCTTAAACCATGTCCACCGTCAGATCAGGTTTTCCTTTTCCCTTTTCCCAAAACCCATGCACAGTCGCATATACATTCATATTTCCTTCATGCTTCCCCCGTAAAAAAAAGTGTTCTTATCTCCCCTTTTCCATGCTTCAGCATCGTGACCTCGTTCCTTCCAGCAGAAATTTCCACCCTTTATAATTCGTTTCCCCCCCTTGGCTACCCTTCCCATTTTATATACTCTGCCCTTCACGTGCTAAACGAATTTCTTCTCTCCCAAACTCTCTACTCCTGGAACTCTTCATCCCCTGCCTTCCTACATTTTGGTCTTTCTAATTCAACAATTCTCTCCATCCCTTAGACATCAAATTAATTTCCCCCAGCCCAACCTCTTTACACAATCTCGTTATACCCCTCCCCCCTTAAAATGTTCCTGGTGTCTACTCTATTTCTTTCTCCTCCTGTCCTTTCATACTTCAGGAAATGGTTAATCCTTTTCCCACAGACTTAGGGAACACAAAAACGTGTTAGGCTTGCCGCTTAACAATGTGTTTCTGTCACATCAGAGTCATAGCCCTCCCATTGCTGGTCTTTGCTAAAACGTCTTCCCACTTCCAACTGAACGTCGCCGTTAGTTGATCCTCCTTTTTACCAATTTCTTTTGAAAATTAGCCCGGCTTCATCTTGTAAGCCTTCCTCTCCCACTACTTGTAAAAGCTCCAAACTTAGAAAACCCATGATTAACGACTCCTCATTTTTTTTTTTATTTTTTTTCTCCCTCTTCCCTTTTTCCCCTTTTCCTTTTTCTCCTCTGGGTGTCTTTTTCTCTTTGTCTCGTGTTTCTGTTCCCTTTTTCTTTTTTCACCACTTTTTCCGCCCCCCTGTGGCTTTTCCCCCCCTGTGGGAAACCCGCTCTTTGCAGTGTCCCCCTTTTTATTTTATGGCTATCCCCTTATTCCCACTTTTCCATACCAATACTACTACCCTCTTCTTTTCTTTATTTAAAAACTACTCTATATGAGTTTAAGCACATGTGAGTTTTTCTGGTTTTTCTTTGTTTTTGTGTTTCGCCATCCCGTGGTGGCTGGATGGCGAAAGTTCGAAAGGGATGCCCGGGTGTTTGGCAGGTCTTAATTTCATTTGTCGGTTTATTACCCCTTTTTTCACTAGTATACTACCCCCACCTTTCCTGCTATTTAGCTATCCTCCCACTTTGATTGTGTGACTTCGAAATGGGCCAACGGGCCCAAACATCGTTTTAAGCTTCTCTTTTTTTTTGTGGGGTTATTTGTATATCATTTCAGCACGGTATTGTGCCCTTTTTTTTTTTCCATATGGTAAGGGGACCATATGGAAGGGTCCATATGACCAGGGTACCTTGGCACAGGGGTCCATTAGTAAGCACACCCTATGGTTCAGTACAGGATTTAAATTGGAAAATTTCACCCTGACTTTTTTGGGGTTTTCCTAGATTTTATATTAGTGCTATGTATATAATTATGTATTATTTTTTTTTTCTGTACACCTGAACAAACTTATAGGGATGTGGCATCGTAGTAAATTATTTAGGTTACAAAAAATAAAGTTAATAGAATACATACTTAAATGTTGTTTTGAAAACCCAGGATAACCCAAAAAGTCACAAGACTTTTTTCCATTTGGGTCCCTTTCCCGTATATATAGTATAATGTCCTTTTGGAACAATTTAAATAATTGTAATTGTACCTATGGGACCATTGAACCATTACCATTGTAGAATGGCCCATTGTTCCTATGGTACCCTTGTACCATATGGCAAATTGTACATAGGTTCAAAAATAGAAAACCCCTTAGCTCCACTTCCATCAGTTTTGAAATGTATTTGTGAAGAGGAGAGTCAGAATTCACCCAGGAGTGATGGGGAGTGAGGCTTTTTGCCCGCATGATGACAAAAATACTTTGCCGGCGTTCCCACAATGCCATGAGGGCGTTCTGATTTTCCCTATAGTGTGCAACACTGACACCACCCCGAACCATTCTCCTCAGTGTCAGCGACTACACAAGGCCTTCTCACGCTAAATTTGAGAAGGTAAATTATGGCGGGATCTACGAGTTTTTGACCGAATGTATTCAATAATTGGATTTTTCTCAAGAAGTATAACGTTAACAGAAGTCTAAAAGTTATTTTAAGCTATATACATCACTAGTGTGGCCTATTTAGATTATGCTTGCTCAGCTTTTGGTCCCTTTACATACAGGATGGACATAGAATATTAGAGAACTTACAGAGAATGACTAAAATGATTTGCTGTTAGGAACCTCCGTATGAAGAAGACTTAAAGCCCTAAATTCTCCACTCTTGGAGAGGAATAGAATGAGGGGAGATATCATTGAAGTGTATAAGTGGATGACGGGCATAAACAAGGGAGATATTAATAAAGTACTGAGGGTGTCGTACAAGGTAAGAACCAGAATTAAATAGATTTTAGTTGGATAAATTTAGATTTAGAAAGGACATGGTAGTACTAGTTTGCTAACAGAGTTGAGATGAGTGGGGAAGTTTCCATGTGAGTTGATAGAGGATAGGACCTTGGGTAAGCTTTAAGAAGAGACTGGAACAAATAAAATGAGTGGCGAAGGGGCTGGGTTAGATTGGTGTCATTGGGTACAGGAGTTATTTCTCTGGGTAGCTTTAGGTAGAGGTAATTTTGTTAAGGACCTGCCCATTGCATGGGCCAGTGGCCTTCTGCTGTGTTCATACATTCTTATTGTTCTTATGTTCCACTACACTACTGTGCAATTCCTTGTACTAACCTTCACTAGCTAGTAGTCAACTATCTCAATAATATTCCTACAGTGTTATTTAATTGCTTCAGATTTTTATGCTATAGTCAAATCTACTCTTAGATAATTTTCATATCATAGTGATTTATATCTTAAAGGTTGTTTACCACTAATTTAATTTAGTACCTTCTTAAATTTTCTCCTGAATTAATTCTCTATATACCAGTGTACATTAACCGCCCGTTATTTCACGGTTAAGTGCTATACATCCTAGTTCTAAACAACATTTAAAAGGGCTACTTTCAGGTGATTAATTTTTGTTTTCTTAAGAAACCCCCCCCCCCCCCCCCCCCCCCCCCCCCCCCCCCCCCCCCCCCCCCCCCCTTAGAGAACATAAGGAATTTTGGAACTCTGCAGAAAAAGGCACCTACTGGCCCATACGAGGCAGGTCATTGTCATGACGTCATATACCTATAGCTACTCAAGAAACAACTCCAGAACCCCCCAACACCAATCCAAACCCAGCCCCTACCACTTCTTATTTGTACCAGTCTATTCTTAAAGATACCCTTAGGTCCTAGCCTATATCACACACACTGGGAAGACTGTTCACAAAGCTTATTAAAATTGAGGAATTGGTTTGGTGTTTACGTTATTGTGGGGGTTTTTGTATAGGGGGGGTGGGTTTTTTGGGGGGGGGGTGTTGGGGGTGTTTGAAATAAGTTCAGGACATTTATTAAAGGAAAGTTTCGCCACGAGTGGCTCTCTTTCAGTCCTAATACAGCATGTAAACTAAGAAAAACACCACATATATTTAGTGGCGGGAGTCAGGTGAGGTGATGCGTGGGTAGAGGTGGTAGTTAGTAGTAGTAGTAGTAGTAGTTGTAGTAGAAGTAGTAGTGTAATGGAAAATAAGTAGGTGAGGCAAGAGAGGGATGTTGGCATCAAGTAACAACAGTTCCCAGGATGGGTAATATCCTCTTGCTTAGATAATTTTGGAAATACTGTAACTACGGATTTTTGCTTTATAGGTGTTGCTGACAGAAATTAGTGCTGCTTCAATGGCATGTCTCCGTTCTTAAGTCGTCTTCCTTTAATAACTAGTTTAGCTTCATTGATTTCATGAGGTGTCCAAATGTCTCTTTGTTGAACACATGCGTTTTGCGGTCATCTTTTCTGCAAGCATTTTTGTGTTCTGCTATCCTAATGTTCTGAGTTCTGGTGTTTCCCCCTACTATTCTTTAGGTACAATCCCCTCATGGTATAGTGGAGATTCCTGCACTTGTGTCTGAATCATGCTTGGGTTTTTGTATTCAGGTTCCTAATAGTAGTTGAAGACTGGTAGATATTTTAGCCAGTTTTCTGTCAAACATTTTTGAAACATTAGTGGCAATCGTTGCTGACCGGATAAAATCGATGTAACTTGGAGCCTTTTCTTCAATTGATAGGTGTGGTCTTGATGAGGATACGTGTTGCACGTTTCCTGCAGTCACGTATGAAGTGTAGGGGAATGTGTAGTGACTAAAAGAGTTGGTGATGTATGTTACATTCTTCTTCGCGGATCTGCGGACTGAGGAAATTCTGTAGGCTCTCAGAATAGAAGCCAATAACTACCCTCTTTTAGTTCTTGTGTCATGGTGAGAGATGAAATGTAGAAGTTCAGTATTGTAGGTAGGCTTCCGGTAGACTTTAAAAGAAAGTTTGTTTTCCCCTGTGCGTAAGAGAACGTCGAGAAAAGAGTAACGGTTGTCCTTCTCCTTCCTCTAGAGTAAATTTAATAGTAGGTTCCAGAGTGTTGATGTGTTGAGGATGCCTCCTGTTACGTCTACGATTTTTGGGTACAATGACAAAAATATCATCTAGTTACCGCATCAAGTAATATGAACGAGGGATGATATTGTGGATCCTTTGACTCCAGGTCACCATATATAAATTGCAAGAACTGACTAAAGTGGGGATCACATGGCTAGTCGAAGAGTTGTTTGTACTTCTTGTCATCGAACATAAAACAGTTATAACGACACAAAGTTCGACAAGGTCACCAAAATCTTGGCGGGGTACAGGTAACTCCTGTATCTCTTTAATCACCTGCCGAAGAAGATCAATGGCTTGATCAATGGGAATTGTTTTTCGTGAATAAGGCAGTCACGTCAAAACTTGAAAGGGCTTCTTATCACTCATGTCGAGATCCCTGATACGGTTAAGGAGGTCACCCGGAATGCTTTAGATGAGCCTGACCTGATTGTACCCTGGAGCTTTGACCAATATTTGCCAAACTCCTGCTAGACTGTGAGGGCGTGCTCGATTTACCAGATGTAATGGTCTCATAGGCCAACATTTGGTTTGTTGGGTTATGGTAATCATAAGTCTGATGACTGGGGTTGGTAGGGATGAGGCGCAAGGCTTTTTTCCTTTCTTCTGTTTTCCTGAGTATACTGCGGGTCTTACTGAGTAAAGAATCTGTTTATTTCCTCATTGCTATGTTCGGGGATGGAAACGTATGTAGTTGGCAGTAGTTCAATAGATCTTGCATCTTTACTACGTAGTGGTACTGTTGAGGATGACCACTCCTCCTCCTTTGTCGTGTGGTATGAAGAATATCATTTTTGGTAGCTAAGTGTTGAGTGCTGGGATGTAGCGACGTGCGAATAACAGGACGACTAGGTTCAGAAACTGCAGCTGACAATAAGTCCTTGTATGAAACCTTTGTTAAACTCAGAGTCAACGAAGAAATGGTTTTTGATCACTGTGTCTAACTTGCATTTAGCTTCCGTATGCCAGTAAGCATAACTTGAGATTAGCTTGAGTGCTTCGGCATTCTGTATCACTGAGAACATAAGAGAAAGGTTATTGATGAGTCAGCTTTACAAATCTTTCATTGCTGTGTTGGACAGAGAGAGGAAAAGTTTTCTGGAGCCGTAGTTTATGCTGGTAGGGTGGGAGGTGGTAACTTTGCTTAGGAGTGTTCGGCGGATGCGTTTGTCAGGGGTGGGAAGGGAATTGAGAGCTAGGTGAGCATATGGAAATAATCTTTGGGCAAGCTGATAGATCTTCCTTGCACTCTCGTAGTAGTGGTTTAATGTAGCAGGAGAGAAGGGATGTTTAGAATCCGTGAGATGGTGTGGAGTGGATCTAGGTGCGACCATTTCTTCTATGTTCGTCTTGCAGAAAAAGAGGAACGGTTCTTGGAAGCTGTGTTTGTTATGCTTCAGGAGGAGAGAAAGGTAGTTTCTGTATAAAACGTCCCTCAAAAGTTCTGGTCTTTGACAATGAGGAAATGTATGGTATCCGACAAATGTGGAAAAAGGACACTTATGTACAGTTCAGGTCAATTATTAAAGGAAACGTTTCGCACGAGTGGCTTCGTCAGTCCTAATACAGAGAAAACTAGAAAACAAACATAATATTGTGGCGGGAGTCAGGTGTGGTGATGGAGTGGGTAGAGGTGGTAGTAGTATAGTAGTAGTAGTAGTAGTAGTAGGGAGTTGTAGTAGAGTAGTAACTGGAACTAAGGTGGTGGGGAAAGAGAGGGACCTGCATGGCATCAAGTAACACCAGTTCCCAGGGATGGGGTTAATATCCTTCTTGTTAGTAATTTTGAAATATGTAAATACCGGATTTTGTTTATAGTGTTACTGACAGAATATTAGTGCAAGCATTCAATGCATTTTCATACGTCTTAAGGTCGTCTTCTATAATAACTAGTTTAGCTTCTTTGAATTTTCATGAGGTGTCCAACCTCGTCTCTATGTTGAACACAGAATTTTTGGCGGTCATCGTTTCTGCATGCATTTTTGTGTTTGCTAATCATATGTCCAGGAGTTCTGGCTGTTTCCCCTACATATACTTTGTCACTTCCCCCACATGGTATAGCTGTAGATTCACTGCACTTGTGGTCAGAATCATGCTTGAGGTTTGTGTACAGGGTCTAATAGTAGTTGAAGAGATGGTAGATATTTAAGCAGTTTTCATGTCAAACATTTTTGAAACATTAGTGGCAACGTTGATGGGAACGGAAAATCGGTTGTTACAGAATTTCTAAATTACAAGCCAAGGGATATTTACCCATCCTGGGAACTGGTGTTACTTGATGGCCAGCAGGTCCCTCTCTTGCCTCACCTCCTTAGTTCCATTACTATACTACTACTACTAATACTACTAATACTATACTACTACTAATACCACCTCTACCCACGATCACCTCACCTGACTCCAGCCACTATATATATGTGTTTTTCTTATTTTTCTCTGTATTAGGACTGAAGCAGAAGCCCACTCGTGGCGAAACGTTTACTTTAATAAATGTCCTGAACTGTACTTAGTGTCTTTTTCCACATCTTTGTCGGTATCACCATACCATTTCCTCATGTCAGACGCAGTACTGTGAGGACGTTTTATTCAGAGATACCTTTCTCTCCTCCTGAAGGCACCAGCTTCAAGTACCCGTTCATCTTTTCTGGAAAGACTGCATAAGAAGAAATGGTTCGCACCTTGATCCACTCAAACATCTCACGGATTCTAAACATCCATTCTCTCCTGCTACTTAACCACTAACTAGAGAGTAGCAAGGAAGATCTATCAGACTTGCTCTAATGAATATTTCATAGTGCTCACCTTGCTATCTCTTACCTTCCCACTCCTACCAGACGCTCCGCCGAACACATCATAGGAAATTACCCACCGCCAACCTGCAGCAGAAAAACTACGGCTCTCAAGATAAACTTTCCTCTCTCTGTCAACACAGCATATGTTAAGTATTGGTTTAGAGCTGCTTCATCAATCAATAACCTTTCTTTTTATGTTCTCAGTGATACAGAATCCGAAAAGCAATCAGCTTAGGTCTAAAGTTTGCCTACTGGCATACGGAAGCCTAAAATGCGAGTTAGACACAGTGATCAATAAACCATTCTTCGGTGGACCTGAGTTTAACAAAAGGTTTACATACAATGGACTTATTGCAGAGCTGAAGTTTTCTGAACCTTAGTAGTCAGTTATTCTCGTCGCTTAATCAAGGCACTTCAAAACACTTAGCTACAATATGATTTCTCCATCACAACAGCGGACAAAGGTGGAGGAGACAGTGGTCATCACTAACAGTACAGGACTCGTTAGTAAGAATGCTAGATCTATTGAACGACGCCAACTCATACTGTTTCCACTCCCCGAACATGCATGGAGGAAAGAAACAGGATTCTTTTATCATAAGACCCGCAGTATACTCAGGAAATCAGAAGAAGGTATAAAATGTCTTGCGGCATCTCACTACCAACCCAAGTCAGCTAGACTTTATGGTTTACCAATGAACACAAACACAAATAGTGCCTATGAGACCCATTACTTCTGTTATCGGCTGCGCCCCTTCACAGCTCTAGCAGGAGTTTTGGCGAAATATTTGTCAAAGCTCATGGGTACATTCAGTCAGGCTCATCTAAAAGCATCGGGTGACCTCCTTAACCGTATAAGGTATCTCGACATGTGTGATAAGAAGCTTGCAAGTTTCTGTCGTGAATGCCTTATTCACCAATGTCCGTTGGATCAAGCATTGATCTTCTTCAGCAGGGCGTGATAAAGATGAATACTGTGTTCCGGTACCCGCCCAAGATTTGTGAGCCTTGTCGAACTTAGTGTTCGTTATAACTGTTTTAGGTTCGAGGACAAGAAGTACAAACAACTCTTTCGGACTAGCAAATGGGATCCCCACTTAGTGCAGTTCTTGCCCAATTTAATATATGAGGACCTGGATTCAAGAAGGATCCTCAATAAATAATCATCCCTCGATTCAGTACTTGGATGCGGTACGTAGATGATCTTTTGGTCATTGTACCAAAAATATTCGACGTACAGGGCATCCTCAAAATCACCATCAACACTCTGGACCTACTATTAAAATTACTCTAGAGGAGGCGAAGGACAACAGTTACCTTTTCTCGACGTTCTCTTAACGCACAAGGGGAAAACAAACTTTCTTTTATAGTCTACCGGAGCCTACCTACAAGATTGATTTCTACTTTTCTTCTCTCCACCATGATACACAAGAACTAAAAGAGGGGTAGTTTTTGGCTTCTTTCTGAGAGGCCTACAGGATTTTTTCCGTCCGCAGTTACTAGATGAAGATTGTTTTACTTCCACCACACTCTTTTAGATTCACTACACTTTCCCCTCACTTATACGTGACTGACAGGAAAACGTGCATCACGTATCTTCAGAAGACCAAAAACTATCAAATTGAAGAAATGCTCCAAGTTACATCGTATTACCGGTCAGCAACAGTTGCCACTAATGTTTCAAAAAATGTTTGACAGAAAACTGGGCTAAAATATCTACCAGCTCCTTAACTACTATTAGGAACCTGATACAAAACCAAGCATGATTTGACACAAGTGCTGGAATCATACACTATTACCATGTGGGGGATGTGACAAAGTATATGTACGGGGAAACAGCCAGAACTCTGGACTTTAGGATAGCAGAACACAAAAAATTGCTTTGCAGAAACGATCATGACGCCAAAAACGCATGATGTTCAACTAGACGACGATGTTGGACACCTCATGAAATTCAATGAAGCTAAACTAGTTATTAAAGGAAGACGACTTCTTAAGACGGAGAAATGCATGAAGCTGCACAATTTCTGTCAGTAACATATAAAGCAAAAATCCGGTTAGTTACAGTATTTAAAATTACTAAGCAAGAGGATATTAACCCATCATGGGGATCTGGTGTTACTTGATGCAAGCAGGTCCCTCTCTTGCTCACCTCCTTTGTTCTTACTACTACTTCTACTACTACTATACTATACTACTACTCTCTACTACTCTACTACTACTACTACTACCGCCTTAACCCGCATCACCTCTCTGACTACCGCACTATATATATGTGTGTTTTCTTTGTTTCTCTGTTATTAGGAATGAAGAAGCCACTCGTGGCCGAAAGTTTCCTTTAATATATGTCCTGAACTGTACATAGTGTCTTTTTCCACATCTACCAACTCTGTTAGAAACCAGTACTTAATATGTCCTTTCATAAATCTAAATTTATCCAACTTAAATCCATTATTCCTGGTTTTACCTGGGTTCGACACCCTCAAGTAACTTTATTAATGTTCTCCATTGTTTATGCCGTCATCAATTATGAATTCCTGATATCTCCCTCATTCTACGCCTCTCAGAGAGTGGAGATTTAAGGCTTTAAGTTATCTTCATACGGGAGGTTCTTACACAGTAAATCTTTTTAGTCATTCTTCTCTGTATGTTTCTAATGAAGTTCTATGTCCTCTGTTGTAAGGGGACAAAAACTGAGCAGGCATAATCTAAATGAACGGCCTCACTAGTGATGTATAGAGCTGTTAAAATAATTCTTTTTGGGACTTCTGTTACTTATACTTCTTGAGATAAATCAAAGTAATTGTTGGCCTTGTTGTGCACATGGATGCACTGCTGTCTTGGCTTTAGATTTCTGCTTACCATGGACTCCCAAGTTTTTTTCACATTCTGTATGACAGGCTCTACTTCACCTAGTTTATAGCTTCGAGGGTTTTTTTCATTACCAGGGGCCAGTACCTTTCATTATCCACATTAAACTTCATCTGCCATTTCTCGACCAAGGACATTAGTTTGTTCAAATCGTCCTGGAGTTCATTGATATCCCATCAGAGTGAATTATACGCCCTATCTTTGTATCATCAGAAAACTTACTCATGTCAATAGTAATACCCTTCTTCAAGGTCATTAATGTAAATTGGAACAAGAGAGGGCCCAAAACTGATCCTTGTGGAACGCCACTAGTGACTAATCCCCATTCAGATTTCACTCCATTAATGGTAACTCTCTGCTTCTATTGGTAAGCCATGCCTCAATCCATGCTAGAACTTTACTCCTATACCATGAGCTGCCACTTTTCTCAAGAGTCTCTTGTGAGGTACTCTGTCGAAGGCTTTACTAAAATCCAAATATAACAATATCATATTCCTTATCACTGTCAACTGCCTCAAATGTTCTATTGAAGAACGTCAGTAAGTTTGTCAGGCAGGAACGACCTCTCGTGAATCCATGCTGAGATTCATTTATCAAGTTATGCTCTTCAAGGTGACTTCTGATAATGTCAGCTATAATTGATTCTAATAACTTGCCCACTATAGATGTCAGGCTATATTGGACGGTAATTTGAAGGAGTGGACTTTTCCCCTGATTTGAATATAGGAACCACATTAGCCATCTTCCACATCTCTGGCACAACACTGGTAAGGATGGACGCATTGAATACACTCGTTAATGGCTGATAAGCTCCATCTTGCATTCCTTAAGTACCCTTGAAAACAACTCATCGGGTCCCGGGGACTTATTTTGTTTCAGTTTGTCTATCCGCTTAATAACCATGTCCCTCGTGACAGTAATATTGTTAACTTGAATTCATCAGGAACTAAATAATTGTTAATTACTGGCATCTCATTTACATCTTCCTGTGTAAAAAACTGACAAAAAATAGTCATTAAATAAGGAACACCATTTTCCAGTTCATTATCCGTCAGCTGTCCATTCCAGATTTCAGAGGTCCTACTTTTTCCTTCTCCTTCGTCCTATACACTTGAAAGAACCCCTTTGGATTAGTCTTTGATTCATTAGCAACTCTAATTTCATAGTCACGTTTAGCCTTTCTAATCGCTTTTTTTACTTCTCTTTTAAGCTGAACATATTGGTCAGTAAGGTTAACCTCTCTCTTCTGATGCGCCTATAAATTCCCCTTTTTCCCTAATAGATGCTTTAGCTCCTGTTAACCCATTTGGGATCGTTATTATTAGACCTAATTTCTCTCTGGGGAATGTATATACTCTGGGCACTGTGTACATTATTAAGAAAACAATGATAAAAGCAGATCCCTTCATATTCATAAGTATGATTATCGTCAAAAATCATTAGCTAGATACCCCAATCAAGATTAGACAGATGTTCCCTAAGTCCATTATAATGGGCCGAAGGGAAAATCGGGGATTTTTAAACTGTATTATCATTATTCTTGCATTCCCAATAATGCAAAAGGTGATGGTTTGTGATCACTTGCGCCAAGCTCTTCAGTGATCTCCAGATTATTCACGAGTGTTTCCTTATTCGACAAGACTAGGTCTAGAAAATTATTACCCCTGGTAGGTTCAGTTACACTCTGTTTCAGAAAACAGTCCGGGAAACTTTTTTCCATGAAGTCACTGGAAACCTAGATTACCTGTCAAAGAATTCCAGTCAATTTGGTAAAGGGTTAAAGTCCCCTACTATGACTACGTTACGTGTACAGAAGCCCTAACAATTTCGTCCCAAAAAAGTCTCCCTCTATCGTGATCCAAGCCTGGAGGTCGGTATATTACACCTAGAATTAGTTTTTCTTGACCCTCCACGAACTCTACCCAAACAGACTTGTTATGCTCCATCTATTTTTATACCTTTTTTTATGCAACAATTAATATTTTCTCGAACATACAATGCAACCCCTCCCCCCTTCCCATTACATCTATCCACATTAAATAATTTAAAATCCCTGAATATTACACTCAGCAGTAAATACCCCGACTCTTTAAATCATACCACGTTTCAGTTAATGCAATAAATATCAAAGTTCCCAGCACATGCAACCAAACGTAGTTCATTAATTTTATTTCTTGCACTTCTACTGTTAGCATAAAATACCATCATATGTTTTTTTTCTGCACATTTTTCCTATTCATCTTTGTTTTTACACAATTTCTGAAATTATCATTACCCAGAGTTACTCCATGACAGTTACTATTAAGATTCTTAATATCAGAGCATAAGTCAATATATCCATACTCATTTTTAATCATTCTAAACCCATACCTCTAACTAATCCTAGTTTTTAAAATCCTAACAACCCCCTCAACTGAGTTAGCAAGAAACCCACACCTGCCCTGGATAAGTGAACCCCATCCCTGGCATACATGTCATTTCGGCCATAGAAGTTGTCCCAGTTGTCAATGAATGGTACTGCATTATCCTTACAGTGTTTATCCAGCCAACAATTAATACCAATTGCTCTGGACAACCATTCATTACCAACACCTCTTCTTGGCAAAATGCCACATATAACAGGCGCCCCCCCTTCCTTCCTAATATGCTATAGCTGTCCTGAACTTTTCTAAAATAAATCCTCACTTCTATGCTTGCCCTACATCATTGCCTCCCGCACTGAGGCAAATAATAGGATTGATCCCATTACCGTTCATGATGTTGTCAAGCCGGCTAACAATGTCCTCCATCCCAGCCCCAGGAAAGCATACCCTTTGTCTCCTACTCCTGTCCTTCAAGCAGAATGCCCTATCCATGTATCTAACCTGGCTATCCCCAACAACAACAATATTCTTACCTTCCTTGTCGTTCGTCGTGACGATTCCAGTAGTAGACTCACATTCGTCGGGTAGCACCGAGAATGCGTTGGAGGTTTCCACGGGAGTTTCCACAGCAGTCTCTTTCTTCTTCATCGTTTTGGCTTTCCATTGTCTTCTTGATCGTCAACTTCGTCGTCCTCTGCTGTCCAGCCACTGACCACGATCCCTTCTTGACCTGAGGACTCGAAACAGGAGGACTACTACGAATCCTCTTGTTTCCTCGGTCCCAAACGCCGTATCTCCATCTTCGCTGCCTTCAATTCTTCCTTAAGTTGCTGGTAAAGTTGCTCGATGGAGGGCATCTTGGTTCAGTCCATGGGAGCAAACAAGACACTTCTTCACAGTGTTAAGTACAGGTCAGCACTCAAAGTACAGGTCACCACTCAAGAGCACACGAACAGGTCTTCACAGAGCTAAGTACACGTCACCACACTAAGTACACGTCCCCCACTAAGCTAATACACGTCACCCTCTTGTCCATATAGTCACTTTTTTTTAAAATACTCTAGGTGCTATTGACTACCTCAGGTGCTACTGATTTTGTTTTTAATACATTCTATTATTGTTATTTTCACAGCCCCAAAATTTTTAGTGTAAATTCAACCATGTTCATAAACTAAATTTTTTTTAAATAATTAAGGGGGTTTAAATGCTTAATTTTTTTAAACCTGAATTATCTATTTTTGAAAATTTAATCTCTTTTTTTTTTAAAATTTTTTTTAAATTTTTTTTTTTTAGAATAATTACAGAGTCTTTTTCAAAAGGGCTGTTTTTTTAGATTAAATAAAAATCTTATAAATTTTACTCAGAAAATCTAGTTTGAAAAATCATTCTCATCTTTGGGACTACAGGCATAGATCCAGATATAAACTTTTTATTAAAGAATTACAGAATCAAACAGCAACTGTAATTCTATACGCAGACCGCAAAGACTTTTACCCCGTGCAAAAAATAACATAATCATTTTTAAACCCAAAAAAATGCCCAGATCCTTAAGCAAAAATTATGATGACCTCACCCCTTTTAACCATTTCCCCTTCTTACCAATAAAATCAACCCTTACCCCTCAAAAACCGGGGGGGTTAAGCCTGATATTACAGATGTCTTTTTTTTTAAACCTTTCCCCTGGCTCCCTGGCCATACACAACTGTAAAAACGACCAAAAGGGGGGGGAGAAACAGCTATATACTACTCAAATCAACTCAAATGTATCAAAAAATTCTTGCAAAAGGGGAGAACATGGAAAAAATATCATACCCAAAATTTTTAAATCAAGCCTGAAAAAACCCCTCACGGATAAAACTTAGGAAACCACGGGTCAAAATTTCCCCTTTTTAGTGAAAAAACTAGGAAAAAAATTTACTGATGCCCATAAACCAAAACCCCTACTACTAACAGTAGTTTTCAACAAAAACATATACACAACTGTAACCCACAAGTAAAAAAATTTTCACAAACACAAGGGGCAACGCCCTGTTGTACCGGGAAATATCTAAACCTAAAAGCATCACTGGGGACAATATCCCCTTTAAATTTAGACCACATCGGGTTTTAAACACCAATCCTCTTTAAAATCAGTTATTCACAAAAAACATAAAATATTCCCCAACCTTTCTCATAACAATTTCTGGCAAACTACCAAAAAAGGAATTATAAAGTAACCTTAACTACAAAATGGACAGCATTTAACAATTTATGCAGCTATGAATAAAAAGTTTGGGAAAAAATGAGCTCGACATAAAATACAGTTTGTAAATGAAGGTTTAAAATTTTAATTTTTTAAAAAAAACCCCAAAGGGCCTCTATAACAAACATTGCCCAAAAAAACCCTAAACAGATCACAGAAAAAAACCTGAAAAATCCCGGGCAAACCACCAAGCTTTACTCAAACCCCCTTTAACAAAAAGCAAAAAATGAAAACAGAAAACAGAAGGGGTCAAATAAATAGAGAACATTTAAAACGTTACCGTCGCTCTTCCCCACCCTGTTTAAGAAACTAAAAAAATTTTTTTTATGAAAACCCGATTACATAACTCAAAGGTGATATAAAAAAAACCGGGGAAAAAAACTATCAAAAATTCGGGGGAAACAAAAAGAAACCAAAAACAAACAATTAAAAAACAAAATCAGTTTAAACCCATACTCAACCAATTAAAAACATTTAAAAAAAACCCCAAGGGTTTTCTTTCCATAGGAAAAAATTATTTAAAAATTTTTCCCAAGCCAACACCCGTCCTCGGGATTTCCCTTTGGTACCTACCCAATACGCAATTCCTACCCCAAACCAAACCCAATAGAAGTTACGCTTTCTTAAACACCCTTAAAAACAAGGCAGGAGACAAAAACAACTTGCCTTTTTTAATGTAAAAAAAAAGCTTCTCAATTTATTGTCCCCCAATTATTGCAACACTCTTTAACAAATCCATTGAATCATTTTACCTTCCCAAAATCCTAAAAAATAGCGGGGGTCACCCCGATTCCCCCAAAGGGGGTGCCCAAAAGCTGACCGAATAACTATAGACCAATATCTAACTTACCACTGCTCTCTAAAATCTTTAAAAAATTAATTATGCCTTCTAGCTTTAAGAGGGTTGTTTAGATTCCCTGCATGTTTTTTTTAACCCCTTTTGGGGGGGTTTTTTGGAAACTTACTAGAAAGGCTTCCGACCCGGGGTTTTTTTGCCCGTAAAATACCCAAAAATTCTAGCGCCCTCAAATCTAGGGGGAAAAAACGGGTAGGCCTCCATATAAAAGAATGGGTCTAGGGTTTTCATGTGCAAAAGAAAAAAAAAAATCCTGCAGCCCCACAGTGCTTAATGAAAAAAAAAAAAATTTGACCGTTTTTTTTTTTTTTTAAAACGGGACTTTGCACTGTTTTTTTCTAGGGTTTTTTATTTTGTATTTTTTTTCTTGGTCTCATTTTATAGAATGGAAGGCATACAAGAAAGTGAGATGTTTTTTGACGGTTTTACAATGAAAAAAATTTTAAAATTGACCCAAAAGTAGCAGAAAGGGTTGATTTTTCCCCAAATTTTCAAAGTAAAAAATTTCCCATGCTTGCATCCAATACACATCAATGGTGATTTAAATTTTCCTTTTGCAAGTGCCCCAATATGATTCTTTTCCTTTTTTTTACACTAATGCAGAGCCCCTGCTAACAGAAATTTAAAAATTTTATTTTTTTTAAAGGAAAAAAATTTTCAAGGGGGGAAACCCAAAAGAATGTAAGGGGGCCCCTTGAGACGTGAGTAATAAACAGGGGAAAATGCCCATTTTACCCCGGGGAATGTATTTCTTTTTTGTTCTGGCCCCCCTTTTGGGGAAATTGGCATTTTTTAAAATTTTGGGGAAATTTGGCAAAATTGCAAAATTCTGACCCGGGTACGGGGTAGTTAAAATTTGGTTTAAATGGGTTTTTTTGCACTCTTTCCCAATTTAGAAAAAAGGGAGTTCTAGTGAAAATTCATTTTTTTTTTGTCGAAAAAGGAAAAAGTGGAACGGGCCCCCAAAAATGGGGCCCCAAATTTGGGCAAAATTGCCGATCCAAAAACCCAACGCCGAGCCCTGCAAACTTCGCAAAGAGCAAAATTTCCTTTAATTTTTCCCCAACATATTTATTTTTTTTGGGTGTTATTTTTATGGGGGAAAAAGATTCTCTATCTTTTCAAAAGAAAAAAAAAAATTTTTTTTTTTTAAATTTGGCCGACCCTGAAAACGAGTCTCGGAGGGGCCTGCCCGCCCCTTTAAAAGGGGTTAATGATCTTTTTAACACAATTTTGGGGACTTTTTTTTTTAAACCCTTTTTTGTGGTCCTTCTCAAAAATATTATGTTTTTGGGAAGCCAGTTGTGGCATGAAAGAGTATGAAACCCCTTTATTGGGTTGCTTTTTCCCAAAAACCCCATTAATGGGTTCCCTCCCCCCCAGCAAACCAATACTAAGGGTCAGATAAAGGGGTGCAAATTTTTCAGTTCAGCATCTAGGTTCAGCCAGTGAGAAGGTGGATCTGGAAATTTTGTTAAAGGTGATGTGGCAAACAAACCCCCAAAATTTTCACCCCTGTCATTTCCATTCGAGACTTTTGAAGCATGGTTTCTATAGTGGAAACCCTTTTCTGCCTTGATTCCCCCTTTGTGTGCACAAATACCTATTGATGACATATGTATATGTGACATATTCTTTTTAAAACTTGGTAAAGTTTATACAAGCCCCAAAGTTTTTTGCTTGTTTTATTTTGCTCCCTTTATACACCCAGGATAACAGCCCTTTGATTTCCCTGGGCCTTTTCAAGGGGGTTTCCTTGTCATGGGGAAGGGGCCCCTTGATCTGGGGAATTTAAAGACCTTTTGGGTTCCTTCCTCAGAACCGAACCAAATTTACCCCCCCAACCCCCTTTCCCTATCCCATCCCCCCAACCCTTTCCCTTTTTTTTTTTTCCTCCCCCCCCCTCCCCCTTTCCCTTTTTCCCTTCCTTTTTTTGGCCGGGGGGGTTTTTTTCCCCCCCGACCCTTTCCGGGTTGGGGGGAAGGGTACCGGGGTCCACCCCAAAATTCTGTTGAGGTTTTTGGTGGGGGTGGTTGTTTCCCCGGGGCCATCTGGATCACCGGGGATGCCCCCACCCCCTCTCTGGTCTCCAGGGGGTGGCTTCGGGGTGTTTTTTGGGGGCGAGGGTGTATCTTGGAGGCGGGTTTTTGGATTCTGGGGGTGGTACCAAAGGTGGTTTTGTTTTGTGGCTTTATACCCCCCCCGCCCTCTTTTTTGGGCCCCCCGAGGTAGCTCAGCAGGTGAAGTTGCACCCCCAGATTGTTGGTTTACTGGCATGAAGGGTAGGGTATGGAAAGGGTTTCCATGCTCCCATCTGCAGTATTTGAAGTGCTTAGGTCCTTTTTGGCATGGGGGGGAGATTTTGGTCCTTTCTTTCCCCCCAAGGAACTATCTCTCTCCACCCCTCCTTTTATCGTATTTTTTTTATTTTTATTTTCATTTCTTTTTTTCTTTCTTTTTCTTAAAAAAACAAAAGAAAAAAAGTAACCTAACCATGGGGGGCCCCAATCCAAAAAAAACCTACCCCCGAGCCCCCTTTTTGTTACTGCACCCTGTTCTGACCCTTTCCTCATCTTTTTACCACTCTTTGGACAAATCCTAATGCTCCCGTACCTCTTGCTGGAGCGTTTCCCTCACCAGCTTCGGGGCCAAAGGGTTTGACCGGGCTCCCCTTTGATTTGTCTGAACCCCCGCTCTCCTTTTACTATCTTTTGGCCTCCCCCTCTACGGGGGTGACAATTTTGAATCCCCCAAAAAACCCTCCCACGTTGGACCCAAATCTGGTCCCACTCCTAAACGCCAACCGGGCAATTGTCTGAAGAAAACTTCTGTGCCACCTTCTCGTTCTAAACCCGAAAAGGCCAACATGTTTTTGCTCTCCCTTTCCCCGCTCAGTTTCAGGAAAGCACAAGGACTAAAATTTTTTACTTTTCTTCCTCTATTTCCTATCAACCGACCATAGTATTTTGGAAAAGGGAAATCCTATGCCACATTGGTTTGGGATATTTCCTTTCACACTCTCAAGGCGGTAACCCCCTCTCACGTTTCCCGAATGCCACCAAGCTTGTGATCTTTCTCTTTTTTTCACATATTGATTTCTATTCCTGTCACTTTTCAAAAAAAAATCATTCCCTCAAATTTTTGTAAAATGGGATGTTATTTTTGCCCCTTTCCATAATTCCAAAAAGAATTTCCAGCATTGGCCCAAAAACTTCTGAACAGCTTGGGAAATCCAAATCTCCAAATCCTCAAAGTAGACACTTACATCCTTCCCGCCCGCGGGGGGAGATTCCACCCCTTTCAATAGGCTCGGGTTTAAATTTCGATTGCCTTTAAAATCCAAACCTTGTTTTTGGAGCAGGACATCATTTCACGTTAGAGGGTGATTCCCTGCCCCCCCCAAAAGTGTAGAAAAATTTCTGGCCCCCCCAAATTTTGGGCACCCCCCGAATTTAAAAATCTTTTCCCGAAAGCCCCCGTCTGTGGTGTGATGACCATTCTAATACGTCTTGTAGTTTAACCCCCTCTTGCCCCTTTTTTTTTAGAAGCTACACACCCTTTTTACTCCGCTGTTGCCCAAGGGCACTTAAATAGCGAGAAAAACCTTGCCCCAAGGGAACTGAAGGTCTCACTTATTCTATGGCAGGTTTTTTCAACTGGGGTCTCCCGGGAAAAATGCAGCGTATTCTTTCTTTGTTTTCTAAACGGTTCCCCCCCCTTCCGCAGTCCCCCTTTCAAAAACTTTTCCATGTGGTCACCCCCCCCATGTCACTCCGGGTTTTAATTCTTTTGCTGTCCTTTGGGGTCAGAAGCCCCTACTTCCCGTACCTCGTCTGTTCTCGTTTTCGTGTTTTCCCCCAAAAGCCCGGCATCGACAAAAACTTAAAACGACACCTCCCCAAATTTTCTCTCTACTTTTAAAAGTCAAAAAAAACTCCCTTGCTCAAATCTACTTTAACCCCTCCCCTTTCTTCCCCCTCCTCATTTTACACTTCCCAGTCTCTGTACCCTGCCCCTTTAAAACCCCCTTTAATAACTCGTTACAATTTTGGAGGGTTTAACCCCCCTTTTTGTACTGTACCCTTTCCCCCCCTCTCCCCCCGAAGTTTCTTCCTCTTCTGCCCCCTCCTAATTTTGGCCCCTTTTTGTCCCCTCCCACACTTCTTCCCCCATTCCCTTACCCCTTTTGCCCCCCCCCTTTATTGGTAGGGGCCATTATGGTTCCAAACTTTACTCATCCTCCTCCTTTCCCTCTCCAATTTGTCTCCCCAAAGATGGGCCCTTTTAATTCCGAAACACTTGAAAACTATCTCTGAATTATATTGCAAAAAGGGGCCCCAACCCTCAATGGACAATGATCCACCCCCCGTTCCTTCTCTTTCCCCTCCTCCATCTGCGCAACTCCCTTTTTTTTCAGCACACGCTCCCTTTTCCCCGCTTGAACGGGTTTTCCGTGCCACTGCATGTTGACTTTTTCCCCCCAACCCCCCCCCCACGGGAGGTTTCCCTTACCTGAGGAAATTTTTGTTACTTTATCATTGCCTTTTTTTAGGCCTACTTACAGTGGAAAAATCGGGCCCCGGGGAATCGGGGTGAGTTCAGATTTTTCCCCCAGTTTTTTCCCCTTTTTGGTGTTTGCTTACACGAACCAAAAATTTCCCCTCTGCGGGTTTGTTTCCCATCTCAGGCTTAAAATTTTTTGTATTTTTTTGGAAACCCTTTTTTTTACGGGAACCCTTTTAAAGAAAAAATGCCCTTTCTTTTTCGCACTGATATTCCGTACCATCAGTATTTTTTTTGTACTTCGCCATTAAACAGCAGCCCGTATCCATTGCATAAGGGTAGCACCTGTTCTTTGTATTCTCTCCTTCCCCGGGCTTTTTCTATCCCAGATGTTGCCTTTTTTTGTTTCTTTCCCTTTCCCAAACCCCCACTTTGTTTTTCTTGGTGATTTTAAAAACCCCTCATTTCCCCCTTGGGGGGCTCACTGTGATTCCTGTAGCATTCATTTTGGGGGCTTTTCCCTTTCTTCCCCCCCGTCCCTGGGTTTTTAAAAAACAGGTAAATCACACCCCTTTTTATCCTGACTCATACTCTCTCTTTCATTTATCTCCAGTCTGCTCTTTTTTGCCACACTAGACAACACTGGGCTGTTTTCCTGGGGCCCTTTCATGATAGCGATCATTTTTTCCCAAACAATTTTTACTTCTCCTTCCTAACCCCCACCCCCCGTTTGCCCCCCCCTGGCAAAATTTATTTAAGAAAATTGGGCCTTTTCTCACGCTAATGTTTTTTAGTGAGGTTTTTTCTTTGTCCCCCCATTGATGAGTTTTACACCTCTTTTGTCCTCGTTTTAACCGGGAGCTTCTCATTCAAAAACCCCCGAACTTGGGCAGGCATTCTCAGGAAAAGGTGCCTTGGTCTCCGGGTTGTGCTTTTTTTCAGTACGTTTGGAAAAAAGCACCGCGTGGGGGTACCAAGTAAAAATATAACCACTGAGGACTTCTTGATTTAAGAGAAGCGTGCAGCCGCTCGCCGGTTTTCATTTCCCTGAACTAAAAACCAAATTGTGGCGAAATTATGTTTCTACCATCACCTCCCGCTTCTTTTATGAGTGCAGTCTGTAAAAAAGTTTAGGGGAAAATTTTGGGAGTAAATACCTTCGGGCCCCGGCCCCCTGTTCTACGGGTCGTGGTGTTGATATAGCAAACCCTTTGTTTTTTCCTTGAAAAAAACAGTCATTGGTCTTATTTTTGGTGGCTCCATCTAAAGCCCCCTCGTTTTTTTCCTCAAGGGGTGCCAGAGAAATTAGCACCCTTGGACTTTTCTTCCCCTCAGAAAAACAGTAAAAAATATTTCCTTTTTAAAATTAAAGGGAAAGGAGGCAACCTCTCAGCTTGTGATCTTTGGGAGCTGGGCCTGACGAATCCATATTAGGATGTTTTCAACATTTTCGTTTAAATCAGCTCTTGCAGCATCTTACATCTCTTCAATTTATTTGGTACAAAGGGGTTCTTTCCCCCAAATTGTGGAAATCTGCCATTGTCTCCCTTTTTGCAAACCGGGGACTACTGGGCATGATTTCCTCTCACGTACCCATTGGTCCCTTTCCAGTGCAGTTTGCAAAATGATGGCCCCTCTGGTAAAACGACGTTTTATATGGTATTAGAGAAAGCACAAAAAGTCTTTTCCCCTCGTCAATATGGGTTTTGTAAGGGTGTTTTTTCATAGACCCCCTTTCTACATTGGATTTCATTTGCTCATAATGCCCCTTTTGGGAAAAACCCCTCAGGTTTTTTGCCATATTTTTTTTTCCTTTAGAAGGCATATGGGCAAACTTGGAGGTATTAAAATTTTTCCCCAAACCCATCCTTAGGCCTCGGGGGCAAAACTACCATCCTTCCTTTAAAGGGCTTTTTAATGACAGCATTTCCGTGTTTGGGGTTTAAAAAATGTGCCTTTCCCCCGGGTTTAAACCAAGCTTTAAGGGGTACCCCAGGGATGTGTTGGGCACAGCACTTTTTCCTTTCTATAAAATTTATTTGGGCCCGTATTTCCATCCAAAAATTTGGTTTATCCTCTAGTTGATGACCCTTTGCGGGTTTTTTGTGCAGGGACTGGGCTGTACCCCATTTCAGTTTTCTCCCGCATGGGGGTCGACCGTGTTTTCCCAAATTTGGCCCCCACATATGGGTTTTTAAATTTTTCCCTACCAAAACTCGCCAAAATTACTTTCATGACCCCTCTGTCATCTCCAATACCTTTTGTACCCCTATTGCCCCCTGTATCCCCGAACGTGATACAGTCAAGTTTTTTTGGCCTTCTCTTTCACCGTAGGTTATTTCCCGGAAACCTCACATTACCTTTTTTGAAGGAACTTGTCACAGCCGGCTGAACATTCTTAAAAACCCCTTTCTCATCTTTTTATGGGGGTTTATTGTCGAAAATTCCTTCACCACATTTTCCCCCCTCCCTTTTTTCAAAACTCGGTTTTGGGACCCGATGTATTCAGTGGCCTTTTCCTGCTACTCCTCTTTGCCCTTTAAACCCCCTCCTCCACCAAGGATTTCATTTTTAAACCCTTTGTGCTTTTTACTCTTTCCCCCGTTGAGAGCCCCTATGCAGAAGCAAACGTTCCCTCCTTGTCCCGTTGGGCCCTGAGCCCATTGGGCTTTTTCTACTATGTAAAGCTCCGTGTTTTCCCCAATCCTTCTATTTATAGAATGGTCCCCCTTTATATTAGTGGCATTCTTTATTTGTTCGCCCCCCCAATTTTTTTCCGTCCCTTTTCTCTTTTCCTACATTTTTCTCTTGTCTTTTCTTCAGTTGCCACCCTTTTTTTGTTTTTGTACATTTTACTTTTCTCTACCCCCCGGAAAAATTTTCCCGTTTTTTGAGTTGTTCTTTTCACTCCCTTTCTCAAAAGGGCCCCAAAGCCTATGGTAGTTCCCGCCCTTTTCTTGACCAAAACCACTCTCATTCTCATGCCCAAACGCAGTGTACACAGTTTGGGTCTAAGTCTTCTATGGTGTCAGATCGCGCAGGGTTTTTTCCCAAAAAGCGTCAGCGAGGGCATTTGTACCTTCGGCTTTAAATTTTTTCTGCCGAATTTTATGCCCTTCTTTCAGCACTTTTCCTTTTGCATTAAAGCCTGTGTCATCATTTTTGGTTGTTCAGAACCCTTTGTGCTTTAAAAGGTATACAAAAAAAATACACCTCAAACCCCAGTTTTCCCTATCCAACGTTGGCTATGCCGGTCTCTACCCAAACAAAAAATATTGTTTTTTGTTGGGTCCCCCGGTTTGTTGACATTCAGGGCAATGAACAGGCAGACACTGCTGCACGAACAGCGTTCTTTTCCTAAACCCTTTTCCCCATAGAGGGGATTCCATTTATGGACTATTTTGGGGTTTGTAGCTACCCCCCTTACCCCAGTCGAACAAAAATTGGTCTACTCTGCTCGTAACAAAATTCAGTCTTTTTAAACCGAGTATAGGTTTCGGCCCTCTTTTTTCATCAGTGTCGGGTTGGGGGGGCTATTCTCTCCTTTTCTTTGCATTGGCCCACTCACTTATCAGGGTTCTCATGGGGAGGCACCCTGTTTTCCCCTGGGGTGAGAAGTGTGAGGTTCCAGTATCGGGGTTTGCCACATTCGGGTTTGAATGTCCCCCTTTTATTTAAAGAAACATTTTCAGAAATTTTTCCTCCAACATTGTCTCCCCCTCTTTATAAATTTTTGGCCTTTCCCCTTTTCACTGATGGACCCTCCATTAAACCTGACTCTTCCTTGAAATCATTGACATTGGCTGATTTACTCCAAAACTCTGATATGATACCTTTCACACTCCCATCAGCCCTTTCTACCCCAAAACCCCTTGACCCTCTGGCCCTTCACATCCACGCCCCGTTTCCCATAACCTACAATCATTCCCCCTCCCTTTTTCCACCTGTAACCCCCGTTTTCCTTTCCCGCCCCGCATTGCTGTATAACCCTTTTGGTTTTGCACTTTTTTTAAAATTTTAATAAAAAATAATAATGAGTTCTGGGGTTGTAATTCCAGTGTTGGTTCTATAATACTATACCAAAATTCTAGCGGCTTCCAATCTTGCTGAAGAAAGTTGGTAATCCAAATATATGATAGATTGGGTCTGTGTACAGAAAAATAAAATCCTGCAGCACATATTGCATAATGAAAAATAAACAGCAACCTTGTTTTTGGTGTAAAACAGCAACTTTGCGGTGTACAGGGGAAATCTCGACCAATGGCTTTAATCTGTTCCAGAGAGCTAGACTTGAATTAGCTGTTAGTCGAATTAATTTTCCCCATAAGAAATAATGGAAATAGAATTAATCCATTTCAGACCCCCAAAAAAGTATTAAACAAAATAATTTTTTTTACATGAAATATACTTTCCCTATGCAGAAATGAATGGTGCATACAAACTAAACAATAATTAAATGCCATTTTACCTTTATTGTGGAGTAGTTGATGAGTGATGGGGCCAGCAGCAGGGGAGATTCAACGTTCTATTGTTTGGAAGGGGAATCCCCTTCCATAAAGACTTCAGGTACCAAGTCCTTTGCTGAGGTTACCTCCCTTCTTGGTTTTTAATGCCACTAGGACCAGCTTGAGAATCACTGGACCCCTGTCGGGAAAAATATTTGTAAAAATAGCTCTGTTTCTCACGTGCCCTTAGGATTTCCCTAAAAGGGGACACAAGAGTGCCCTTGTACATGTTGCCAATATGGTTTGCAACAGCTGTGACAGGAAAAAAAAATTTCATCCAAAAATGCTTGTACCTTTGTAAAATTGTACACATTTCCTTAATAATTGATGAAGGCAACTTCTCCTGTTCTGAAGCACATTCCTGAGGTTGATCTGTTGCTTTTGCACCTTAAGCTCTTGCAGCTCTGCAATGGTTAGTTCTTCATCGTTGTTTTGCACCAGCTCTTCACATCCTAGCCACAAACCTCCAACCCCATGGACTTCCCCAATGACACAATTGATTCCACAACGGGGAATAGACCCCTGAGGGTTAGCCCCAAACCCTTCAAAATCCCTCTCTTGTACACATTGTGGCCAGAGTTTTCTCCAAGCAGAGTTCAAAGTCCGGGAAGCCCACTCCCTCCCAAGCCTTAGCTATAAGGCTGAAGAAATGGAGGATAGTGAAAGTGATTCCTCCAGAACTGTCTTAGGGTCAATGAGTGTTCGAGGTCATTTCAAAGCACCTTTTGTGTAGAGTTTTTTAAAGTTTGAAATGACCTGCTGGTCCAGGGGCGGAGGAGAGGAGTTGTATTTAGGAGGCAAAAATTTAACTTTTAAATGAAGCTAAACCCCCGCAATTTGCTCTTGCAAATCGTGGGATGAGCAGGAGCATTGCCCATTATCAGGAGGCACTGGAGTGACAATTTCTTTTCCAGGAGGTAATTTTTCACAGTGGGGTCAGACACATCATAAAACCAGTCCGGGAAAAATTTTTCCTTAGTGACCCATGCCGTACTGTTTGATCTCCACATCACACAAAAATTTTACCCTTGATGATATTATTTTTCCTGAACACACTGGAGTGCCCAGAGTGATACATGAGTAAAGGTTTCACTTTGCAATCACCACTAGCATTACTGCATAACGAAAGTGTGAGCCTTTTCTTTCATAGGCTTGTGTCCTGGGAGTGCTTTTTCCCCTGAGTAATGTAGGTCCTTTTTTGACATTTTCTTCCAAAACAGGCCTTTTTTTAATCAAAAATTTTAAGCACTTTTTTGGGGTTTTAAAGTTTTCACTCTCAATGTACTCCTTAACTCTTTGACTGTCGCACCCAAAATCCTGAGGTGTCTCCGGTGTCGCAAAATTTAAAAAAAAAAATTAGTTTTTCTTATGAAATGATAGAGAATCTCTTCCTGTTTTGTAATGACACCAAAAAAACGAAATTTGAAGGAGAACTGACAAAAATTATGCTCTCGCAAAGTTAGCAACCTCGGCACTTTTTACAAATCGGCGATTTCGCCCACTTTGAGCCCTATTTTCGGCTAATTCCATTATTCCAGTCACCCAAACTCATAGCTATTTCTTTAGAACCCCATTTTTCATCGATTGAGAACAAGAAACTGCCCATTTACCGTTTCAACTACCTAATAATGTGGTCAGAAATTTGCATTTGGCCCAATTTCACAAAAACAAAAAAATGACAATTTCAAAATAAGGTCCAATGAACAATGCAGACTTTCCTGGCTCAAAAATAACATTTTCTTTGCTCATCAGTCATGTCTCCGGGCCCCCTTTTGATATTACTCTTGCTTTCAAATTTTGAATTTTTTATTCAAACAAAAAATTGAAGACTTACTATTATGCAGACTACTGCAATACTGTAATAATTGTATAAATAAACATAAACCCCATTCATGACTGCATATTAGAATGGCTAGTTGGACATTTATTGGACAATGGCATATTTGTTTACTTTTGAACATTGGCAAAATCAAACATTTCCCTACTTTGAGCTCCATTTCTAGGTTCTTTTTTATAGTAAAATCAATTAAAATCATCTCTTTTTCTAAAATTTATGTTTTCCATTCTATCAAATGAGACCAAGTAAACGAGAATACAAACCATAAATACTATACGAAAATAGACCACAAAGTCGGAATTTTAATTAAAAAAAACGGTCGGAGTTTTTTTTTCTCATATGCACCACATGCTCAGGATTTTTTTTTATATGGTTGCACACTGACCACACAGACCCATTCTCTAAACATGTGGGCCTACCAGCTTTCTCCTGCTTGATTTTAAGCCGCTAGAATTTATAAGTATATAAACGTAAAAACACGGTACCTCGTAAGATGTATATATACGGCCACGACGTCAAAGTGTTAAAGTCCTGCAATATTATTCAGCCACTTTTTGTCTAAAATGGCAGCCTCCCCTTGCCTTATCACAACGTGTAAGCTACTACGATTCTTAACCCTTTCAGGGTCGACAGGCCCTCTCAGAGACTTGTTCCAAGGTCGGCCAATTTGAAAAAAAAAATTTTCTATTGAAAGATAGAGAATCTATTCCTATCATAATGACACCAAAAGTATAAATTTTGATGGAAAACTTACGGAATTATGCTCTCAAGAAGTTAGCGGTCTTGACGATTTTTATGCATCAGTGATTTTTCCCATTTTGAGCCCAATTGTCAGCCAATTCCTGTGTAGTAGTCGACAAAAATCTTAACTATTTCGTTAGAACTCCTTTTTTTTCTATCGAATGATTACAAGAAACCACCCATTTTACCAATTTCAACTATCCAATACAGTGGTCAGAATTTAGAAAATTTTTTGCCAATTTCACACAAATTTCAAAAGTGCCAATTTCCAAATAGGGTCCAGAATAAAAGAAAGACTTTCCCTGGCCCAAAATAACATTTCCTCTGTTCATCAGTCACGTCTCCATGCCCCTCTTACATTTTTGCTTTTCCCCTTGAATTTTTATTCTCACAAAAAAATAGAAGATTTTCATATAACAATGGTTATAAATGACCATAATTTTTAAAGGGGTGGCCCGGGGTAAGCCAGCGGAAGGCCTCGGTCAGATGACCAAAAGCTCCAAAGGCGGGTCATCACCCTGACTAAGACCCGCGTCAGGAAACTTTTGTCCTGTTTCCTGACGAACCTTACCTAACCTAACCTAACTGTTATGCAGATACTGTATTAGTGTAGAAATGGTATAAATAACATCAGTGCACTTGTAAAAGAATATAGACTCACCAGTTGATGTGTATTGAATGCATAGCATGAATTGTTTATTTTTGAACTTTGGTAAAAATCAAACATTTCTGCTCTTTGAGCTCAATTTCAAGTTACTTTTCATTGTAAAACCAGTCAAAATCATCAAAATTTTCTAATATGTCTTCCATTCTATAAAATGAGACCAGGAAAACTAGAATACAACAATAAATACCATACGAAAATACAGTGCAAAGTCGCTGTTTTAATCCAGTAACATGGTCAAAGTTTTTTTTTCTCATTACACACTGTGTGCTGCAGGATTTTTTTTTATACTGTGCACACTGACCACATAGACCCATTCTTTCATATGTAACCTACCAGCTTTCTCTCATTAGATTTGAGGGCGCTAGAATTTAGGCATACTAGTACGTCAAAACCCTGGTGCATAAGCCGTACTAGCACGGCTGAAACCCTGAAAGGGTTAAATTCTCAAACCAGCCTTTGCTGGCTTAATTTCATCAATATCATCACTATTTGCTGGCATTTTTTAATGAGATCATCATGCAACTCCCTTGCCTTTTAAACATATTATTGACTGGGGAAGCACCATCTCCTGACAATGTTTTTTGTTTATCCAACCAACCCAAAAGTCCCCTCGACCTCTTCAATTATTTGTGATCTCCATTTTGAAAACATACTTGCACCTTTCGCAACAACAGCTTCCTTGATTGTGTTACTGTTTGCCTTTCCAACTCAGAATATGTGCTCCTCTTTCATATTTTTCAATGATCTCTTTTTTTCATTTCTATTGTTATTCTCACCCTTTTTACCACAGGCTTGGCACTAGAAGCTTTCTTGGGGCCCATGGTGGCTTTTTAGCAGTTACAAGCACTAAAAACACTGTAATAATACAAAACGTATCTCAGGTACATGTGGGATCGACTGAAAAGGCTTGTAAACAATGTCAGTACATGGAGTCTTGTGTGGCTGGGCCCGCTCAGGGCGTGCTCCTGCCGCCCCTGGACACGTTCAGGACGAAATCCCTTAGACAATTTTTTCAGCATTGGTAGAGCCCAATTTTTTTTATGCCAAAGAACGCCGTTAGTCAATTTTGGGGTTAGTCAATGCTTCCGTTTGTTGAGGGTCCACTGTATTTTTATATGGATTTTATATTTATAGTCTCAGTTTCTTGGCCTCATTTGATAGAATGGAAAATATTTATAGAATTTGAGGTTTCTGTAAGCTAAATTTCATTTCACTCGGGTTTGAGAGATTGAGAGGAGGATGATTGTCAATCATTTGCAGACTAAAAAATAGCTTGAAATTGAGTTCGAAGTAGCGGAAATGTTCAATTTTTCCTAATTTCAAGAGCAAACAAATCACGTTGTGCATCCCAAAAAGCAAGCAACTGGCTGGTTTTAATATGAGGTCATGAATGGGTTTTATATTAGTCAATAGTCAATTTTTTTCTTTTCAGCTGAGTACATTGAGAAATTTATGTACTGTGGAACCTCAAATTTTGAACTTATCTGTTCCAGAAGCTAGTTCAAAATTTGAAAAGTTTGAAAAGCAAAGCAATATTTCCCATAAGAAATAATTGAAATACAAAATTTAAACCATTCCAGAAACCCAAAAATATTCACAAAAAAAATTTCATTTTTATAGAGATTAATTATAGTTTTTACATAAACACAACAAATAGTGTTCAATTATGTACATACTAAAAAATTAAAATAAACATATAAAACAACATTTTTACCTACCTTTATTGAAGATTGGTGATGGCATCTGGAAGATAGAGAGGAGGAGGAAGAGAGTTGGGGTTAGTGTTTGGAAGGGGAAGCCCCCTCCATAACGACTTTAGGTATCAAAGCCCTCTAAGGAGTAACTTCCCTTCTCTGCCTTTTAAATGCCACTAGGACCAGCTTGAGCATCACTGGACCCCTGTCTCACAAAATAACTGTACACAGTCCTCTGTTTCTGGCTCCTCTTTAAGATTTCCCTAAAATGGGACATGGTTCTGTCACTGAACTTGTTGCAAAGATGGCTTGTTTCAGCTTGCTCAGGGTGGTACTTCTCCACAAACATTTGGACATCAATCCATTTGGTGCAAATCTCCTTAACCTTTGAATCGGCATGCAACTTCCTTGCCTTTTCACAAATAATTGTCTCTGAAACACTATCACCTGCAATCTCTTTATTCTTGATCCACACCAGCAACAACTTCTCAACCTGATCGATTGTCTGTGGTCTATTTTTTGGTTAGTATATTAACACCTTTCTTCTCTTTTTTCTTAGTAAATGTTTACAGGAGAAGGGTTACTAGGGCCCCTTGCTTTCAGCATTTTAGTCGCCTCATATGACATGCATGGCTTACGGAGGAAAGATTCTTTTCCACATCCCCATGATCAATAGAAGAAATAAAGAACAAGAGCTATTAAGTAAAAGGGGGAAAACCTACATATATGTACAGTGGACTCCCGACCTACGATGTCCCCAACCTATGTTGAAACCGACCTATGATGCTTTTCAGCATAAAAATTTGACCCCGACATACGTTGAAAAACTTGACTTACAGCATTCATCCTCAACGCGTACATCTGGTCTGTCTGGCCAGAGCGTCTCAGCTGAGCTTGTGTGACATTGTTTACAAGCCAGGGCGGATGGTTTCATGCATACATTCGATAAATTTTGTATTATTCAAGTGTTTTTAGTGCTTGTAACTGCTAAATAGGCCACCATGGGCCCAAAGAAAGCTTCTAGTGCCAACCCTGTGGTAAAAAAAGTGAGAAATACTATTGAAATTCTATCGTACCACGGTCAGCTGCTGCTGGTGTACTGTTGTCAGCTGCTGCTACTGCTGTACCACAGTCAGCTGCTGCTGCTGCTGCTGCACCACAGTCAGCTGCTGCTGCTGCTGCTGCTGTACCACAGTCAGCTGCTGCTGCTGCTGTACCACAGTCAGCTGCTGCTGCTGCTGATACACCATGGTCAGCTGCTGCTGCTGTACCATGGTCAGCTGCTGCTGCTGTACCATGGTCAGCTGCTTGCTGCAGCGTACCACAGTAAGGGTGCTGCCCACGGTCCCCTGCTGCTTTCTGTACCACAGTAAGCGCTGCTGCTGCTGTACCACAGTCAGCTGTTGCTGCTGCACCATGGTCAGCTGCTGTTGCACCACGGTCAGCTGCTGCTGCTGTACTGTGGTTACCTGCTGCTGCTGCTGCTGTTACCACAGTCAACTGCTGCTGTTGCTGTACCAGTCAGCTGCTGCTGCTGCTGCACCATGGTCTGTTGCTGCTGATGTACGTACCATGGTCAGCTGCTGCTGCTGCTCCTACACCATGGTCAGCTGCTGTTGCACCACCGTCAGCTGTACTACTCGAAGATGTAGAGAGACTGTTAGTGGTGTGGCTTATCAAGAGTACTGAGAAACAATTAACTCCAGAGGGTTAACCACCCAGGATAACCTGGAGTTTACCTGGAGTTTACCTGGAGAGAGTTCCGGGGGTCAACGCCCCCGTGGCCCGGTCTGTGACCAGGCCTCCTGGTGGATCAGAGCCTGATCAACCAGGCTGTTGCTGCTGGCTGCACGCAAACCAACGTACGAGCCACAGCCCGGCTGATGTATCATTAAGGACTGGTGTATCATTAAGGACTGTCTAACTAATTTCCATTGGTGTCTTTAATCTTGTCCCCCAGGATGCGACCCACAACAGTCGACTAACACCCAGGTGAACAGGAAAAAATGCCTGGAACTAGTGTTCATATTGGTGAATTTAAGGCCAGCAAAGGTTGGTTTGAGAGATTTAAGAATCATAGTGGCATACACAGTGTGATAAGGCCTGTTCTGGAAGAAAATGCCAACCAGGACCTACATTACTCAAGAGGAAAAGGCACTCCCAGGACACACAGTGTCTCATCACTACATCTTCAATAAAGGTAAGTGTCATGTATTCTTCATTTAGTAGAGTAGTACATGCACAATATATATTGTGTATGTACTACTCTACTACTGTGTGTGTATCCTTCTTTTTGTGTGTTGCAAAATGTATATTTATGTGGTCATTTTTGTTTTTTCATACTTTTGGGTGTCTTGAACAGATTAATTTGGTTTCCATTATTTCTTATGGGGAAAATTGATTCAACCTAGGATCATTTCGTCTTACGATGGGCTCTCAGGAACGGATTAATATCTTAAGTCGGGGGTCCATATATATATATATACAGTGGACCCCCGTTTAACGATCACCTCCAAATGCCACCAATTATGTAAGTGTATTTATGTAAGTGCGTTTGTACGTGTATGTTTGGGGGTCTGAAATGAACTAATCTACTTCACAATATTCCTTATGGGAACAAATTCGGTCAGTACTGGTACCTGAACATACTTCTGGAATGAAAAAAGATCGTTAATCGGGGGTCCACTGTAATAATATATATATATATATATAAATATATATATATATGTATATATATATATAAAATATATATATAATATATATACAGTTGGACCCCGCATAACGATTTTAAATCCGTGCAAGAGGGGTAATTGTTATGCGAAATAATCGGTATGCGAATGAATTTTCCCACCATAAGAAAATAATGGAAATCAAATTAATCCGTGCAAGACACCCAAAAAATATGAAAAAAAAAATTTTACCACATGAAATATACATTTTTCCCACACACAAAGAGAAGGATACATGCACAATAGTAGAGTAGTACAGCCAGTATATATTGTGCATGTACTAGTCTACTAAATGAAGAATAAATGACACTACCTTTATTGAAGATGCAGCAATGACTGATGAGACACTGTGTCCTGGGAGTGCCTTTTCCTCCTGAGTACTGTAGGTCCTGTTTGGGATTTTTTTCCAGAACAGGCCCTTATCACACTGTGTATGCCATACGATTCTTAAATCTCTCAAACCAACCTTTGCTGGCTTTAAATTCACCAATATGAGCACTAGTTCCAGGCATTTTTCCCTGTTCAAACCCGGGTGTTAGTCGACTGGTGTGGGTTGCATCCTGGGAGACAAGATTAAAGGGCCCCAATGGAAATAAGTTAGACAGTCTTCGATGACACTGACTTTTTTTGGGGTTTTCCTGGGGGGCAAATCCTCTGGGTTAATTGTTTTTTTGGTATTCTCAATAAGCCACACCAACAACGGTGCAAGCAGCAGCAGCAGCGACGGTGGTACAGCAGCAACAGACGATGCTACAGCAGCAGCAGACGATGTTTTCAGCAGCCAGCAGATATGCTACAGCAGCAGCAGACGATGCTACAGCAGCAAAAAGACG
>NC_069429.1:29302440-29350603 GCF_026875155.1 Cherax quadricarinatus
ATTTCATCGACAACTCAAAAGAAACTAAACCCTGTACCAACAAGGTACAGGGCGAATCAGTAGTCATTCTAGATGACCATACTAGAGCTATTTCAGAACAAGATATTCACTCAGCCATGAGTCCCTACTTTGCTAAAGTGAAAGTTGGGATAGACGAGGCTCAATTAGTTGAAGTTAATTCCTTCAGTGATACTGGAAGTTATTTAACCTTATTAAAGGAGAGCATACTTCCCATAAGTGATATGACTCACACCAAGCTAGATGTGTTATTAGAAGCCTATGGAGGCACCATTATAAGAGTGCCTCTCCACAGGATATGCATCCAAACACCAACCTATACTGGCTTTGTGTCGGTAGGTATATCCAGTGAAACTTTTCCTATTCAAGGTGTTGACTTACTCATAGGCAATGATCTAGACTATCCGGGTATAAGCCGAGAGCCTCTAGTTATTGATAATTCTACTGACATTAACTGTGCCGTAGAAGCTCGAAAAGAGGCTCCTACCTGATTTCCTCTCAATGTTATAACTAGAGCAATGTCTAGAGCGCCTCAAAATCCTTTGTCAACTGAGGGCCTAAGCAAAGGTGAGGATTTAGGTCTTGGTTTATTGTTCAGCCAATCCTTACAACCCGGATCTTCAAATCTGAAATATTCTATGATCGGCCCTTTTCAAGATTCTGATATTAAAATGCTATCGAAAGAAGATTTAATAAGGGATCAGTTCCTTGATCCATCCCTAGAGAAATTACGAGAGATAGCTATTACAGAAGACGACGCCCAAGACCTTGACATGAGAACATAAGAAAGGAGGAACACTGCAGGAGGCCTGTTGGCCCATACTAGGCAGGTTCTTTACAATTCATCCCACTAACAAAACATTTGCCCAACCCAATTTTCAATGCCACCCAAGAAATAAGCTCTGATGTGAAAGTCCCACTCAAATCCAACCCCTCCCACTCATGTACTTATCCAACCTAGATTTGAAATTACCCAAAGTCCCAGCCTCAATAACCCAACTAGGTAGACTGTTCCACTCATCAACTACCCTATTTCCAAACCAATACTTTCCTATGTCCTTTCTCAATCTAAACTTATCTAATTTAAATCCATTACTGCGGGTTCTCTCTTGGAGAGACATCCTCAAGACCTTATTAATATCCCCTTTATTAATACCTATCTTCCACTTATACACTTCGATCAGGTCTCCCTCATTCTTCGTCTAACAAGTGAATGTAACTTAAGAGTCTTCAATCTTTCTTCATAAGGAAAGATTTCTAATGCTATGTATTAATTTAGTCATCCTACGCTGAATGTTTTCTAACGAATTTATGTCCATTCTGTAATATGGAGACCAGAACTGAGCTGCATAATCTAGGTGAGGCCTTACTAATGATGTATAAAGCTGCAGTATGACCTCTGGACTTCTGTTGCTTACACTTCTTGATATAAATCCCAGTAATCTATTTGCCTTATTACGTACTGCTTAGGCATTGCTGTCTTTGGTTTAAGGTTGCTGCTCACCATAACCCCCAAGTCCTTTTCGCAATCTGTATGGCCAAGTTCTACATCATTTAACTTTTAAGTACTAGGGTTATGGGCACTCCCAAGCTTCAGAACCTTGCATTTATCTACATTGAACTGCATCTGCCACTTTTCTGACCAAGAATAGAGTTTGTTTAAATCCTCCTGAAGTTCTATAACATCTACGTTTGAATCAATTATCCTACCTATCTTTGTGTCATCGGCGAATTTGCTCATATCACTAGTAATTCCCTCATCAAGATCATTGATATATATTATAAACAACAACGGGCCCATTGTTACTATCTTGCTAATGGTATATTAATGAACAAGAAAAGGAAAGATCTCTTTTGACTTCCGATAGAAGACGATCTGTCTACCAGCAAATATCTAGTTAGTGCTACCTAACACCTTTAGATAATTGCTATTAGTTTTCTGCCCACCAAAGTCCCATGTGAGGAACATTTGGAGTAAAAAAAATGCTGGGCAAAATAGCCAAGTCATTATCATTGGCCCAAAAGAAAGGGAGACTGTGGAAAGCTATCTAAAAAAGTTGTCAAGTCTGCCAGTGACTACCGCAAACCTTCGCACACACCTCCACCAGTATCCCTCATGTCCGATTCCCGTCAATGGAGAAGCCCTTCTCACGCTGATAATAGATTGTGTTGTCCGTTACCCAGGACTAAACAAGGGATCAATATCTGTTTACATTATGGAATGTCGTTTACTCAATATCCAGAGGCTATCCCCTTTTGAGAAAAATTAATTCTCGCATCATTTTCGAGCTTTGCAAAAAATTTTCTCTCAGTGGGATTCCTAATAATTCAATCCAATCTAGAGTTTCAAATTTTACCTCTAAGATGTTTCGCGATGCCTTATCTCTCCCAAATTATAAATCCGTATTTCCTGTTGCTTATCACCCTCAACACAAGGAGCCCTCGAATGATTTCAACAAACCGTAAAATCAAATTTTGAGAGCGTGCTGCGAGGCAGTTTTTCCCGCTCCGAGATTGGTAACGAAGGGGATAACCATTTCTCTTTTCGCCTTAAGTGAAAGCGAACAAGAATGCACTAGGTTTAGTCCATAAGAAGTAATTTACGACCCCAAGTACGCAGCCCCCTCGCCGTTCTAAATAATCAATTGACCGGAAAATCAGAACCCCACATTTAAACAACTCCAACTCTAATGTCAAAAGCACTAGTCACAACTGAGGAATTAGCCTCAAAAAACACACGCTCTCACTTCCTTTAAACCAGTACCAAGTTTTTTTTGTGTTTGGTGGCACAGAAATTTTTACCTGGACACGCTCTGCAACCTAGGATCGAAGGGTCCTGTTGGAGGTGATTGAGTGGCTCAATGAGAGTAAATTATGTCCTACAAACTCCCAGGAGAAAAGCAAAACGTACTATTCACATACACCAACTTAGGCTATACCATCCCTAGTACGAACCAATCACGACCTTGTTCTTCCTTTAGCTGAATCTGACAAAGTACATCTGGCCCAGCATCTCTAAAGCAATAGAAGTACGTTTAAAAATTCAGAGACATTGCAGTCCTCTTGATACCTTCCTTATGGGGCCTTGATTTGAAAAAACGAAAGATATCAAAGACTTGATATTACGTACTGAGGTTTTTAATTCGATTACGTCCCAAGGTGTTGGTACATGGGAATTCACGTACAAAGATGTACAAGGACTAACCTTGAGCACACAGTCCGCCTTAGAGGGGCAAGTTCACTCAAACAAGAAGCATGAGAAACTAAGAAGTAGAATTCTTTGTTGTCCCATGGACTCATAGAGTGGAGTAAAAGTACTGATGGAACTTCAAGAAATGTGCACTGATTATCATAGGTTGAATGCTCACGACGGGACTGATGGTTTCCCACTGCCCCGTTTGATGATCTAATATACAGAGTATCCAGAGCCGCCTATGTTACCCGCCTGATTTATTAGGTGCAATTACCAAGGTGCCCCCCGCTAAGTATACACGCCACGAGCCCAATAAATAATCCCATTTACAATACGAAGGCGGATTTATTCAATATAACGTGATATGCCCTTCGGTGGTGTAACTGCGCCACTACCTTATCAGCGCCTGAATGAACCAGCTGACGCAAATGATTTAGAAGGAGTGGAGCTTACTAGATGATCTTTGTTGTATATAGCAATGAATGGGAGGCAACACTTAATTCGCCGTGTAAACCTTATTTAAGAAGTGACAGTTGTTACAAGCAACCTAATAACCCTCTTGTATTAGGTGAATATGACCTGGGCTAGTAATGTCCTTTTGGTAAGCAAAAGTTAGTGGTCCAATGCGATTTCCTATCCCTCAAGATATCAAGATCTAGTACAGAGGTGTACCACGGAAATAGACTAGGTATTATCGACAATTCTGGACCTAAGTTTCCTCAGGGTTGCATCTCCTCTTACTGCGTTGACCAGTAGTAACCATAGTTCTGCAGGTCCGAAAGATTGTGAGATAAGCTTATTAAATCGGTTTAAGCGGTTGCTTATCATTGTCATCACGTATTGAAAAGACCTGACTTTAATCAACCCATCTATTTTACATATATAGCCGGAGCGTTTATGCCTGCGGGTCTGAGTTACGGATCAGGAAACTCCCCTCTAGACTTAAATTTGCATCCTATAACTTATTTGATCTCACGATATGAAACGTCGCCAAAAGATTACGCCACTGTAAAGAAATAAGCTCATGCCGCTAGTAATATCTTGGAACATTTTGACATTTATTAATCTGGAACCTCCCCCGCATAAAAATATGGTATTTTCTGATCACAACCCTTTAATTTTTATAATTAATTCTATGGAGTCAAAGAACACCCGGATCCTCAGTGTGCTCTGAGGATCCAGACCTTATTTGGATTATATTCAAACACTTAAGAGGAAACTCTTAACAAATAGCGTGAAGCCCGTTGCTCGCCCCTGAGAAAGAAAAAGTTAATACCTAAAAAGGTTAAAGTTAAGAGAATGAGGTACTCTTAAAGCGCAAATTTATAAATATTTTTTTGTTTAATGATTTTATCTTATTAAATTGAGCAGTATGATTAATGAAACCGTTTTTGTTAGATGGGACGAACTAATAAGTCCACAGTGGTAAGACCTTGATATCATATGTCATGAGACTCCTATTACTCGAATAGTGATGGATGCCAGCTCCAAAAGTTCTTCCCCCGGCCATTTTCCAGAAGCTCACCTCTGTCAAATGCACCATGTCTGATCGAGTTCTTGTCATCTCCATTCTTCTTCGTCCTACATGCCTTATTTACCAAGGACGCTTACTATAAAGGAAGAAATTAACCGTGGACGCTTGCAAACATCCAACTGTTGACATATGTCGTACAGGGGGGGGGGTTTATATCTTGGAGATTGTTTATCCTTTGATATTTAACTATTGTAAAGAGAAATATTTCATCACTTAATATTTATAGTGCAAAGTCCCCATTATAGCTAAAACAGACTTTCAGCGTTATATTAATCTGTTAAAATATATATAAAATACCAGGTATTATCTCTATATATTAGTTTTATTATTATTATTATGTAGTGTAGGATTATTATGTATAGTGAGAGGCGTAAGTCACGGAACCATCGGCCGGTGAAATGTTCAATTGAGTTTATGTCTGGTTGACTGACGTTTGGGTCAGGTGAACCAACCTGATGACGGTCAACAAACATGGCAGGTAGTCAACCGCTCCCTGCTCTAGCATGACAACGATCGTATATTGTCGTCTCTTACGGTGTACAGATTGAATGGTTTGTGAGAATTAAGATGAGCGAGGAACCATTGCCTCAAGAAGGCTGAGGCTCACTATATTCATGGCAGCTTCTCAACCTGCGTCACCATTGGAGACGGTGCAGCGTATTTTTCCTATTCTCTTGTTTCTAAGCGTCCCCTCCACTTGCCGCAATCCCCCTGCTATACAACTTCCAATGTGGTCACGCCCGAGGCCCAAGTCACTCCTGGCTCTGAATTCTTTTTGCTGTCCTGGGCTCCGAAGTCCCTAACTTCAATACCACAGTCTGTTGCTCTCATCGGATCTTCGTGGCTCTCCTCTCAAGCCCCGGTAACGATAAGTGGGGGGGGACTTCATACGAGCACCTCCCTCCAAATTTCCCACTACTTCACAAAAGTACCAAGAAAATATTCTCCATTGCTCAAGATCTACTTAACCCCTCCATCCCTTTTCCTCCCCCCTCATATTACCTTTCCCGGTCGACTGAACCTGACCCTACCCCTCTCAAATAACTCTGTTACAAGTGATGGATGTTCACCCGGTCCTCCATCGAACTGTACCTTCGCCTCCCCTGCGTCCCTGCCCAATTTTCTTCCGTCTTCTGCCACCTCCTAGGTTTCTGCCTTCTTCAGTCCCCATTCCCACAAGTTCTTCTCGCAGTTCCCTCTCACCCTTTCACCCCCCTCTTCTTTGGTAGAGTCCATTACTGTTTACCATCTTAACTCATCCATCCTCCTCCCATCTCCAATATTTGTCCACCCAATTATAACGAGCTTTGAATTACCAAAACACTGAAAGTCTATCCTCTGAAATATTGGCAGAGACCAAACCATCAATGGACACTGATCCACACCCCCTGTACCTTCTCTTTCCACTCCTCCATCTGCGCAACTCCTCCTCTTTTGCATCACAGCGGCCCCGCTCTTTCTTGCATGCTTAAACGTTTCCGCTGCCATTTGCATGGAAACTTTTCTAACCCCCCTAGTCCCTGTAGGTACCCAAACCTGTGGTTTTATGTTTATCATTATAATTGCCTACATGGCCTACTTACAGTGGAATATACGCGGCCGTTGGGTAATCGGGGTGAGCTTCCGAGATGTTCCTCCCGGTTTTCCCCTGTTGGTGTTTCTTACAGAACCAAAATACACTCCTGCTGTTATGTATCCCATCACAGGCATATGTTATTGTATTTTTCTGATCCTTTTTCTGACAGGACCTTAAATGAAAGTGCCCTATATTCAACGCACTTGCATATTCCGTAACCATCAGCTATTAGTTGTACTTCGCTGCATTACACAGCAAGCCCGTATCCACTTTCATAATGGTATACACTCCTGTTCGTGTTAGTATCTCTCTCCTTCTCGGGGGCATTATTCTATCCCAGAATTTAGTCCTTCTTGTTTCATCCTTACCACCACCACTTCTGTTAATTGGTGATGAGTTAATGGCCCATCATTTTCCTCTGGAGTTGGCTCCGACTGTGATTCCTGTATAGCATTCGAGTTGGAGCTTCTGCTCCCACCGCTGTCCATGTTTTTAAATACAGGTACTCCACCCAATTTGATCCTCGTACTCATACCTATCTTGCATTGATCTCTCACTGCCTCATTCTCTGCACACAGACATCCAACCTGGTCTGTTCTCGCCGACTTACCATGATAGCGATCATTTCCAAACAAGTCCTACTATCTCCTTCGAAATTCACACACCTCTCCGATAGCGGCTCACGGCTGGCAATGTTGATCGAAGCAAATTAGGACCTGGTTTACTCTCAACTAACTGTTGGTTTTTATGAGGTAGCTCGTCCTCCATGATGACTTTTACACCTCTTCCTCGTCCTCGTTTTAAAACCGCAGCTTCTCATTCATATCCCAGACCTCGGGCAGGCATTCTCAGAAATGTGTGCCTATGTCTCCAGCTTGTGCTTGTGCGTACGTTTGAAAATCGACCACTTGGGCATGTACCGAGAGTACAATACATCACCACTGGAAGACTTCTTGATTTTAAGGCAACGTGCAGCCACTCACCGTGTCATCCATGTGCTAAACGCACTTCTTTGCGAGTATTATGTTCCTACCGGATCAACCACTGCTTGCTCAAACGAGAGCATTCTGAAAAAAAGGTGAGGAAATTAAGAAATAAATGCTCTCCTGACCGGCTACTGTTCTATGGTTCGCTAGTGTGATATAGCAAACCTCTTGAACGTAACCATTGAAATTGCATTCTTCTGGTCTTTATTTCTTGTGGCTCCATCAATGCCCCTCGTTCTTTCCTCAAGGTCTGCCAGAAAGTAGCACCCTAGGACTTTTCTTCTCTCAGAGAACAGTATAGATCTCCTTTTACACTTTAGAACTGAGGCAACACCTCTACTTGCTGATCATCGACAGCTGGGCCTGACGCAATCCATATTAGGATGTTACAACATGTTACGTCAGACAGCCCTTGCAGAAATCTTACATCTCTCAACTTTATTTGGTCACAAGGACTTCTATCCCCAGCTGTGGAAATCTGCCATTGTTCCTCGCCTTTTCCACAAACTGGTACTTACTGGACAGATCCTCTTCACTATCATCCCATTGCTCTTATACCCATTGCAGTTTGCAAAGTGATGAAAGACTGGTAAATCAACGATTAATATGGTAATTAGAGACGCACAACAGTCTCTCCACTCAACAATATGGATTTCGTAAGGGCTGTTCATCATAGACCCAATGCTAAACTTGGATACATATGTTCATAAATGCCTTTGCGAATAACCACTCAGTTTGCCATATTTTTTTACCTTGAGAAGGCATATGACCAATTGGAGGTATAATTATTTGGCCCAAGCCCACTCCTAAGGCCTCTGAGGCAAATCTACCATCCATCCTTAAAACTTTTAACTGACAAACATTCCCGTTACGGGTAATAATAATGTCTCGGCGGCTTTACAAGCTGAAGTGTCCCCCAGGGATGGTTTCTGAGCACGAGCACTTTCTCCTTGCTATAAATGATTTGGCTTCTAGTCTTCCATCCAATATTTGGTCATCGCTCTATGTTGATGCTTTGCTGTTGCTTGTGCAGGCCACTGACTGTCACCTCAGCAGCTTTTTTTTTTTAATTTTCTTCCAGCATGCAGTCGACCGTTGTTTCCAATTAGAGCCACCACTTATGGGATTAAAATATTCCAGTACCAAAACTCGCCAGATTACTATTCACAAGATGCTCTGTCATCTCCGATCATTGGCCTTTGTACCTCTATTGCTCCCTATCCCTGAACTTGAATACAGTCAGGTTTCTAGGCTTCTCTTTCCACCGTAGGTTTATCCTGGAAACCTCACATTACCCTCTCTGAAGGCAACTTGCACAGCCGGCTGAACCTTCTTAAAACCCTGCACATCTTTCATCAAGCTGATTGTCAGCCTACTTCCGACCCTCAAATTTATCGAAATTCGGTTATGGTGACCAATCTATTCATGGCCCTCCCTGCTACTCTCTCTAGCCTTAACCCCATCCATCACCAAGGATTACATTATACCTTCATGCTTTTCGCTCTTCACCCAGTTGAAGCCTCAATGCAGAAGCAAAGAACGTTCCATCCTTGTCCAGTGGCCGTGATGCCCCCCATTGCCTTTACTACAATGTCACGCTCTCATGCTCTCCTCAAATCCTTCCCATTATAGAATGGTCACTGATGTTATAGACATTCTTTATTTGTTCGCCACCCCTGTTTTCTCCGTCCCTTCTCTCATTTGCCTACATTTCCCAGTCCTTCCTCTTCAGTTGCCACCTTTTTATGTTTGTGTAGCAATCTCATCTTTTCTCTAACCCCCTGAACCCCCTGGGAAGTTCCAGCCTGTTTTGAGGTCTGTTCTTTCTCACTCCCTTGCTCGAAAGTCTCAACTGCCTATGGTAGCTTCCCGCTCTCTTTTTTCTTGACCAATTCCACCATCCTCATTCTCATGCCATCGCAGTGTACACAGATGGCTCTAACTCTTCTGATGGTGTCAATTCACAGCAGAGTTCCCAAACAGCATCGGCGAGGGCATTTGCTACCTATCGGCTAGCAATTTTACTTCTGAATTTTATGCCATTCTTGCAGCACATATTCGTATTGCATCTATCCTTTGTCATCAATGTGGTTGTCTCAGATTCCCTTAGTGCTTTACAGGCTATACAAAAATTTGAATACACCACACCCTAAGGTTCTCCAAATTCCACACGATGGCTATGCCGCGTCCCTTTCTACCAGCATAACGATATTGTTTTTGGTAGCAAGACACATAGGCAACATTAAGCAACTTTATCCAAAACGTTTTCGCCTACACAGTAGGCTTCTTCAGTTCGAATAACAGAATAAGGAAGTAGGCAGGAACATAGAGATGTGAAGACAATGTAATCAGTCCATGCATCCTTGAAGTCGTAAATTTGATGTTGTCGACCCTTGGCTGGAGACGTTCAGGTTTCCATAGTCATGAACTCTCTGAAGATCAAGCGGACAGTGCGGATACTTAATAACTTAACCCTTTCAGGTCCGTCCCAAGATCTAACGGCTTTACGTCAGGTCCAAACCGTAGATCAACGCCATGAGCTCGCTCACTCTGATAAACAGAGTGGAACAATTTGGGCCTAGAATAAAGAATACATCTATGTGGTATGTGTGCACCACATTAAACAGATCCTGCAGCACACTGTGTATAATGAGAGAAAAAAAATGAAATCATTCATGATTTTTTTGATTAAAACAGCAACTTTGCAGTGTTTGTTTCGTATGTTTTTTTTTATAGATGTATTTGCGATTTCTTGGTCTCAATTGATAGAATGGAAAACCATATTACAGAAATAAGATGATTTTTGATTGGTTTTAGCACTGGAAAATGGCTTGAAACTGAGCTCAAATTAGAGAAAAGTTTAAATATTTGCCGAATTCAAGATAAACAAACGACCTCACACGTCAGATACACGTCAGCTGGTGGTCCAAATACATTCACATATTTGGTGATGATATTTATACAATTAAACAGTATTGCATAACATAAATCCTCTATTTTTTTGGTGTAATAAAAATTCATTATGTGAATAAAAAATCAAAATGGAATTTATTTGTAAAGAAGCCTCAAAACAAAACTAATGAAAACAAGGAAATGTTTAGTTTATGCCAGGAATACCTACGTTGTTCATTACTGGACCCTATTTTGAAGATTGGAATATTTTGAACTTTGTGTTAAATTGGCCAAATTAACAAATTTCCGATCACTTTAATTTTGTAGGTTTGAAACCAGTGACTTGGCAATTTCTTGTGCTCAATCGATAGAAAGAAGTAATACTTTGAAATAGCTAAGAATTTGGTTTTGATGGAATAGTAGTAATTTGGCCTAAAATGGGAGTCAAAGTCGGCAAAATCGCCGATTCGTAAATATCGCTGACACATCAAAATTCGCGAGAGCATAATTTCGTCAATTTTCCACCAAATTTCGTACTTTTTGTTTTATTACCTTCACAAAAAGATTCTCAACGATTTCATAAGAAAAATAACAAATTTTTTTTTTAAAAATTCTTGGAACCCAAAAAACCCCTGGGGGTGCGTGTCTCCAGATTTGGGCCTTGGACCCTGAAAGGGTTAAATACTGTCGGAAGGAGAGGTGCAGAGTAGCAGTAGTAGTAGTGAGAGTGTAGCCACTGAGAGGTCAGGTCCCTCTCAGATCCAACAGTTTCTCCTTGAAATGGTTGTCTACGGCGGATTTCCTGTACCGAAGGCCATGTTGGTACAGAAAACGCCTTAGACAACCCTTCAAGTGAGAACTGTTGATCTGAGAGGGACCTAACCTCTCGATTGGCTACACCTCTCACTGACTGACAACTACTACTCTGCAGCTCTCCTGCCGACAGTATTTAAGTCTCGCGCAACTGTCGCTTGATCTTCAGAGAGGTCCTGCTATGAACTGAACTTCTCCAGGCCGAGGGACGTGACAACCCTCAAATTCTTACGACTCGAGGTGATGGACTGATTACATCGACTTCTCATCACTACAGTACCTGCTACTTTCTGTAATCGACTGAAGAAGCCTACTGTGTATGCGAAACGATTCCGGAATAAGTTGCCCTAACTGTTGCCTATGTGTCTTACCTACCACCCTGAGTCGATTATATACCATTTTGAAGGTCATATTGTTTTTTGTTGGTATCCTGTTCATGTTGACGTACAGGCAATGAACAGGCAGACACAGCTGCCCGATCAGCAGTCCATTAGCCTACCAGTTTCATATAGAGGTGTTCCAATTATGAATAACCCGCACATAAAAAGAGAGAAGCATACGACCTATGTTCGGTCCGACTTGGACCATTGACAGAGGTCACACAACCAGAGGTGGATCAGGATGGGCTTATAAATAGGCAGAAGAGGTGGTGTAGTATAGTAGTAGTAGTACAATAATTGTATATACTACCAGAATAGTATATAAAACAAACTTTTACACTACAACTACCGACCACCTCTACCTGCCTATATATAGCCGACCTGTCCACCTCTGTTAGTGTACTTAGTTAATGGTCCAAGTCGGACCGAAACGGTCCGTCGTAAGCTTCTCTCTTTTATATAGGCGGGTTTTTGTGTATCGTTCCAGTTCCCACGGTACTGAGTCCTTTATTGTTATTCCATATATTGACTATTTTGCTGTAGTAGCTACCCGGCACCTTCACACCCTCGGAACAACATTGGTCTACTTCTCACTGTAACAAAGTTCAGTCCTAATAAACCGTCGTATAGGTTTAATTGGCCGTATTCTTGACCATCAGTGTCGAGTGTGGGAGACTACTCTCTTCCCTTCTTTGCATTGGCTACACTCATATTACTCATTGTACTCATGGAGTGCACCCTTCCCATGTTGTGAGAAGTGTCAGGTTTCCAGTATCGTTTTTAGCCACATTCCTGTTAGAACTGTCCACTCTATCAACGAGTACATGCAGAATTTACCTCCAACATTGTCTTCTCGCTCTACTATATTTCTTTGCCTTCCCTTCTCAATGATTACCCTCCATCATGAATCCGACTCACTCATGACTTATTGACAATGGGGCTGATTTACTCCAAAAAGGGGGGAACAAACTCTGATGATGATACTTTTCGCACTCCCCTCAGCCCTTTCTCCAATCTCTTGCTAACCTCTGGCCCTTCACTATCCACTGCCCCTGCTGTTCTCCGTAACCTACTAAACATCCTCTCGCCTTTTTGACCACCTGATACCCTCGCTTCCTTCCTGCCCTGCAGCATTGTTATAACCCTATGTTTAGCACTTTTTTTATTATAATAATAATAATAATAATGAGTTCTTGGGTTTAATGCCAGGATGGTTCCGTAATACTATAACCAAAATCTAGCGGCTTCCATCTTGCTGAAGAAAGTTGTAATCCTGTATAGGAATAGATTGGGTCTGTGTACAAAAAATAAAATCCTGCAGCACATATAGCAAAATAAAAATTAACACAGCAACCTGTTTTTGGTGTAAACAGCAACTTTGCGGTGTACAGTGGAATCACGACGCATCTTGTAATCTGTTCCGAGAGCTAGCCTTGAATAGCTGTTAGTCGAAATAATTTTCCCCTAAGAAAAAATGGAAATATAATTAATCCGTTCCAGACACCCAAAAGGTATTAAACAAAATAATTTTTTTTTTAACAATGAATATACAATTTCCCATGCAGAAATGAATGGTGCATGCAAACTAAACAATAATAATAATGCCACATACCTTATTGTGGAGTAGTAAGATGAGTGATGTGCCAGCAGCAGGGGAGATTCAGCTGTTCTATTTGTTTTGAAGGGGGAATCCCTCCATAAGACTTCAGGTACCAAGACCTTTGCTGGGTTACCTCCCTTCTTGGTTTTAATGCCACTAGGACCAGCTTTGAGAATCACTGGACCCAGTCGGGCAAAAAATTTGTCCAAATATCTCTGTTTTCCTCACGTGCCCTTATGATTTCCCTAAAATGGCGCACAATAGTGTCATTGTACATGTTGCCAATAATGTTTTGCAACCAGCTTTGACAGGATAAAATTCATCCATAAATGCTTGTACCTTTGTCAACGATATGTACACATTTCCTTAAATCTTGATGAAAAGGCAACTTCCTCATCTCTCCTCCTCCTGTTCTGAAGCACATTCCTGAGCTGTGACTCTTGGCTTTTGCACCTTAAGCTCTGCTGCCCTCAATGGTTAGTTCGTCATCTTTGTCTTGCACGGTAGTACCACTCTTCCACATCTATGCCACAAACCTCCACCCCATGGACTTCCCCATGACAACAATTGATACCTACAACTGGAATAGACACCTGAGGTGTATTTAGCCCAAACCCTACAAAATCCCTCTCTTGAACACAATGATGCCACAGTTTTTTCCTCCATGCAGAGTTTCAAAGTCTGAAGTCTCCTCTCTCTCTGGGGGTCCCCTCCCAAGCCTTACCTATAAGGCTGATCAATGGAGGTATAGTGAAGTGATTCACCAGAACAGTCTTAGGGTCAACTGAGTGTTTGAGTCACTTTCAAAGCACCTTTGAAACTACTTTTGTGTAGAGTTTTTAAGTTGGAAATACCTGCTGTCCATGTTCTGGAGGGAGAGATTGTATTAAAGGCAAAAATTTAACTATTATGAAGTTAACTCCCGTGCTATTTGCATCCTTGCCAATCCTGAGGATGAGCAGGAGCAAATGTCCATTATCAGAGGCACAGGAGTGACAATTTCCTTTTCCAGGAGGTAATTTTCAACAGTGGTGTCAGACACATCAATAAAGCCAGTCCAGAAAAATTCCTTAGTGACCCATGATGCCGTACTGTGAATAGGAATCTCCACTCACACACAATTACCCTTGAAGATATATTTTTCCCTGAACACACCCTTGGGGGAAAGTGGGGTCAGAGTGATACATAGTAAAGGTTTCACTTAGCAATCACCACTAGCATTACTGCATAACAGAATGTGAGCCCTATCTTCATAGCTGTGGCCTGGAGTGCTTTTACCTCCTGAGTAATGGGGGGGTAGGGGTCCTGTATGGCATTTCTTCCAGAAACAGGCCTGTTTTATCATAATTAAGCACTTGATTGGGCGTTTTAAGTTTTCAATCTCAATGTACCTCCTTAACCATTGACTGTCGCAACCGCCCAAGTCCTGAGGTTTCTCTGGTGTCGGCAAAATTTTAAAAAAAAAAATAATTTTTTCTTATGAAATGATAAGAATCTATCCCGATTGTAAAGACATCCAAAAAACGAAATTTGATGGAAACCAGATGGAATTATTCACTGCGAAGTTATCGACCTAGCGCTGTTTAACAAATCGGCGATTTTGCCCATTTTGGAGCCCTATTTTTCAGCTAATTCCATGTTCCAGTCGCCCAATACTCATAGCTGTTTCTTTAGAACTCCATTTTTTACCTAATAGATTGAGTACAAGAAACTCCCTTTTACCAGATTTAACTACCTAATAATGGGACAGAAATTTGCAAGCAATTTGGCCAATTTCACGAAAACTAAAATAAGACAATTTCACATAAGGCCCAGAATGACCAATGCAGACATTCCTAGCTCTAAAATAACACCAAATTTTCTTGTGCTCATCATCATGTCTACCAGGCCCCTCTGAATTACTCTTGCTATTACAACCACAGGATTTCCAAATTGGCCTGTTTATCCCGGGTGTAATGGGAGCAAAATTAACACAAGCAGAAAAAGTTTAGACTTATATTATCCTTCACAAATTTAGAACAGCAATATGCACACAATGTACAGTGAAAATTTAAGTGCACTCCACGGTAAGCAAGGCAGAAATAGAAGGCCACCAGATAGCAGACCCATGCTTCAATCGAACCAGCTCAGAATGGGAATGACAAAGTGCAGACATAGAGTGGTACCACATAACCTCTGCGATTGCCAAACCATCTCTAAATGGCAAGAACCTTGGTCACTAGTTTGAACGAGCGGGGCCCCACATCAACTCGTTACAAACCTGGTACTCTGGTTGGGGAGATAGCCTGTAAATGAGGGTGATTACATGCGCCGAATAAAGGTACGTACTCTTTGCATGCCACAACCCCCACCCCGAGAAGGCTCAGATTAGCTGCCACCTCCCAGTGGTAACAGTGCTGCCATGGCACAAAATAATGGGACCTGGACCGCCTTTCCTCTCCACCCTCCAACTCTTAGATAGATCTCAGCTTTTCTCATGACAAAAGCCAAACCCTAAAACAGAGAGAGACACAGACATCAGGTCAAGCATAGGTCCCAATGATACAGCGACTGTAGCCTGTCATCCCCTCACTAAAAAAACCCCACACCAGATGATAAAAAAAAAGAGCGTGAAAAAGGGGTTACCACAAATAATGTAACACTCCTAAAACCTAAATAAATAAAAATATTAGACACAAGATAAAGATCCGACCAACACAATTTCCTTATGGCCGGCCAAAATATTTAATCAGAGATGAGTATGGTTGCAAGTCTTAGCGTCCATAGCGCATGAGCCTTCTGTTGTGGGTTCTTCATGGCTTGGAGATATACTAGAGGATGTATGCTCACTGTATACCTGTGACCACCTGTCGATGGTCTGGCCCACATGAACAACAAAATGCTCCAAAGCCAGTACCCACACAAGGGCTCTTTTTCAATGTAGAGTAAAGCCCTCTAATTTGGCTGGAACTTGGCCGAAAGTATGCTACAGGCTGCAACTCCTCATTTCTCTTTTGTCTAGTATTTCCCCAACCTAGACTCACAAGCTCAACCTGTAATGAAAAAGGTGTGGAGAATCAGACAAGAGAATGGGTGCAGTACACAATATTCCTTTTTGCTTGTCAAAAGAATTTGACAAACTGGGGTCCATTAAAGGGAACTTTGTACTGTTAAGAGAGGATAAGAGTGGCTACCAATATCTGAGAAATACTTACAATCTTCAGTAAAATCCTATCATGCCTAGGAAAACGATGTAGAGAACTCCTATCATGAGGAACTATTATATCTTTAAATAGCAAGAAACTTTAGCAAGTTTAGGTGCAACTTTACCACTACCTACTTCAATCGGCCTTAAAAAGTGACAGTGGCCTGGCCAAAGGAAGATTTAGATAAATATAACTTTTAAAATGGGAACTCTATAAAGGTCTCCAAAAGAGCCTTACTCTAAGTAGGTTGTGATCCACAAGTATCAGACCACCACAATGTATCCTCCTAGGTACTCCGCCGTGCCTTCAAGTCCTTTAATAGCCTGATGGATAATTTCTGGAATGAATAGGGGTGAATTTTTTTCATTCAGAAGGGGTTACTTGTGTGTTGAGTAATGACCTCCCTGGAATTATGAAGGCAGAGGATTCCTTCGCTTATCGTCAAAGGTACCTGATAGCACCTTAATGAGATCTACCTTGGACACAAAAGAACCTTGCCAACAAAAGTCCAAAATATGTCATCCAGACGAGAAGCAGGGTAAGCAACCTGTAATTTGTGACCTCATTCACCTTACGGATAGTCTGTACACATACGAAACCCTCCATCAGCCTTCTTCACAAGGAGGCATGGTGAAGGCCCAGGACTAGATGACTCCTCCACTAAACCATGCTTTAAGAACAAAAATTCTACCTCCTGCAGACGTCTAACCTTTGCTGTTTTTCATGATTAGCACTGTAGGGTGGAGAGTTTAATTGGTTTAGAGTTTCCCACGTATCTACATCCATGATAACCTAATGACAATTTTTTGGCACATCCGAAAAAATATAAGATGTGACTGTAGAAGCTCAGTGTAAGATTTGTTTGCTTGTGTTTCAGATAGTCACTCCATTAAAGAGCTAGGATCCTTAGGAGAACAGGAATTTGAAAGTATTAATATTAATTTCAGAGATAGAGTGCAAATAGTCAGAGACCGTCCTCAGAGGTAGAGGCCAGAGTGATACTGGACTTTATCTGTGGTAATGGAAATATTTTAGTTGATTAATGTGTAAGTTTTAGTTTTGAGGTCTTACAATGGGGAGCTACCACATAATTTACATCAGATACTCTACTTACAGATACTGCATAGTCCCGTAAATCAGCTTTCCAAGGTGTGGCCAGGTATAGGATCCTGCACCAACACCCTGTCTCCCTTGATGGAAGGAGCGGACAATTTGTGACTTCTGTCATACTCTGGTTTCAATCTTAACCGTATTTCCAACAATACATTTCCTATGTTCCTTACACAATCTAAACGTTAACTAATTTAAATCCATTACTGTGCGGATTCTCTCTTGGAGAGACATCCTCAAAGCCCTTATTAATATCCCCTTTATAATACCTATCTTCCACTTATACACTTCGATCAGTTCTCCCTCATATCTTCTTCGACTAACATTGAATGTAACATATGAACTTTCAATCTTTACTTCATAAGGAAAAAAATCAAATCTATGTATTAATTTAGTCATCCTAGCGCAGAAGTTTTTCGCTAACTGAATATGACCATACTTAATAGGATACCAGAACTGAGCTTGCAAAATCTAGGTGAGGCCTTACTAATGATGTAAAAAGCTGCAGTATGACCTCTGAAACTCTGTTGCTTACACTTCTTGAATAAAACCCAGTAATCTATTTCCTTATTACGTACGCAAAGCATTGCTGTCTTGGTTTAAGGTTGCTCTCACCATAACCCCCAATCCTTTTCGCAATCTGTATGGCCAAGTTCAACATCATTTAAACTTTTAAGTACTAGGTATTATGGGCACTCTCCAAAGCTTCAGAACCTTGCATTTATCTACATTGAACTGCATCTGCCCCTTTACTGACCAAGAATAAGTTTGTTTTAAATCCTCCTGAAGTTCTATAACTCGACGTTTTGAATCAATTATCCCTACCTATCTTTGTGTCATCGGCGAATTTGCTCATATCACTAGTAATTCCCTCAACAAGATCATTGAGATATATTATAACCAACAACGGGCCAGTGATACTATCTTGCTAAATGTATATTAATGAACAAGAAAAGGAAAGATCTCTTTTGACTTCCGATAGAAGACGATCTGTCTACCAGCAAATATCTAGTTAGTGCTACCTAACACCTTTAGATAATTGCTATTAGTTTTCTGCCCACCAAAGTCCCATGTGAGGAACATTTGGAGTAAAAAAAATGCTGGGCAAAATAGCCAAGTCATTATCATTGGCCCAAAAGAAAGGGAGACTGTGGAAAGCTATCTAAAAAAGTTGTCAAGTCTGCCAGTGACTACCGCAAACCTTCGCACACACCTCCACCAGTATCCCTCATGTCCGATTCCCGTCAATGGAGAAGCCCTTCTCACGCTGATAATAGATTGTGTTGTCCGTTACCCAGGACTAAACAAGGGATCAATATCTGTTTACATTATGGAATGTCGTTTACTCAATATCCAGAGGCTATCCCCTTTTGAGAAAAATTAATTCTCGCATCATTTTCGAGCTTTGCAAAAAATTTTCTCTCAGTGGGATTCCTAATAATTCAATCCAATCTAGAGTTTCAAATTTTACCTCTAAGATGTTTCGCGATGCCTTATCTCTCCCAAATTATAAATCCGTATTTCCTGTTGCTTATCACCCTCAACACAAGGAGCCCTCGAATGATTTCAACAAACCGTAAAATCAAATTTTGAGAGCGTGCTGCGAGGCAGTTTTTCCCGCTCCGAGATTGGTAACGAAGGGGATAACCATTTCTCTTTTCGCCTTAAGTGAAAGCGAACAAGAATGCACTAGGTTTAGTCCATAAGAAGTAATTTACGACCCCAAGTACGCAGCCCCCTCGCCGTTCTAAATAATCAATTGACCGGAAAATCAGAACCCCACATTTAAACAACTCCAACTCTAATGTCAAAAGCACTAGTCACAACTGAGGAATTAGCCTCAAAAAACACACGCTCTCACTTCCTTTAAACCAGTACCAAGTTTTTTTTGTGTTTGGTGGCACAGAAATTTTTACCTGGACACGCTCTGCAACCTAGGATCGAAGGGTCCTGTTGGAGGTGATTGAGTGGCTCAATGAGAGTAAATTATGTCCTACAAACTCCCAGGAGAAAAGCAAAACGTACTATTCACATACACCAACTTAGGCTATACCATCCCTAGTACGAACCAATCACGACCTTGTTCTTCCTTTAGCTGAATCTGACAAAGTACATCTGGCCCAGCATCTCTAAAGCAATAGAAGTACGTTTAAAAATTCAGAGACATTGCAGTCCTCTTGATACCTTCCTTATGGGGCCTTGATTTGAAAAAACGAAAGATATCAAAGACTTGATATTACGTACTGAGGTTTTTAATTCGATTACGTCCCAAGGTGTTGGTACATGGGAATTCACGTACAAAGATGTACAAGGACTAACCTTGAGCACACAGTCCGCCTTAGAGGGGCAAGTTCACTCAAACAAGAAGCATGAGAAACTAAGAAGTAGAATTCTTTGTTGTCCCATGGACTCATAGAGTGGAGTAAAAGTACTGATGGAACTTCAAGAAATGTGCACTGATTATCATAGGTTGAATGCTCACGACGGGACTGATGGTTTCCCACTGCCCCGTTTGATGATCTAATATACAGAGTATCCAGAGCCGCCTATGTTACCCGCCTGATTTATTAGGTGCAATTACCAAGGTGCCCCCCGCTAAGTATACACGCCACGAGCCCAATAAATAATCCCATTTACAATACGAAGGCGGATTTATTCAATATAACGTGATATGCCCTTCGGTGGTGTAACTGCGCCACTACCTTATCAGCGCCTGAATGAACCAGCTGACGCAAATGATTTAGAAGGAGTGGAGCTTACTAGATGATCTTTGTTGTATATAGCAATGAATGGGAGGCAACACTTAATTCGCCGTGTAAACCTTATTTAAGAAGTGACAGTTGTTACAAGCAACCTAATAACCCTCTTGTATTAGGTGAATATGACCTGGGCTAGTAATGTCCTTTTGGTAAGCAAAAGTTAGTGGTCCAATGCGATTTCCTATCCCTCAAGATTTTGTTTGGGAACTGGTGTCGTCTGGCTGGTTCTCTCTGGATACTGTTTTTCAAGTTTGCACCATGTTGAGTAGTTTGTCTCTCAGCAGGTGGGACCATAAGTTGAGAAGGGTGGCTCCCCAGGTGACTTAGTTGGCTGACGTGGGACGTTCTCCCTCGGCTGGCATTCATTCTCCAAGGTTGACGATCTCTGCTCATGCCAGGCTGTTGAAAAGAGAGACGGGACCGCTCGGACAAGGAGTGGTTAGTTTTGAAGGTATCAGCCAACCTGGCTCCCTCCAATGCAGTGGTTAAGTCACGATCCTGCAGAAAGACTCGAACCTCTGGTCCCACAGACTCCAGCAGGTTATCAATCAGAATAAGCAGTACCAGCTCCTCAAAGGTAGACACACCACTTGCTTTATACCAGCTGGTAAAAGCTTTGGTTTGCGGTCTCACAAAGTCCACTAGGGATTGACCAAGTGTTGTCTGCCCAATTGAAATTTTTTTAATATTTGGCTGGGATACATGTATTTTGCTCCAACACTGTCGTCTTCACTACATGATAATCAGAAAATTCAGCGTCATTTAATACTGACGTAAATTCCTGTGCCTTACCAAACAATGCTGTATGAACCAACGATGCCCAATGCTGTTTGACCACCTCAAGGCTCGAGTTGATTTTCGAAGCTTTCGAAAAATTGTTCTGGTTCGGCCTCATTGAAGTGGGGAACAAAACTGTACTGCTTTCTGTAAACTAAAATTATTACAAAATGCAAAATGCTCCTTTTCTTTCCCTATCAAATTCTTCTCTTGGGCGAATGCTCTTGTTCCCTAGTTTGTAAAGATTGATTTTTGCCAGCTCAAGTGCCAACAACGCTGATTCCCCTTGGGGACAACCCAGCTGCACTATATGACTTTTGCTCCGTGGGTGTATCATTTTCCCTCCTGCGAGAACATAGTAGTTTTTCCCCTAGCTCCCGTAAAGGGAGGAGTCTGATGTGCCATCTCTTCTTCTTTTAGTTTGTAGAAATCAGTGAATGCAGTTGGCAGTGTGAGGGTGCGTTTGTATTTAATGCCAATGGAATGAGCAATTTTCCAACAACGCTGTAGGGACCCAAATTTTGGTAGGTTTATGCAAAGTATATGCCGACACCAGACGTCTGACTCGTCTAGGTGGCATAAGTTATTTGCTATTCATAGTACAATTGCAGAATACCCCAACGTAACACGTTAATTTGCAGAACACGCTTGCTATGCACAGTACGATTGCAGGGAAAATGCATATAAAACAAAGCCGACTGCAAAATTCTCCACACGAAAGGCTTTGTAACAACTGACACGCAAAATTTGTAAAGCAATGCCAGACAGCTACACTATTCTAGAAGATTGACCGTAGCGAAGTGAGCACACCGAACAAGCTAGTAGTGAGCTGTTGAACGATCACACAATAGCAAGGCTGACCATAAAGCAACTGACACGCAAAATTTGTAAAGCGTAGGCAAGGCTAATGCAATGCCAGACAACAAGCTGCACAATGTTCCTGCTACGAGCTTCACACTAAGCTCAACCGTTTCTCTAAGTCCAGCTCCAGCTCTCGGACAGGCTACCCATATTACAACCCAGGATTCCAAATGGCCTGTTATCCTGGGTGTAATGGGAGCAAAATAAACACAGCAGAAAAAGTTTAGACTTATATTATCCTTCACCAATTTAGAATAGCAATATGTACACTATGTACAGTGATAAGTATAGTGCACTCCACAGTAAGCAAGGCAGAAATAGAAGCCACAAGATAGCAGACCGTGCTTCAACCAGCTCTAGAATGGGAATGACAAGGGCAGACAGGAGAGTGGTACCCACATAACCTCTGCAATTGCCAAAACCATCTTCTTATTGGCTAGAACCTGGTCACTAGTTGAACGACGGGGCCCCATCATCAACTTTTAGCAACCTGGTTTGCTGGTTGGGGGAGATAGCCTGTAAATGAGGGTGTGTACATGCGCCGAATAATGGTTACGTACTCTTTGCATGCCACACTTGCTTTCTATTTTGAATTTTTATTCAAACAAAAAATTGAAGAATTACTATTATGCAGACTACTGCAATACTGTAATAATTGTATAAATAACATCAACCCATTCATGACTGCATATTAGAATGGCTAGTTGGGCATTTATTGGACAATGGCATCATTTGTTTACTTTTGAACATTTGCAAAAATCAAACATTTCCCCTACTTTGAGCTCCATTTCTAGGTTCTTTTTATAGTAAAATCAATCAAAATCACCTCTATTTCTATAATATGTTTCTCATTCTATCAAATGAGATCAAGAAAACGAGAATACAACCATACATACTGTACAAAAATAGACCACAAAGTCGGCATTTTAATTAAAAAAAACGGTAGGAGTTTTTTTTTTCTCATTATGCTCTGCGTGCTCCAGGATTTTTTTTATATGGTGCACACTGACCACACAGACCCATTCTCTCACATGTGGGCCTACCAGCTTTCTCCTGCTTGATTTGAAGCTGCTAGAATTTATGAGTATATATACGTCAAACATGGTACCTCGTAAGACGTATATACAGTGGACCCCAATTAACGATATTTTTTCATTCCAGAAGTATGTTCAGGTGCCAGTACTGACCGAATTTGTTCCCATAAGGAATATTGTGAAGTAGATTAGTCCATGTCAGACCCCCAAACATACACGTACAAACGCACTTGCATAAATACACTTACATAATTGGCCGCATTGGGAGGTGATCGTTAAGCAGGGGTCCACTGTATATGGCCATGACAGTCAAAGGGTTAAAGTCCTGCACATATTATTCAGCCACTTTTTTGTCTGAAATGGCAGCCTCACCTTGCCTTATCACACTGTGTATGCCACTACAATTCTTAGCCCTTTCAGGGTCGACAGGCCCTCTCAGAGATTTGTTCTCAAGGTCGGCCAAATTTAAAAAAAAAAAAATTCTTATGAAAAGATAGAGAATCTTTTCCCGATCATAATGACACCAAAAGTATGAAATTTGATGGAAAACTTACGGAATTATGCTCTCAAGAAGTTAGCAGTCTTGACGATGTTTACGCATTGGCGATTTTGCCCACTTTGAGCCCTATTGTCAGCCAATTCCACTGTACTAGTCGACAAAAATCATAACTATTTCGTTAGAACTCCATTTTTTCTATCGAATGATTACAAGAAACCACCCATTTACCAATTTCAACTATCCAATACAGCGGTCAGAATTTAGCAATTTTGCCAATTTCACACAAATTTCAAAAGATGCCAATTTCTGAATAGGGTCCAGAATAAAAAGAAAGACATTCCTGGAACTAAAATAACATTTCCTCTGTTCATTAGTCACGTCCCCAGGCCCTTCTTACATTCTTTTGCTTTCCACCTTGAATTTTTATTCTCACAAAAAAATAAAAGATTTACTGCTATGCAGACTACTGTATTAGTGTAGAAATGGTATAAATAACATCAGTGCACTGGTAAAAGAATATTAGACTCACCAGTTGATGTGTATTGGATGCATAGCATGAATTGTTTACTTTTGAACTTTGGTAAAAATCAAACATTTCTGCTACGTTGAGCTCAATTTCAAGTTACTTTTCATAGTAAAACCAGTCAAAATCATCTAAATTTCTAATATGTCTTCCATTCTATAAAATGAGACCAGGAAAACTAGAATACAACAATAAATACCATACGAAAATACAGTGCAAAGTCGCTGTTTTAATCCAATAACATGGTCAAAGTTTTTTTTTCTCATTACACACTGTGTGCTGCAGGATTTTTGTTATACTGTGCACACTGACCACATAGACCCATTCTTTCATATGTAGGCCTACCAGCTTTCTCTCATTATATTTGAGGGCGCTAGAATTTAGGCATACTAGTACGTCAAAAACCCTGGTGCATAAGCCGTACTAGCACGGCCGAAACCCTGAAAGGGTTAAATCTCTCAAACCTGCCTTTGCTGGCTTAAATTCATCAATATCATCACTATTTGCTCGCATTTTTTAATGAGATCATCATGCAACTGCCTTGCCTTTTCTCATATTATTGACTGAGAAGCACCATCTCCTGACAATTGTTTTTTGTTTATCCACACCAACAATAGTCTCTTGACCTCTTCAGTTATTTGTGATCTCCATTTTGAAAACATACTTGCACCTTTCACAACAACAGCTTCCTTGACTGCGTTACTGTTTGCCTTTCCAACTCAGACATATGTGCTCCTCTTTCATATTTTTCAATGATCTCTTTTTTTCATTTCTATTGTTATTCTCACCCTTTTTACCACAGGCTTGGCACTAGAAGCTTTCTTGGGGCCCATGGTGGCTTATTTAGCAGTTACAAGCACTAAAAAACACTGCAATAATACAAAATATATCGCAGGTACATGTGGGATCGACTGAAACGGCTTGTAAACACTGTCAGTACATGGAGTCTTGTGTGGCTGGGCCCGCTCAGGTCGCGCTCCTGCCGCATGGACATGTTCAGGACGAAAGCCATTAGACAAGTTTTTCAGCATTGGTAGAGCCAATTTTTTTTATGCCAAAGAACGCCGTTAGTCAATTTTGGTGTTAGTCAATGCTTCTGTTTGTTGAGGGTCCACTGTATTTTCATATGGATTTTATATTTATAGTCTCAGTTTCTTGGCCTCATTTGATAGAATGGAAAATATTTTATAGAATTTGAGGTTTCTGTAAACTAAATTTCATTTCACTCGGGTTTGAGAGATTGAGATGGAGGATGATTGTCAATCATTTGCAGACTAAAAGTAGCTTGAAATTGAGTTCGAAGTAGCGGAAATGTTCAATTTTTCCTAATGTTCAAGAGCAAACAAATCACGTTGTGCATCCAATAAGCAAGCAACTGGCTGGTTTAATATGAGGTCATGAATGGGTTGATATTAGCCAATAGTCAATTTTTTTCTTTTCAGCTGAGTACATTGAGATTATGTACTGTGGAACCTCAAATTTTGAACTTAATCTATTCCAGAAGCTAGTTCAAAATTTGAAAAGTTTGAAAAGCGAAGCAATATTTCCCATAAGAAATAATTGAAATACAATTAATCCATTCCAGAAACCCAAAAATGTTCACAAAAAAAATTAATTTTATAGAGATTAATTATAGTTTTACATAAACACAACAAATAGTGTTCAATTATGTACATACTAAAAAATTAAAATAAACATATAAAATAACATTTTTACCTACCTTTATTGAAGATTGGTGATGGCATCTGGAAGATAGAGAGGAGGAGGAAGAGAGTTGGGGTTAGTGTTTGGAAGGGGAATCCCCCTCCATAAGGACTTTAAGTATCAAAGCCCTCTTTGGGGTTACTTCCCTTCTCTGTCTTTTAATGACACTAGGACGAGCTTGAGTGTCACTGGACCCCTGTCTCACAAAATAACTGTACACAGTCCTCTGTTTCTGGCATCTCTTTAAGATTTCCCTAAAATGGGACATGGTTCTGTCACTGAACTTGTTGCAAAGATGGCTTGTTTCAGCTTGCTCAGGGTGGTACTTCTCCACAAACATTTGGACATCATTCCATTTGGTGCAAATCTCCTTAACCTTTGAATTGGCATGCAACTTCCTTGCCTTTTCACAAATAATTGTCTCTGAAACACTATCACCTGCCATCTCTTTATCCTTGATCCACACCAGCAACAACTTCTCAACCTGATCGATTGTCTGTGGTCTTTTTTTTTGGTTAGTATATTAACACCTTTCTTCTCTTTTTTCTTAGTAAATGTTTACAGTAGAAGGGGTTACTAGCCCATTGCTTTCAGCATTTTAGTCGCCTCATATGACATGCATGGCTTACGGAGGAAAGATTCTTTTCCACATCCCCATGAACAATAGAAGAAATAAAGAACAAGAGCTATTAACCCTTTGAGGGTCGACAGGCCCTCTCCGAAACTCGTTCTCAGGGTCGGCCAAATTTCAAAAAAAAAAAAAATTATTTTTTCTTATGAAAAAATAGAGTTTTTTTTTCTAAACATTATAGGATAAACAAAAAAAATTTACCATCAATACTTACGGAGATATGGATGCATGAAGTTTGCAGAAAATGAGCCGCGTATGGCAACAGCGGCGACTGCCGCTCACCCGGTAAACTTTAGTTTACTTGTATTTGAAGGTTTGTTGTTTTTTTCACTATTTTATTTTTTCACATAACTTATGTGGCCTGTGAGACCAAAGTAAGGTGCAATGTACATATTATACACTCGTTGTATACAACACAATAAGCACACAAACATAATATCAATATATTGTTTACAAAACTTGTTTACAAAAACAAACAATACAAAACATTGTTTATTATTATTGTTCTATAATATATATACCAATATACAGTCACTGAACATATTCCTATTAGTTCTGCAGCTTGTGGAACTCTGAAACATGGTGTCATACACAATGGTGTTTTATCTTTCTCCCTCATTCTATCTCTTTCAATCTGTCTCTCTTTCTATCTGTCTATCTATCTCTGTCTCACAGGTACACATAAATACAAGTATACATAGTATAAATTACCTAGGATAACCCAAGAAATCCAGACAAAGTGCTATACTCTGCTTGAAGATGTGAGTAAAAATGATGACACAGTCTTGTGGCTCTCTGAGACAGAGAGCTAGACGGATAGACAGATAGACAGGGAGCTTGACAGACAGACAAATAGACAGACAGAAATGTTAGTGTACCAGTACCAGTGTACTAGTGTTCCACCCTCCTCCTCCTCTTCTTCTTCCTCCTCCTCCTCCTCCTCCTCCTCCTCCTCCTCCTCCTCCTCCTCTGCCTCCTCCTCCTCTTGCCTCCTCCTCCTCTTGCCTCCTCCTCCTCTTGCCTCCTCCTCCTCTGCCTCCTCCTCCTCCTCCTCCTCCATTCTTGGAACAAGTTTGAAGATCTTGTAGTTCATAATCACTATCATTATCATCACCAATGCTCACATCTGAGTCTGGGATTTTGGGAAATAGGAGTTTCCTCTTTGATTCTGGTACAACTGAACGACGGCCCAGCACCAGAGGTGGAAGGCTGTGGGTTGTCTGGGTTTTCCTCACTATTACCCATATTATGGTCATTAGTTTCGGTCAAAAACCTCACCAGAACCTTGAAACTCATCTTCACTGTCACTTCCATCTGTATTAGAACTGTCACTGGGGAACAAAAGTGTCCCAATTCGCCGAGGAGTGAGGAACTTCTTACCACAGGGCACGGTGGAAATTGTGTACTATGATGGCATTCCCACAATGCACCACTGGGTCCCAGATTTTTTTCCTACTGCGCACACCTACCACACAGACCCATTCTCTCACATCTAGGCTTATCAGCCTTTTCCTGTGAGATTTGAGGCCGCTAGAATTTATGCGTACTAGTACGACAAAAACCCCTACGCGTAAGACGTACTAGTACGACGAAAACCCTCAAAGGGTTAAGAAAAAGGGGGAAAACCTACATATATGTACAGTGGACTCCCGACCTACGATGTCCCCAACCTGTGTTGAAACCGACCTATGATGCTTTTCAGCATAAAAATTTGACCCCGACATACGTTGAAAAACTTGACTTACAGCATTCATCCTCAACCTGTCCATCTGGTCTGTCTGGCCAGAGCGCCTCAGCTGAGCTTGTGTGACATTGTTTACAAGCCAGGGCGGACGGTTTCATGCATACATTCGATAAATTTTGTACTATTCCAGTGTTTTTAGTGCTTTTAACTGCTAAATAGGCCACCATGGGCCCAAAGAAAGCTTCTAGTGCCAACCCTGTGGTAAAAAGGGTGAGAAATACTATTGAAATGCTATCGTACCACGGTCAGCTGCTGCTGGTGTACTGTTGTCAGCTGCTGCTGCTGCTGTACTGTGGTCAGCTGCTGCTGCTGCTGCTGCTGTACGACAGTCAGCTGCTGCTGCTGTACCACAGTCAGCTGCTGCTGCTGTGCTGTGGTCACCTGCTGCTGCTGCTGTACCACAGTCAGCTGCTGTTGTTGCTGTGCCAGTCAGCTGCTGCTGCACCATGGTCAGCTGCTGCTGCTGCTGTACCATGGTCAGCTGCTGCTGCTGCTGTACCACAGTCAGCTGCTGCTGCTGCTGCACCACAGTCAGCTGCTGCTGCTGCACCACAGTCTGCTGCTGCTGCTGCACCACAGTCTGCTGCTGCTGCTGCTGTACCACAGTCAGCTGCTGCTGTACCACAGTCAGCTGCTGCTGCTGATGCACCATGGTCAGCTGCTGCTGCTGCTGCTGTACCATGGTCAGCTGCTGCTGCTGTACCACAGTCAGCTGCTGCTGTACCACAGTCAGCTGCTGCTGCTGCTGCACCACGGTCAGCTGCTGCTGCTGCACCATGGTCAGCTGCTGCTGCTGTACTGTGGTTACCTGCTGCTGCTGTACCACAGTCAACTGCTGCTGTTGCTGTACCAGTCAGCTGCTGCTGCTGCTGCACCATGGTCTGCTGCTGCTGATGTACCATGATCAGCTGCTGCTGCTGCTCTACCACAGTCAGCTGCTGCTGCTGCACCATGGTCAGCTGCTGTTGCACCACTGTCAGCTGTACTACTCGAAGATGTGGAGAGACTGTTAGTGGTGTGGCTTATCAAGAGTACTGAGAAACAATTAACCCCAGAGGGTTAACCACCCAGGATAACCCAAGAAAGTCAGTGTGTCATTAAGGACTGTCTAACTAATTTCCATTGGGGTCCTTAATCTTGTCCCCCAGTCCCACAACAGTTGACTAACACCCAGGTGAACAGGAAAAAATGCCTGGAACTAGTGCTCATATTGGTGAATTTAAGGCCAGCAAAGGTTGGTTTGAGAGATTTAAGAATCATAGTGGCATACACAGTGTGATAAGGCCTGTTCTGGAAGAAAATGCCAACCAGGACCTACATTACTCAGGAGGAAAAGGCACTCCCAGGACACAGTGTTTCATCACTACATCTTCAATAAAGGTAAGTGTCATGTATTCTTCATTTAGTAGAGTAGTACATGCACAATATATATTGTGTATGTACTACTCTACTACTGTGTGTGTATCCTTCTTTTTGTGTGTTGCAAAATGTATATTTATGTGGTAAAAATTGTTTTTTCATACTTTTGGGTGTCTTGAACAGATTAATTTGGTTTCCATTATTTCTTATGGGGAAAATTGATTCAACCTAGGATCATTTCGTCTTACGATGGGCTCTCAGGAACAGATTAATATCTTAAGTCGGGGGTCCACTTATATATATATGTATATGTATATGTCGTGCCGAATATGTAAAACTGGTCAATTAGCAAGAACTCATTTAAAATTAAGTCCTTTCTAAAATTTTCTCTTATACGTTTAAAGATATATTTTTTTCATTAATGTTGATGTAAAAATTTATAATTTTGCACCAAAAGGAACTTAGAAAACTTACCTAACCTTATTATAACAAGAACAATTTATTTTAGCCTAACTCAACTAAATATATTTTAGATTTTTTTACAGTAATTTAATACTAAACAAACACAATCAAATATATTTTTTTCGTTAGGTTCAGAATGATTTTGGCAAAATTATTGCATACACAAATTTTCATTTGTCCTATATGGCAAGATGAGCGTTGCTATTTAAGCCAAGATCGCAAGTTCTGCCTATTCGGCACGACATATGTTTATATATTATATATATATATATATATATATAATATATATATATTATATATATATATATATATATACATATATATATATATATATATATATATATGCATGTGCTTGCCTGTGAAGTGTGACCTAAGTGTTTACCTGGAGACCTGGAGAGAGTTCCGGGGGTCAACGCCCCCGCGGCCCGGTCTGTGACCAGGCTGCTGGAAAAGACAACAGCAATCCTACCATCATGTAAAACAGGTACAGGTTTCTGTTTCACAGTCGTCTGGCAGGACGGTAGTACCTCCCTGGGTGGTTGCTGTCTACCAACCTACTTGGACATGTAGTGAGAATGGAACGAAACAGAATGACTTCAAGAGTGTATCACTCTGTAGTGGAAGGAAGGCGGGATAGAAGTCAGCCTAGGAAAGGTTGGAGGGTGGGGATAAAGGAGGTTTCGTTTGCGAGGGGCTTGGACTTCCAGCAAGCATGTGTGAGCATATTTGATAAGAGTGAATGGAGACAAATGGGTTTTAATACTTGACATGCTGTTGGAGTGTGAGCAAAGTAACATTTATGAAGAGATTCAGGGAAACCAGCAGGCCGGACTTGAGACCTGGAGATGGTAAGTACAGTGCCTGCACTCTGAAGGAAGGGTGTTAATGTTGCAGTTTTATAAACTGTAGTGTAAAGCACCCCTCTGGCAAGACAGTGATGAAGTGAATGATGGTGAAAGTTTTTTTTTCAGGCCACTCTGCCTTGGTGAGAATCGGATAGTTTGTTAATAAATAAAAAAATAACGCCTTTAGCAACATCAGCTTCCTTTATTTGTTCGTTCTTTGCCAGGATAGAAGCGATGCTCGACTTGTTTTTCCCATACATCCTGGCAAGCTCAACAAGTTTCACACCACTCTAATACTTCTGTATTATTTCCTTCTTCACATCTATGGTGTTTCTCACTTTCTTTACCACGGGGTACCACTAGCGAGTTTCTTTGGGCCCATGGTAACTTATTTCACAGTCCCTCAAGCACTGAACACAATGAATTAATCGTAAAATGTTTGAATGAGAGCACAGGTTAGTGTTCACTCAAGCATCAACAAAGCCACACTGGCTCATGGTGCCTGCACGGGGACATGGACAGTGGGCTGGTGGACAGGTCCGGTACCCGGCAGTTCGAAAATAGGGGCGAGTTCAGTAATAGGGACAAAGTTGGTGCGAAAAAAGCTATTGATTTTTTAAGTATTCGAAATTTGAGGTTCCACTGTATTTAGAGTATTGTGTTGCAGTGCAAAGACAGCCAATGTCATGCCTAGGCATTATGGGCAGACTTAATTTAATGGCTTACAGACTTTTTAATACTTAAGAAATTTATCATAGTTTAAATTGTACAATAGTTTCAATAGTACAATTATTATAATTATACAATTGTATGACTAAGAAAAAACTTTTGTTTTTTGCGTTTACCTGGAGTTTACCTGGAGAGAGTTCCGGGGGTCAACGCCCCCACGACCCGGTCTGTGACCAGGCCTCCTGGTGGATCAGAGCCTGATCAACCAGGCTGTTGCTGCTGGCTGCATGCAAACCAACGTGCGAGCCACAGCCCGGCTGATCAGGAACTGACTTTAGGTGCTTGTCCAGTGCCAGCTTGAAGACTGCCAGGGGTCTGTTGGTAATCCCCCTTATGTGTGCTGGGAGGCAGTTGAACAGTCTCGGGCCCCTGACACTTATTGTATGGTCTCTTAACGTGCTAGTGACACCCCTGCTTTTCATTGGGGGGATGGTGCATCGTCTGCCAAGTCTTTTGCTTTCGTAGTGAGTGATTTTCGTGTGCAAGTTCGGTACTAGTCCCTCTAGGATTTTCCAGGTGTATATAATCATGTATCTCTCCCTCCTGCATTCCAGGGAATACAGGTTTAGGAACCTCAAGCGCTCCCAGTAATTGAGGTGTTTTATCTCCGTTATGCGCGCCATGAAGGTTCTCTGTACATTTTCTAGGTCGGCAATTTCACCTGCCTTGAAAGGTGCTGTTAGTGTGCAGCAATATTCCAGCCTAGATAGAACAAGTGACCTGAAGAGTGTCATCATGGGCTTGGCCTCCCTAGTTTTGAAGGTTCTCATTATCCATCCTGTCATTTTTCTAGTAGATGCGATTGATACAATGTTATGGTCCTTGAAGGTGAGATCCTCCGACATGATCACTCCCAGGTCTTTGACGTTGGTGTTTCGCTCTATTTTGTGGCCAGAATTTGTTTTGTACTCTGATGAAGATTTAATTTCCTCATGTTTACCATATCTGAGTAATTGAAATTTCTCATTGTTGAACTTCATATTGTTTTCTGCAGCCCACTGAAAGATTTGGTTGATGTCCACCTGGAGCCTTGCAGTGTCTGCAATGGAAGACACTGTCATGCAGATTCGGGTGTCATCTGCAAAGGAAGACACGGTGCTGTGGCTGACATCCTTGTCTATGTCGGATATGAGGATGAGGAACAAGATGGGAGCGAGTACTGTGCCTTGTGGAACAGAGCTTTTCACCATAGCTGCCTCGGACTTTACTCTGTTGACGACTACTCTCTGTGTTCTGTTAGTGAGGAAATTATAGATCCATCGACCGACTTTTCCTGTTATTCCTTTAGCACGCATTTTGTGCGCTATTATGCCATGGTCACACTTGTCGAAGGCTTTTGCAAAGTCTGTATATATTACATCTGCATTCTTTTTGTCTTCTAGTGCATTTAGGACCTTGTCGTAGTGATCCAATAGTTGAGACAGACAGGAGCGACCTGTTCTAAACCCATGTTGCCCTGGGTTGTGTAACTGATGGGTTTCTAGATGAGTGGTGATCTTGCTTCTTAGGACCCTTTCAAAGATTTTTATGATATGGGATGTTAGTGCTATTGGTCTGTAGTTCTTTGCTGTTGCTTTACTGCCCCCTTTGTGGAGTGTGAATAAAAATTTGAAATGAAAAGCAAGCATAATATAAGAAGTTCCTGGAGAGATGACTAATGAACAGAGAAATTGTTATTTTAGTGTCAGGAATGTCTTCATTATTTATTCTGAACCCTATTTGGAAAATGGTCTTTCTTGAATTTTGAGTGAAATTGGAAAAATTAGTATTTTCTGATCAATTTACTGAGTAGTTGAAATAGGTAAATGGGCAGCTTCTTGTACTCAATCGATAGAATGAAAGGAGTTCTAACATCATAACTATGAGTTTGGTTGACTGGAACATTAGAATTGGCCCAAATTATGGCTGAAAAGAGGCAAAATCACTGATAAGTAAATATAGCATGACTACTAAATTTGTGAGAGCGTAATTCCAAAAGTTTTCCATCAAATTTTTGTGCTTTTCGGTCACAACCTTTCCTAGCCCTACCTTTTGCACACTTCTACAACACATTAGTCTCTGACCTTTGTATATTCCTTCTTTAGCACAATTCAGCCTGCTGTGCTCTATGACGTTTTCAGGTTTAGCACCTTGATTATATTACTGCTTCTCCTCACCCAACAACAGAGTTCCGTTCCTAAGACCATGTTGGTATACAAATTTATCGCTAAGTGAGGAGCATAATATAATGATAGTGGGTTTGTGTCAACCATGTTTGACATTGTTTTAATGTCATCTTTGCTCCATTTATTACATTTCTGGTACAGGAGGGCCCCGCTTTACGGCGTTCCGCTTTACGGCGTTCCGCTAATACGGACATTTCAAATTATGACCAAAACTCACTATACGGCTCCCCCCACCTGACTTTCTAATACGGTCACCGTGCCCCACCCTGTTTGTTTACATTCTCCATGAGCTCAGTAAGCACTAAGTCTCTCCATTTTGTCTGGAAACTCCAAAATTTCAAATGTTTTTAAAAGTTATTTCATATTTTATATATACTCTGATAATTATACTTATGTATACCTGTACCTAAATAAACTTACATACATCGAGTCATTTAAATGTCGTATATTACGTTAATATACACATTTTCATTAACCCCATCCATGATTTTTTTTTTCAAAATTATATAATAAACACGATGCATAACATATAAATAAGATAAATACACCCACAGTAGAATAAATAAACAAATGTGAGATGTGAGCAGACGACTTGCACAAGTGGTGATAATAACAATACTGAGTCAAATTAAATGTCGATATTACGGTATATACACAATTTCATTAACCCCATCCATGATATTTTTTTCAAAATTATATAAAAAAACACGATGCATAACATATAAATAAGATAAATACACCCCACAGTAGAATAAATAAACAAATGTAGTTTTGGTAGCAGACGACTTGCACAAGTGGTGATAATAACAATACTGAGTCTCATTAAATGTCGTATATTACGGTAATATACACATTTTCATTAATCCATCCATGATATTTTTTTCAAAATATAAAATTTAAACACGATGCTTAACATATAAATAAGATAAATACACCCCACAGTAGAATAAATAAAAAAATGTGAGATGTCGTAGCAGACGACTTGCACAAGTGGTGATAATAACAATACCGAGTCTCATTAAATGTCGTATATTACGGTAATATACACATTTTCATTAACCATCCATGATATTTTTTTCAAAATTATATAATAAACACGATAATAACATAAAAAGATGATAAATACACCCCACAATAGAATAAATAAACATAAATATAAGATGTGGGAGCCACATAACTTGTACAAGTGACGGCAAGAATAACATTTTCTCTAATCTAACATAAGAGTAAATGTGTTACTGGGGGTAACTGTAGAAAATTATTCTTTCGTATGTATGTAAGTAAGTTTATTCAGGTATACAAAAATTACAGTTACATAGATTATCTACATAACAACATACGTGTAGAGAACCAAAGGTAACCCAAAAAAGTCAGTGTGACTTATTTCCATTGCCTTCACTCAGAGCTTCATTTCTTCCAAAATGATGTTACATGAGAAGGGGAGTGTTCTTCTTTATTAATTCTACCGTATCAATGTAGAGACAACCCTGTACACAATGTAACTTGTACACAAACCAGACGTGTACATTTCGTTTGTTTACAAAACTTACCTTCCCCTGGTTTTTTTTACATAACTGTGCCTGCCCCTCTCATGTACTCATTCTTTCTCTCTCTCATTTATTCGTTTTATCTCATTTACTTACTCCTGACCCTACATTAAGACTACAAATATTTTAAGGTAAGTAATGAGTGAACTGTATATACATTTTATCGCTCGGGGATGCTTAAATATCATAGAATAGTATGTGTGGGTGGGGGGGCCCTGGTGAGGCTATTACAATACATACCACACTTGATTTCTTACAAAAAATACTACTTGTCTCACCCTAGATTAAGACTATAAATATTTTAAGGTAAGTAATGAGTGCACTATGTGTGTATTGTACCTTTTTATTGTTTTTTGATGCCTGGTTCTATTGCTAACTTAATATATGTTAGTGTAAACTTGTTATCTAGTGTTTGTATGCATTTATAAGTGGAAAAAAAGGGTGTTCCACTTTACGGCGATTTCCGCTTTACGGCGGTAGCCTGGAACCTAACCCGCCGTATAAGTGGGGCCTTCCTGTATATTTTTAAATGTTTATATAGTAGTGTACTGTATATTGTAATAAGCAGAATACAGGAAATCAGCTCTAATATACATTATTTAGGTATGCATACTGGTCAGAGAGCCCATCTTAAGTCTGAGGTGTCGGTAAACGAGTACGTCGCTAAGTGAGGAAAGGCTGTATTAATATTATTATACTCCAAAAATATAATAAAAATTAAGATGTTTGTGCTGAAGTCATATTGTTTACTCAGTTATTAGTTAACATAATTATTATATACAACTTGTGATTTATCTTGAAGATCTTTACAGATAAACATTTAAGTGACAATTTTATTTAGTGAAGCATGTGACAATAGAGAAAAAAATCTTTTTAGTTGAGTATGTTGTGTTGGAAAATTGTGGAATTATTGTGCTATATTACTCCAAGTTTCTATTGCAGACGTAATTTTGTGGAAGACAACCAGGTTGTTTTCTTTGCAGACACTATATCTTCAGAAACTTCCCAAGAAGCACCATGTAAGTGTCTTGAACAAAAAACTGATATTGCAGAAGTATTTTGTGGAAGACTACCAGGTTGTGTCTTGCCAGACACTATATCTTCAATACTTCAAAAAGCACCAGTGTAAGTGTCTTGAACAACAACTGATATTGCAGAAGTATTTTGTGGAAGACTACCAGGTTGTGTCTTGCCAGACACTATATCTTCAGTACTTCAAAAAGCACCATGTAAGTGTCTTGAACAACAACTGATATTGCAGAAGTATTTTGTGGAAGACTCCCAGGTTGTGTCTTGCCAAAACACTATATCTTCAGTACTTCAAGAAGCACCAGTGTAAGTGTCTTGAACAACAACTGATATTGCAGAAGTTTTTGTGGAAGACTCCCCGGTTGTGTCTTGCCAGACACTATATCTTCAGTACTTCAAGAAGCACCAGTTAAGTGTCTTGAACAACAACTGATTTTGGGCAGAAGTATTTTGTGGAAGACTACCAGGTTGTGTCTTGCCAGACACTATATCTTCAGTACTTCAAGAAGCCCAGTGTAAGTGTCTTAAAACAACAACTGATATTGCAGAAGTATTTTGTGGAAGACTACCAGGTGTGTCTTGCCAGACACTATATCTTCAGTACTTCAAGAAGCACCAGTGTAAGTGTCTTGAACACAACTGATTTTTGCAGAAGAATTTTGTGGAAGACTACCGGGTTTTGTGTCTTGCCAGACACTATATCTTCAGTACTTCAAGAAACACCAGTGTAAGTGTCTTGAACAACAACTGATATTGCAGAAGTATTTTGTGGAAGACTACCAGGTTGTGTCTTGCCAGACACTATATCTTCAGTACTTCAAAAAGCACCAGTGTAATTTGTCTTGAACAACAACTGATATTGCAGAAGTATTTTGTGGAGGACTACCAGGTTGTGTCTTGCCAGACACTATATCTTCAGTACTTCAAGAAGCACCAGTGTAATTGTCTTGAACAACAACTGATATTGCAGAAGTATTTTGTGGAAGACTACCAGGTTGTGTCTTGCCAGACACTATATCTTCATTTACTTCAAGAAGCACCAGTGTAAGTGTCTTGAACAACAACTGATATTGCAGAAGTATTTTGGGGAAGACTACCAGGTTGTGTTTGCCAGACACTTTTATCTTCAGTACTTCAAGAAGCCCCAGTGTAAGTGTCTTGAAAAAAAACTGATTATTGCAGAAGTATTTTGTGGAAGACTACCAGGTTGTGTCTTGCCAGACACTATATCTTCAGTACTTCAAGAAGCACCAGTGTAAGTGTCTTGAACAACATCTGATATTGCAGACGTATTTTGTGGAAGACTACCAGGTTGTGTCTTGCCAGACACTATATCTTCAGTACTTCAAGAAAGGCAACAGATATTCTTCTTGTGAATTTTTTAACTAGTTATTACAAAATTAAACGATTTTGCTTTTGATATTGGGAATTCTAAAAATGCATGGCAGTTAATTCTTTGAGGGTTCGTTTTGTAGTTCTATGACTTTTAAGCCGGGGTCCAAGCTGTAGTACTGCAACATGAGCTCAGCTTACTCAGATAAGCTGTGAGCAGTAAAATTTGGGCCTAAATATGAGAGAATGAATCTTTGTGGTAAGTGTGCACCATATAAAACAAAGCCTGCAGCAGGCAGTGCATAATGAGAAAAAAAAAGTGCAACTGTGTTTTTGGATTAAAAGAGCAAATTTATGGTGTATTTTTATGTGTTTTATATAGTAGCATTCACTGTTTCTTGGTCTCATTTGATAGAATAGAAGATGTATTACAGAAATGACTTTGATGGATTTTAGTGCAGAAAATAACTTGAAATTGAGTTCAGAGTAGTAGAAATGTTCTATTTTTGCTGATATTAGAGGATAAACAATCATATTATGTGTGCAATACACATCAGCTGGTGGGTTTAATGTGTGCTGCTGAATGCACTGATATTATTTATACAATTATTACAATAATGAATAACAGTAACTTTTCTATTGTTTAGTGTGCATAAAAATAATTTGTGAATAAAAAATCAAAATGAAATTCATCTGTAAAGCCTACAAATGTAACTAATATGTACTAGAAATGTAGTGTTTAATGCCAGGTTGCCTGTACTGATTATTCTGGACCCTATTTTGAAATTGGAATATTTTGAATTTTGTGTGAAATTGGCCATATTCCCAAATACCAGGTTGACTGATTGATAATTTTTGGACCCTTTTTTTGAAATTGGAAAATTTTGAATTTTATGTGAGATTGGCCATATTACCAATACCAGGTTGACTGAAATTGATAATTCTGGACCCTATTTAAAATTTTGGAATATTTTGAATTTTATGTGAAATTGGCCAAAATTACCAATACCAGGTTGCTTGTTTTGATTATCCTGGACCTTATTTTAAAATTTGGAATTTTTTGAATTTTTGTGTGAAATTGGCCATATTAACAATTTCCAGTCACTTTATTGGGAAGTAAATAGTTGAATTGGTAAATTTTTATGCACTTAATAGTAAAATGGATACATACTAGTGAAATAGCTAAGAATTTGGTATAAGGAACTACTTTAATTGGCCAAAAACTAACTCGAACTGGGCAAAATTGCCAATGCATAAATATTTCTGACACAGCGAAATTTGCAGGAGTATAACTTCATCAATTCTTTATAAAATTATGTACTTTTTATTTTATTACATTATTAATACATTCTCTATGATTTCCTAAGACCCTGTGGGGAATTTTCAGACCGGGGGTCTGAACCCTCAAAGGGTCAATAAAAGAATACAGAAAAATTGTTTAAACACAAGAGCAAATAATAATAATAATAATAATAATAATAATAATAATATTGTTGTGTGTCTCTGCAGTGTTCTAGTACATACATTACTGTTTTAACACAAAACAAAAATTATGATAGTGTTTTAACAAACAATATGAACTTTATTAATGCTCATAAGTAGGAAAAGTTTTGCCTAAATAAATCTTAACATGGGAATATGTTCATAAGGAAAACCATGTGTTCAGTGTCCAAAATTGTTAAAAATCATGAAAAAGACCTGTGTGTACATAAGGAAGATTAACTATACCACTGTTGTATGACTAAAATATTTTAAATGAAATACCTTCATTTTAAAAAAAAAAAGGAAAAACATAAAAAACATAAACCATATGAATGTTCTGAGTGTCTGAAATGTTTTAGTCAAAAAAAGCCATCTTGTGATACACATGAGAGAACATACAGGAGTTTAAAACCCTACCAGGTTCTGAGTGTCTGAAAAGTTTTTGTCAAAAAAAAACCCTCTTGTGAGACATATGAGAGTTCATACAGGAGATAAACCATATCAGTGTTCTGAGTGTCTGAAATGTTTTAGTGAAAAAAGCAGTCTTGTGAAACATATGAGAGTGCATACAGGAGATAAACCATATCAATGTTCTGTGTGTCTGAAATGTTTTGGTCAAAAAAACCATCTTGTGAGACATATGAGAGTTTAATACAGGGGATAAACCATATCAGTGTTCTGAGTGTTTGAAATGTTTTAGTCAAAAAAACCATCTTGTGAAACATATGAGAGTTCATACAGGAGATAAACCAATCAGTGTTCTGATGTCTGAAATGTTTTAGTGAAAAAAGCAGTCTTGTGACACATATGAGAGTACATACAGGAGATAAACCATACCAATGTTCTGAGTGTCTTAAGTGTTTTAGTGTAAAAAGCCATCTTGTGACACACATGAGAGAACATACAGGGAGATAAACCATACCAATGTTCTGGTTTTCTTAAGTGTTTTAGTGAAAAAAGCCGTCTTGTGAACACATATGAGATACATACAGGAGATAAACCATACCAATGTTTTTGAGTGTCTTAAGTGTTTTAGTGTAAAAAGCAGTCTTGTGACACATAGAGAGTACATACAGGAGATAAACCATACCAATGTTCTGAGTGTCTTAAGTTTTTTTAGTGTAAAAAGCAGTCTTGTGACACATATGAGAGTGCATACAGGAGATAAACCATATCAATGTGCAGAGTGTTTGAAATGTTTTAGTAAAAAAAGTAATCTTGAGACGCATATGAGAGTACATACAGGAGATAAACCATATCAATGTTCTGAGTGTCTGAAATGTTTTAATGTGAAAAGAAGTCTTGTGACACACATGAGAGTTCACTGGAATTTACCCGGAGAGAGTTCCGGGGTTCAACGCCCCCGCGGCCCAGTCTGTGACCAGGCCTCCTGGTGGATCAGAACCTGATCAACCAGGCTGTTACTGCTGGCTGTACACAGTCCAACATACAAGCCACAGCCTGGCTGGTCACATACTGACTTTAGGTGCTTGTCCAGTGCCTGCTTGAAGACAGCCAGGGGTCTATTAGTAATCCCCCTTATGTATACTGGGAGGCAGTTGAACAGTCTTGGGCCCCTGACACTTATTGTATGGTCTCTTTACGTGCTAGTGACACTCCTGCATTTCATTGGGGGTATGTTGCATCATCTGCTGAGTCTTTTGCTTTCGTTGTGAGTGATTTTCATGTGCAAGTTCGGTACTAGTCCCTCTAGGATTTTCCAGGTGTATATAATTATGTATCTCTACTGCCTGCATTCCAGGGAGTACAGGTTCAGGAACTTCAAGCACTCCCAGTAATTGAGGTTTTTTTTCTCCATTATGTGCACCATGAAGGTTCTCTGTACATTTTCTAGGTCAGCAATTTCACATGCCTTGAAAGGTGCTGTTAGTGTGCAGCAATATTCCAGCCTAGATAGAACAAGCAACCTGATGAGTGTCATCATGGGCTTGGCATCCCTAGTTTTGAAGGTTCTCATTATCCATCCTGTAATTTTCCTAGCAGATGCGATTGATACAATGTTATGGTCCTTGAAGATGAGATCCTCCGACATGATCACTCCTAGGTCTTTGACGTTAGTTTTTCACTCTATTTTGTTGTCGGAATTTGTTTTTTTTTCTTATGAAGTTTTAGAGGGGCCACAGATATATAAGATCACTTTCTAGTTGTAGCTACACTGAGAGTAAAAGGTAGATGGGATACAAGGAGAATAGAAGCATCAGGGAAGAGAGAGGTGAAGGTTTATAAACTAAAAGAGGAGGCAGTTAGGGTAAGATATAAACAGCTATTGGAGGATAGATGGGCTAATGAGAGCATAGGCAATGGGGTCGAAGAGGTATGGGGTAGGTTTAAAAATGTAGTGTTAGAGTGTTCAGCAGAAGTTTGTGGTTACAGGAAAGTGGGTGCAGGAGGGAAGAGGAGCGATTGGTGGAATGATGATGTAAAGAGAGTAGTAAGGGAGAAAAAATTAGATATGAGAAGTTTTTTACAAAGTAGAAGTGATGCAAGGAGGGAAGAGTACATGGAAAAAAAAAAGAGAGAGGTTAAGAGAGTAGGGGAAGCAATGTAAAAAAAAAGAGCAAATGAGAGAGTGGGTTTAGATGTTATCAACAAATTTTGTTGAAAATAAGAAAAAGTTTGGAGTGAGATTAACAAGTTAAGAAAGCCCAGAGAACAAATGGATTTGTCAGTTAAAAAAAAGGAGAGGAGCGTTATTAAATGGAGAGTTAGAGGTATTGGGAAGATGGAGGGAATAATTTGAGGAATTGTTAATGTTGATGAAGATAGGGAAGCTGTGATTTCGTTTTATAGGGCAAGGAGGAATAAATACTTGTAGGAGTGAGGGAAGAGCCCGTTTTTGAGTGTGGGGGAAGTTCGTGAGGCAGTAGGTAAAATGAAAGGGGGTAAGGCAGCCGGATTTATGGGAAAAAAGATAGAAATGTTAAAAGCAGGTGGAGATATAGTTTGGAAATGGTTGGGGCCTCTTCAAGGGGGCTCCTTGGGGTGGTGAAGAGGCTCTTGGTCTGAGGAATTAGACCTCTCGGTCTTCTTCCTCAGACCGAACCTAATTACCCCCCAATCTCCCTCCCCTATCCCATCCTCCCCATCCTCCCCCTTTTTCCTTTCCTCCTCCCCCTCCCCACCCCTCCCTTTGGGCCCCTTTCCCCTTTTTTTCCTTTGGGATTTTTTCCCCCCAGGCGCGCTAGTTTCCTAGGTAGAGGAAAGGATACCGGGGTCCATCCCATTCCGTGAAGGGTTTTTAGCGGTGGGCGTAGTTTGCCGTGGAATCTGGATTGCCTGGGGATGTCCCGATCCCTCCCGGTATCCCGGAGTAGCTTTGGGTGTCTTCGGGCGACGAGTGTATCTCTAGAAGCCGCCTTTTTTGGATTCCGGGGGGGTTTGGGGGCCTAAGGAGGTATGCTTTGTGGCGGGTATCCGGCCGCCCTCTCTTTTGTCCACCGAGGTAGCTCGGCAGATGTGAGGTTTGCTATCCCCGGATTGTTTGTTTACTAGGGATGATGGGTAGGGTATGGCACGGTTCCATGCTGCTCTGCGCTACTTGCGGTGCTGAGGTCCTCTTGGGGGCGGAGGGAGAATTCTGGGCCCCTTTTATTCCTCCTAGGACCTATCCCTCCCCAGTCCCCCCTTTTTTTTTCTTTTTTTTTTTATTTTCTTTTCTTCTTTCTTTTTTTTTCTTAAAACCCAAAAAGAAAGAATTTAACCTAACCATGGCAGCCCTATTTCCCTGAACCTGGTACCCCCGGGCCCCTTCTGGATACCGCACCCCCTTCTGACCCCGCCTCATCTTTGGACCACTCTTCAGACATTCCTCATGCCTCTGTACCTATTGCGGTGCTGTTTCCTCACCCGCTTCAGGTACTGAGGCCTCGACTGACTCCTTCGATTTATCGGACCTTCGCTCCCTCCTGACTATGCTTCCGCGCCTCTCCCTCTACGTGCGGCAATTTTCAAATCGCCGACCCGTTCCACGTCGGACCAACTCTGGTCCCACACCTAAATGCCAACGACAATTACCTGCTGATGATTACTTCTCCCCCTTCTCGTTCTTCTCAGAAACGATCGACACGTCCTTCACTACCTTTCCACGCTCAGTTTCAGACTGAACAGTGGACTAAATTCTTCACTTTTCGACCAATTCCTCTACTGCCTATCTTTCTGAACCATAGTATTGGCAAGGGTCTCCTACGCCATGTTGGTAAAGATATTTCTTTTCATGCTCTTAAGGGGGTAAAGTGCATCATTACTGTACAGAATGCTACCCAGGCTCATGAGCTCTCTCGTCTTTCCCATATCGATACTGTTCACTCTTGAAAAAATCATTCCCTCCCAATTCTTGTAGTGGTACCGTCATTCGGCCCCATACCATAGTTCAACGAAAATTTCCAGACATGTGGCACTGACATTCTAGAACAGCTGGAACTCCAAGATCTCCCAATCCTCAAGGTAGACACTTACGTTCTTCCCGCCCGTGGGCGGGACGATACCCTAGCAAAGGGGCTCGTTTAACTTTTGACAGCCGAGAACTCCCATCCTCAGTTTATATTAGCAGGATATCGGTTTTCAAGTTCGAAAAGGGGATCCCTACACCACAACAGTGTAGAAATTGCTGGCGATTTGGCCATCCAGCGAAATATTGCAGATCTATCGCCGAATGCCCAGTCTGTGGTGCCGATGACCATTCTAATACGTCTTGCAATCTTCTCCTCTTGCCTTAACTGTCATGAGGCTCACCCTTCGTACTCTCGCCGTTGTCAGGTCTATTTTAAAAGAGCGGGAAATCCGTTGCCTCAAAGAGGGCAGAAGGTCTCCCTTATGCCATGGCAGTTTCTCATCTCCGCCTCCAAGGGAGACTCCCACGTGTTTCTTATTCCCGGGTTTCAAAACGTCCCCCCACTTCTGGTATCCCAAACTTCTACACCCACCTCTGTGGTTACCTTTTCCCATAATCACTCCTGTATCTAATCCTTTTGCTGTCCTCGGCTCAGACGTCCCCACTTCAATGCCTCAGTCTAATTTTTGCTTCTTCGAGTTCTCCTCACAAGCCTCGTTTTCGACGAGACCCCGTACGACACCTCCCCCAATCGTCCCTCTACTTCTCACAAGTCAAAAAAAGGTCCGGTAACACCTCCTACCCATCTTCCACCTCCTCATTTTACCCTCCCTGTCTCTGTCCCTAGTTCTTCCCCCTTCACTGGCTCAGTTACAAGTGCAAGGTTCACCCTCCTCCTCGTAATGTACCTTCCCCCTGTTTTCCCCCCCAAGTTTCTCCTCTTCTTTCCACCCCCAGGTTCCTGCCTCCTCTGTCCCCTGCCACGCTTCTCCAGTTCCTCCACCCTTTCTCCCCCCCCTACCTTGGTACAGTCCAATTTCAGTTCCAATCTTTATCATCCTCCACCTTCCATTCCAATATTGTCTCCCATACGACATCTCTGAATTCCCAAAACACTTGAAGCAATCTCTGAATATATTGCAGAGACCAAACCATCAATGGACACTGATCCACCTTCCGCTCTTTCTCTCTCCTCTGCCCATCTGCGCAACTCCTTTCTTCACAGCGCACCGTTCCTTCGCTGCTGAACATTTTCCATTGCCTCCGGCATGTGGACTTTTCTAACCCTTCTAGTCCGTAGGAACCCTTACCTCGGCAATTTCTTTTTTCCCTCCTCAGGCTTTATAATTTATTGGGGAAATTCTTCAGATCCTTTTCCCCGTTGGGCCTTTTTAAGAACAAATTCCACTTTTGCCTGTTTCCTACCTAGGGTATTAATTTATTTTTTCTTCGCCTTTTCCAGGCCTTTAATAAAGGTGTTTTTCCCCCTGTTTCTTTAAACACTTTTTCTTCTCGGCATTAGCCCTAATTTCCGGTTTGCCTTTCTTTTTTCTCTCCCCGCCACCGATTTGCCCTTTGTTTTAATTCCCACCATTTTCTTTGGGGGGGGTTCTCACTGTGATTCCCGTGGAATTCAGTTAGAGGCTTTTCTTGCCACCCACCCCCTCCATGTTTTAAATACAGGTACTCACACCCATTTTGATCCTCGGACTCATTTCTCTCTCTTGCATCGATCTGTCAATCTGCTCTTCCCCCGCCGCATTAGACTTCACTTGGTCTGTTTTTCCCGGGCTTACATGACAGTGATCATTTCCCAATTCATTCTTACTTCCCCTTCTATATTCGCCACCTCTTCGCACCCCACGTGGCATTAAATCGGGCAAATTGGAACCTTTACTCACACCTAACTGTTTTTTAAAGAGGTTCCCTTTTTCGTCCTCCATCGATGAGCTTTTACACCTCTTCTCGTCCTCCGTTTCACCGCAGCTTTCATTCTATACCCCAACTTCGGGCAGGGATTCTCAGAAATGCGTGCCTTGGTGGTCTCTGCTTGTGCTCATGCAGTACATTTGAAACGCGCTGCATGGGGCAGGTACCGGTACAATAGAACCACAGAGCGACTCCTTGATTTAAACAGAAGCGTGCAATCGCTCGCCGTGTCATCCGTGACGCTAAACGCACTTGCTGGCGAAATTATGTCTCCACCATCACCTCTGCTTCCTCTATGAGTGCAGTTGGAAAAAAGAAACGAAAACTGAGTGGTAAATATTCTCCTGACCCGGCTCCTGTTCTGCGGGTTGCCGGTGTTGATATAGCAACCCACTAGATGTTGCCAATGAAATTGGCAATCATCTGGTCCGTATTTCTCCGGGACTCCATCTATGCCCCTCATTTCTTTCCTCAAAGTCTGCCAGAGAGTTAGCACCTTGGACTTTTCTTCTCTCAGAGAAGAACAGTATAATGTGCCTTTTACACTCCAAGAAAATGGAGGCAACACTCTCAGCTTGTCGATCATCGGCAGCTGGGCCCGACGACATTCATATTCGTATGCTACAACATTTACATCAGTCAGCCCTTGCAGTCCTATTACGCCTTTACAATCTTATTTGGTCACAAGGAGTTCTTCCACAGCTGTGGAAATCCGCCATTGTTCTCCCTTTCTGCAAACCAGGCACTACGGGACATGAAACCTCCCACTATCGTCCCATTGCTCTTACCAGTGCAGTTTGCAAAGTAATGGAACGTCTAGTAAATAGACGTTTTTGTGTGGTATTTAGAGACACACAACAGTCCTCTCCACTCGTCAATATGGCTTTCGTAAGGGACGTTCTACCATAGACCCCTTACTGCGCTTGGATACGTATGTTCGTAATGCCTTTGCGAATAACCACCCAGTTATTGCCATATTTTTTGACCTTGAGAAGGCATATGACACAACTTGGAGGTATAATATTTTAGCCCAACCCCACTCCTTGGGCCTTCGAGGCAATCTACCATCCTTCCTTAAGAACTTTTTAACTGACAGGCATTTCCGTGTTCGGGTTTTAAAAATGTGCTCTCCCCGGACTTCATCCAAGCTGAAGGTGTCCCCCAGGGATGTGTTCTGAGCACAACACTTTTTCTCCTTGCTATTAATGATTTGGCTTCTAGTCTTCCATCAAATATTTGGTCATCACTCTATGTTGATGACTTCTCTATTGCCTGTGCAGGCGCTGACTGTCACCTCCTTACAGTTTCTCTCCAACATGCATTCGACCGTGTTTCCAATTGGGCCACCACACAGGGGTTTTAAAATTTTTTCCAGCACAAAAAACCCACCAAATCACTTTCACTAGACGCTCTGTCATCTCTGATCATCCTTTGTACCTCTATGGCTCCCGTATCCCTGAACGTGATACAGTCAAGTTTCTGGGCCTCCTCTTTGATCGTAGGTTATCCTGGAAACCTCACATTACCTCTCTGAAGGCAACTTGTCACAGCCGGCTGAACCTTCTTAAAACCCTTGCTCATCTTTCGTGGGAGCTATCGTCGAACCCTCCTTCACCTACATTCCACCCTTATTTTATCGAAACTTGATTATGGGACCAGACTATTTCAGCGGCATCTCCTGCTACTCTCTCTAGCCTTAACCCCATTCATCACCAAGGATTACTTTTTATCCCTTTGGTGCTTTTCGCTCTTCCCCTGTCGAAAGCCTCTATGCAGAAGCGAACGTTCCATCCTTATCCGATCGCCGTGATGCCCATTGCCTGCGCTACTATTTACGCTCTCATGATCTCCGCCAAATCCTTCCATTTATAGAATGGTCACTGATATTTGTAGACATTCTTTATTTGTTCGCCCCCCTGCTTACTCCGTCCCTTCTCTCTTCACCTTCATTCCCCTCTTGTCTTTTTCTTCAACTACCACCTTTCTATGTACAAAGTAGCATCTCACTTTTCCCTACCCCCCTGGAAGTTCCAGCTGTTCGATCGTTCTTTCTCCCTCCCTTGCTCGAAAGCCCAACTGTCTATGGTCGCTTCCCGCTCTCTTTTTCTTGACTACTTTCACTCTCATTCTCATGCCATTTCTGTGTACACAGATGGCTCTAAGTCTTTGACGGCGTAGGATTCGCAGCAGTGTTTCCGGACAGCGTCGTACAAGGGGATTTATATCTTCGGGTAGTATTTTACTGCTGAAAATTTTATGCCATCCTTCAGCACTTATCCGTATTGCATCTATGCCTGTGTCATCATTTGTGGTTGTTTCAGACTCCCTTTTTGCTTTACAGGCTATACAAAAATTTGATTTCACCTCACCCCTTAGTCCTCCGTATCCAACTTTGGCTACGGCGCATCTTTACCAAGCATAAAGATATTGTTTTTTGTTGGGTCCCTTGGGCATGTTTGACGTACAGGGCAATGAACAGGCAGACACTGCTGCGCGGTCAGCAGTACATGGGCCTAAACCCGTTTCTTATAGAGGTATTCCATGTACGGACTATTTTGCTGTAATATCTTCCCACCTTCACACCCGTTGGCAAAAAACGTTGGTCTACTATGCTCGGCAACAAACTTCAGTCTATTAAACCGAGGGATAGGTTACTGGGGCCCTCTTTTTTTTCACCAGTGTCGAGGTTGGGAGACTACTCTCTCCGTCTTCGCATTGGCCAACTCGTCTTACCATGGATATCTCATGGAGAGGCGTCTTGCTCCTCTCTGTGAGAATTGCCAAGCTCCATTATCAGTCAGCCACATTCTGTTGGACTGCCCACTTATCAAAGAGCACGCAGAATTTACCTCTGTCTCGTCTTCGCCCGCTGCTCTCTCTTCACCTTCCCTTCCGTGATGGGGCCCACCTTTCATCCGGACCTCTCATTGACTTTTTGGGCAAAGACTGACTTACTTCACAAATTCTGATACTTTCAGCCCTTTCTACTTCAGTCTCTTGCTACCCTCTACCCCCGTTACATCCCCTGCCCGCCTGTTTTCTGTAACCTGCTGATCATCCCCCCTCCCTTCTGCCATCCAATTCCCTTGCTTCCTCCCTACCCTGCAGCCTGTA
>NC_069429.1:29351103-29422026 GCF_026875155.1 Cherax quadricarinatus
GCCCCCCACCACCCCGGAATCCGAAAGGGGGCTTCCAGACATACACCCTTCGCCCAAAAGACACCCAAAGCTACTCCGGGATACCGAGAGGGATCGGGACATCCCCAAGCAATCCAGATTCCACGGCAAACTACGCCACCGCCAAGAACCTCAACAGAATGGGATGGACCCCGGTGCCCTTTCCCCTACCTAGGAACTAGCGCGCCTGTGGGAGAAATCCCGAAGGCCAAAAAGAGGAAGGGCAAAAGGAGGGGTGAGGAGGAGGAGGAGGAATGGAAAAGGGGAGGATGGGAAAGGGGAGGGGAGAATGGGGGGTAATTAGGTTCGGTCTGAGGAAGAAGACCGACAGGGCTAATTCCTCAGACCAAGAGCCTCTTCACTACGCCAAGGAGCCCCCCTTGAAGAGGCAGACTTTGAGGAAAGAAACGAGGGGCATAGATGGAGCCCTCGGGAAATACGGACCAGATGTGTGCCAAGTTCAATGGCAACGTCGAGAGGGTTTTTGCTACATCAACACCAGCGACCCGTAGAACAGGAGCTGGGTCAGGAGAGTATTTACCACTCAATTTCCTCACTTTTTTCCAGACGGGCACTCATAGAAGAAGCAGAGTGATGGTGGAAACATAGTCTCGCCAACAAGTGTGTTTAGCTTCAACGGATGACACGGCGAGCGATTGCACGCTTCTGCTTAAAATCAAGAAGTCTCTCAGCGGTTCTATTGTCCCGGGTACCTGCCCCATGCAGCACGTTTCAAACGTACTACACGAGCACAAGCAGGAGACCCCCAAAGGCATGCACTTCTGAGAATGCCTGCCTGAGGTTTGGGTATAGAATGAGAAGCTGCGGTATAAACTGACGTCAAGAAGATGTGTAGGAGCTCATCAATGGAGGATGAAGAAGGAACCTCACTAAAAGCAGTGAGGTGTGAGTAAAGATCCCAATTTGCCCGATCAAATTGCCAGCGAGGGCTATGGAAAGGTGGTGAATAGGAAGGAGAAGTAAGAATGATCGGAAAATGATCGCTATCATGTAAGTCTGGTAGAATAGACCAGGTGAAGTCTAGTGCAGTGGAGGAAGAGCAGACTGATAGATCGATGCAAGAGAGAGTATGAGTACGAGGATCAAAATGGGTGGGAGTACCCGTATTTAAAACATGGAGGGGGTGAGAGGCGAGAACAGCCTCCAACTGAATGCCACGTGAGTCACAATGAGACCCCCCCAGAGGAAATGGTGGGCATTAAAATCACCAAGTAACAGAAGTGGTGGTGGTAAGGATGAAACAAGAAAGGCAAAGTCTGGGATAGAAAATGCTCGAGAAGGAGAGAGATATAAAGAACATATTGAAAAACCACTTATTCAAGTGGATACGGGCTGCAGTGTAATGCAGCGAGGTATGGACAAATAGTTGACAGTACGGAATATCATTGCGTAGAAGAAGGGCACTTTCATTAAAGGTCCCATCTGAGAAAGGATCCGAAGAATACAATAAATTATAGCCTGAGATAGGTTGGAAAACAGCCGAGTGTAATTTTGGTTCTTCTAAGCAAGCACCAACAGGGAAAAACCTGGAAAGCAACATCTGAAGCTCACCCCGATTACCCCTGAGGCCGCGGATATTCCACTGTAAATAGGCCATGATTGGCGATGAAGAAAATATCAGGAATCTGTAGGTAAAGGCACCTACGGACTAGAGGGGTTAGAAAAGTCAATGTGTGGTGGCATTGGAAGACGTTCAAGTAGCGAAGGAACGGAGCATTGTGAAGAATGGGGTTGTGAAGATGGAGGAGAGGAAGAGAAGGAACAGGGAAATGAATCAGTGTCCATTGAAGATTTAGTCTCTGCAATATATTCTGAAATGGCTTCAAGTGTTTCTGAATTCAAAGATGTATGGGAGACCATATTGGAGATAGAAGGAGGAGGGTGAGTAAAGATTGGGACAGTAATGGACTGTACCAAAGTAGAGGGGGAGGGAAGAGTGTAAGGGACTGAAGATGAAGTGTGGGGGGGGACAGAAAGGCAGAAACCTGGGAGGTGGTAGAAGAGGGAGAAACTTGGGAGGGGACGGGGGTGGAAGGCATAGTACGAGGAGGAGGGTGAATCTCCTCACTTGTAATAGAGTCAGAGAGAGGGGAAGAACTAGGTACAGAGACTGGAAAGGTAAAGTTGGAGGTGGAAGAAGGGAAGGAAGGGCAAAGAAGATTTGAGCAATGTGGATTTTTTGGACTTCTGAGTAGAGGGGCGATTGGTATTAGGTGTCGTACGAGGTCTTGTCTATACTGGGCTTGTGAGGAAGGACGCGAAGATGTGAGAACAGACTGAGTTGTAGTCGGGACATCAGAGCCAAGGACAGCAAAAGATTAGATGCCGTAGTGGCTATGGGAGGGGTAACAACAGAGGAGGCTGCAGAAGATGGGACCCCAGAAGTGGGGGGATGTTGGGAAAAACGAGAATAAGAAACACGCGGTAGTCTCCTTGGAGGCGGAGATGAGTAACTGCCATAGCATAAGGGAGACCTTCTGCCTCTTTGAGGCAAAAGGATTTCACGTTCATTTAAGTAGACCTGCAACAGCGGAGTACAAAGGGTGAGCTTCATTACAATTAAGGCAAGATGGAGGTTGACTACAAGATGTATTAAGAATGGTCGTCGACACCACAGACTGGGCATTCGGCCATAGATCTGCAATATTTCGCTGGGTGACCAAAACGCCAGCAATTTCTACATTGTTGTGGTGTAGGTATCACCTTTCGAACTTGTAACCGATGTCCCGCGACATATACAGAGGACGGGAGTTCTCGGCTGTCAAAAGTTAAACGAGCCACATTGCAAGGGTAACGTCTCCGCCCCCGGGCAGGAAGGACATAAGTGTCTACTTTGAGGATTGGGAGATCCTGGAGTTCCAGCTGTTCAAAAATGTCATTGCCACATGACTGGAAATTCTGTTGGAGTATGGTATGGGGCAGAATGACAGTACCACAACAAGAATTGAGAGAAAGGGATGTTTTTCAATAGTGATAGGAGTAGTATCGATATTTGAAAGGAGAGAAAGATCATGAGCTTGGGTAGCATTCTGGACAGTGACAATGCGCGTACCGCTCTTGAGAGCATGAAATGAAATATCTCTGCCAACATGACGCAGGAGCGCTTTGCCAATACTATGGTCAGAAAGGTAGGCAGAAGAAGAAGTCGGTCTTAAAGTAAAGAATTTAGTCCATTGTGTGGTCCGAAACTGAGCGTGGAGAGGGAGTGCTTGACGTGTCGGTCTTTTCTGAGTAGAATGGGAAGGTAACGAAGGAGCATCATCAGGAGATTGACGTTGGCGTTTAGGAGTAGGACCGGAGTTGGTCCGGCATGAAATGGGCGGGCGATTCGAAAATTGCCATACCGTAGAGGGAGAAGCCGGAAGCATAGTCAAAGGAGAGCGGAGTTCAGACAAATCGAAGGAGTCAGTCGAAGCCCCGGTACCTGAATTATTATTATAATCAAAAAAAAAAAGAAGCGCTAAGCCACAAGGACTATACAGTGCTGCAGGGCAGGAAGGAAGCGAGGGCATCAGGTGGCAAAAGGGAGATGGATGAGTAATAGGTTACGGATAACAGCGGGGTAGTGGATGGTGAAAGGGTAAAGGGCAGCAAGAGACTGAACTAGAAAGGGCTGAGGGGAGTGCGAAAAGTATCATCAGAGTTTGTGGAGTAAATCAGTCGTTGTCAAGAAGTCAATGAGAGAGTCAGGATTAAAGGAGGGTCCATCAGCAAGAAGGGAAGGTAAAAGAGAGAGTAGTAAACGAAGACGATGTTGGAGGTAAATTCTGCGTGCTCGTTGATAGAGAGTGCAGTCTAACAGAATGGGGCCCTAATCGATACTGGAACTTGACACTGCTCACAGAGAGGAACAATGGTGCCTCTCCATGAGATACCCATGAGTAAGACGAGTGTGGCCAATGCGAAGGCGGGAGAGGTGGTCTCCCAACCTCGGCACTGATGACAAGAAGACGGCCAGTAACCTATGCTGGGTTTAATAGAATGGAGTTTGTTACCGAGCAGAGTTGACCAACGTTTTTTGCCAAACGGGTGCGAAGGTGGGTAGCTATTGCAGCAAAATAGTCCAGAAATGGAACACCTCGATAGGAAATTGGTAGGTCATGCACTGCTAAACCGCGCAGCAGTGTCTGCCTGTTCATTGCCCTGTACGTCGACATGACCAGGGACCCAACAAAAAACAATATCTTTATGTTTGGTAGAGATACGGCGTAGCCAAAGTTGGATACGGAGAACTAGGGGATGAGATGTATCAAATTTTCGTATAGCCTGTAGAGCACTAAGGGAGTCTGAGACTACTACAAATGATGACACAGGCTTAGATGCAATACGAATAAGTGCTGCAAGAATGGCATACAGTTCAGCAGTAAAAATGCTAGCTGAAGATAGTAAATGCCCCCGGACGACGCTGTCCGGAAACTCTGCTGCGAATCCGACGCCGTCTGAAGACTTAGAGCCATCTGTGTACACAGCGGTGGAATGAGAATGGGAGTGGAAGTGATCAAGAAAAAGAGAGCGAGAAGCCACCGTAGGCAGTTGAGCTTTCGAGCAAGGGAGTGAGAAAGAACAGACCCAAAACAGCTGGAACTTCCCAGGGGGGTAGGGAAAAGTGAGATGCTACATGAACATATAAAGGTGGGAACTGAAGGGAAGACAAGAGTGAATGTAGGCGAAGAGAAAAGGGACGGAGCAAACAGGGGCGGCAAATGAATAAAGAATGTCTACTAATATCGGTGACCATTCTATAAATGGAAGGATTGTGTAGATCGTGAGAGCGTACATAGTAGCGAAGGCAATGGGCATCAGGGCGATCAGAGAAGGATGGAACATTTGCTTCTGTATAGAGGCTCTCAACAGGGGAAGAGAGAAAAGCACCAAGGCACAAACGCAAGCCTTGGTGATGGATAGAGTTAAGGCTAGAGAGAGTAGCAGGAGAGGCCACGGAATAAATCTGGTCACCATAATCGAGTTTTGATAAAACGAGGGCTGAATGTAGGCGAAGCAGAGTTCGACGATCGGCTCCCCATGAAAGATGAGCAAGGGTTTTAAGAAGGTTTAGCCGGCTGTGACAAGTTGCCTTCAGAGAGGTAATGTGAGGTTTCCAGGATAACCGACGGTCAAAGAGAAGGCCTAGAAACCTGACTGTATCACGTTCGGGGATACGGGAGCCATAGAGATACAAAGGATGATCGGAGATAACAAAGCGTCTAGTGAAAGTAATTTGGCGAGTTTTGGTACTTGAAAATTTAAACCCATGCGTGGTGGCCCAAGTGGAAACACGGTCGACCGCATGCTGGAGAGAAACTGCAATAAGGTGACAGTCAGCGCCTGCACAAGCAATAGCGAAGTCATCAACATAGAGTGATGACCAAATATTGGGTGGAAGAACAGAGACCAAATCATTTATAGCAAGGAGAAACAGTGTTGTGCTTAGAACACATACCGGAGGGACACCTTCAGCTTGGACGAAGTCCGGGAAAAGAACATTATTGACTCGAACACGGAAATGTCTGTCAGTTAAAAAGTTCTTAAGGAAGGATGGTAGATTGCATCGGAGGCCTAAGGAATGGGCCTGGGCCAAAATATTATACCTCCAAGTTGTGTCATATGCCTTCTCAAGGTCAAAAAATATGGCAATAACTGAGTGATTATTCGAAAAGGCATTACGAACATACGTATCCAAGCGTAGTAAGGGTCTAGGTAGAACGACCCTTACGAAAGCCATATTGACTAGCGGAGAGACTGTTGTGAGTCTCTAAATACCACATTAAACGTCGATTTATGAGGCGTTCCATCACTTTGCAAACTGCACTAGTAAGAGCGATGGGGCGATAGTGGGAGGCATCATGTCCTGTAGTACCCGGTTTGGGGAAAAGGGGAGAAACATGGCAGATTTCCACAGCTGGGGAAGAACTCCTTGTGCCCAAATAAGATTGAAGAGGTGTAAGAGGACTACAAGGGCTGACCGATGTAAATGTTGTAACATACAAATATGAATGTCGTCAGGCCCAGCTGCCGATGACCGGCAAGCTGAGAGCGTTGCCTCCAGTTCTTTAAGTGTAAAAGGCACATTATACTGTTCTTATCTGAGAGTAGAAAAGTCCAAGGGTACTAACTCTCTGGCAGACTTTGAGGAAAGAAACGAGGGGCATAGATGGAGCCCTCGGGAAATACGGACTAGATGTGTGCCAAGTTCAATGGCAACTTCGAGAGGGTGTGTTACATCAACACCAGCGACCCGTAGAACAGGAGCCGGGTCAGGAGAGTATTTACCACTCAATTTCCTCACTTTTTTCCAAACTGCACTCATAGAAGAAGCAGAGGTGATGGTGGAAACATAGTCTCGCCAACAAGTGCGTTTAGCTCCACGGATGACACGGCGAGCGATCGCACGCTTCTGCTTAAAATCAAGAAGTCTCTCAGCGGTTCTATTGTACCGGTACCTGCCCCATGCAGCACGTTTCAAACGTACTGCACGAGCACAAGCAGGAGACCACCAAGGCATGCACTTCTGAGAATGCCTGCCTGAGGTTTGGGGTATAGAATGAGAAGCTGCGGTATAAACTGATGTCGAGAAGATGTGTAGGAGCTCATCAATGGGGATGAAGAAGGAACCTCACTAAAAGCAGTGAGGTGTGAGTAAAGATCCCAATTTGCCCGATCAAATTGCCAGCGAGGGCTACGGAAAGGTGGTGAATAGGAAGGAGAAGTAAGAATGATCGGAAAATGATCGCTGTCATGTAAGTCTGGTAGAACAGACCAGGTGAAGTCTAGTGCAGTGGAGGAAGAGCAGACTGATAGATCGATGCAAGAGAGAGTATGAGTACGAGGATCAAAATGGGTGGGAGTACCCGTATTTAAAACATGGAGGGGGTGAGAGGCGAGAACCGCCTCCAACTGAATGCCACGTGAGTCACAATGAGACCCCCCCAGAGGAAATGGTGGGCATTAAAATCACCAAGTAACAGAAGTGGTGGTGGTAAGGATGAAACAAGAAAGGCAAAGTCTGGGATAGAAAATGCTCGAGAAGGAGAGAGATATAAAGAACATATTGTAAACCACTTATTCAAGTGGATACGGGCTGCAGTGTAATGCAGCGAGGTATGGACAAATAGTTGACAGTATGGAATATCATTGCGTAGAAGAAGGGCACTTTCATTAAAGGTCCCATCTGAGAAAGGATCCGAAGAATACAATAAATTATAGCCTGAGATAGGTTGGAAAACAGCCGAGTGTAATTTTGGTTCTTCTAAGCAAGCACCAACAGGGGAAAAACCCCGGAAAGCAACATCTGAAGCTCACCCCGATTACCCCTGAGGCCGCGGATATTCCACTGTAAATAGGCCATGATTGGCGATGAAGAAAATATCAGGAATCTGTAGGTAAAGGCACCTACGGACTAGAGGGGTTAGAAAAGTCAACGTGTGGTGGCATTGGAAGACGTTCAAGTAGCGAAGGAACGGAGCGTTGCAAAGAATGGGGTTGTGAAGATGGAGGAGAGGGAAGAGAAGGAACAGGAAGTGAATCAGTGTCCATTGAAGGTTTAGTCTCTGCAATATATTCTGAAATGGCTTCAAGTGTTTCTGAATTCAAAGATGTATGGGAGACCATATTGGAGATAGAAGGAGGAGGGTGAGTAAAGATTGGGACAGTAATGGACTGTACCAAAGTAGAGGGGGAGGGAAGAGTGTAAGGGACTGGAGATGAAGTGTAGGGGGGGACAGAAGAGGCAGAAACCTGGGAGGTGGCAGAAGAGGGAGAAACTTGGGAGGGGACAGGGGTGGAAGGCATAGTACGAGGAAGAGGGTGAATCTCCACACTTGTAATAGAGCCAGAGAGAGGGGAAGAATTAGGTACAGAGACTGGAAAGGTAAAGTGTAGAGGTGGAAGAAGGGAAGGAAGGGGCAAAGAAGAGTTGAGCAATGTGGATTTTTTGGACTTCTGAGTAGAGGGGCGATTGGTATTAGGTGTCGTACGAGGTCTTGTCGATACTGGGGCTTGTGAGGAAGGACGCGAAGATGTGAGAACAGACTGAGTTGTAGTCGGGACGTCAGAGCCAAGGACAGCAAAAGGGTTAGAGCCGTAGTGGCTATGGGAGGGGTAACAACAGAGGAGGCTGCAGAAGATGGACCCCAGAAGTGGGGGAATGTTTGGAAACACGAGAATAAGAAACACGGTAGTCTCCCTTGAGGCGGAGATGAGTAACTGCCATAGCATAAGGGAGACCTTCTGCCTTTTTGAGGCAACGGATTTCACGTTCATTTAAGTAGACCTGGCAACGGCGGGAGTACGAAGGGTGAGCTTCATTACAATTAAGGCAAGATGGAGGTTGATTGCAAGATGTATTAGAATGGTCGTCGGCACCACAGACTGGGCATTCGGCCATAGATCTGCAATATTTCGCTGGGTGACCAAAACGCCAGCAATTTCTACATTGTTGCGGTGTAGGTATCACCTTTCGATCTTGTAACCGATGTCCCGCGACATATACAGAGGACAGGAGTTCTCGGCTGTCAAAAGTTAAACGAGCCACATTGCAAGGGTAACGTCTCCGCCCTCGGGCAGGAAGGACATAAGTGTCTACTTTGAGGATTGGGAGATCCTGGAGTTCCAGCTGTTCAAAAATGTCATTGCCACATGACTGGAAATTCTGTTGGACTATGGTATGGGGTAGAATGACAGTACCACTACAAGAATTGAGAGAAAGATGTTTTTCAATAGTGATAGGAGTAGTATCAATATTCGAAAGGAGAGAAAGATCATGAGCTTGGGTAGCATTCTGGACAGTGACGATGCGCGTACCGCTCTTGAGAGCATGAAATGAAATATCTCTGCCAACATGACGCAGGAGCGCTTTGCCAATACTATGGTCGGAAAGATAGGCAGAAGAAGAAGTCGGTCTTAAAGTAAAGAATTTAGTCCATTGTGTGGTCCGAAACTGAGCGTGGAGAGGGAGTGCTTGACGTGTCGGTCATTTCCGAGTAGAATGGGAAGGTAACGAAGGAGCATCATCAGTAGATTGACGTTGGCGTTTAGGAGTAGGACCGGAGTTGGTCCGGTGTGAAATGGGTGGGCGATTCGAAAATTGCCGTACCGTAGAGGGAGAAGCCGGAAGCATAGTCAAAGGAGAGCGGAGTTCAGACAAATCGAAGGAGTCAGTCGAAGCCCCGGTACCTGAAGCGGGTGAGGAAACAGTACCAGCAAGAGGTACAGGGGCATCAGGAGTGTCCGAAGAGTGGTCTAAACACAAGGCAGGGTCAGAATGGGGTGCGGTATCAAGAAGGGGCCCGAGGGTAGTGGGTTCATGGACTAGGGCTGCCATGGTTAGGTTACTCCTTTGCTTTTTGTTTTTAAGAAAAAAAAAGAAAGAAGAAAAGAAAATAAAAATAAAAAAAAGAATAAAAAAAGGGGGGAGCGGGAGAGGATAGTCCCAGGAGAATGAAAGGCCGGAAATCTCCCTCCGTGCCAAGAGACCTAACAACCGTAGATAGCGCAGATGCACATGGACCCCTGCCCTACCTACCCTTCATGCCAATAAACCAGCAATCCGGAAAGCAACCTCACTCTGCCGAGCTACCTCGGTGGCAAAAGGTGGGCGTCCGGATATCCGCCCCAAACAACACCCTCGGCCACCACCCCCGGGAATCGAAAGGTGGCTTCCGAGTACACCTCGCCCAAAAGACACCCAAAGCTACTCCGGGATCCGGAGAGGATCGGGACATCCCAGCATCCAGATTCCACGGGAAACTACCACCACCAAGAACCTCAACGGAATGGGATGGACCCCCCGGTGTCCTTTCCCCTACCTAGGAACTAGCGCGCCTGTGGGAGAAATCCCAAAGGCCAAAAAGAGGAAGGGCAAAAGGGAGGGGTGAGGAGGAGGAGGAGGAATGGAAAAAGGGGAGGATGGGGAGGATGGGATAGGGGAGGGGAGAATGGGGGGTAATTAGGTTCGGTCTGAGGAAGAAGACCGACAGGGCTAATTCCTCAGACCAAGAGCCTCTTCACCACGCCAAGGAGCCCCCCTTGAAGAGGCCGGTACCTGAAGCGGGTGAGGAAACAGCACCAGCAAGAGGTACAGGGGCATCAGGAGTGTTCGAAGAGTGGTCTTTAACACAAGGCAGGGTCAGAATGGGGTGCGGTATCAAGAAGGGGCCCGGGGGTAGTGGGTTCATGGACTAGGGCTGCCATGGTTAGGTTACTCCTTTGCTTTTTGTTTTTAAGAAAAAAAAAGAAAGAAGAAATAAAATAAAAATAAAAAAAGAATAAAAAAAGGGGGGAGCGGGGAGGAATAGTTCCCATAATGAATGAAAGGGCCGGAAATCTCCCTCCGCGCCCAAGAGGACCTCAGCACTGCTAGTAGCGCAGATGCAGCATGGAACCCATTCCCTACCTTACCCTTATGCCAGTGAACCAGCAATCCGGTAGCAATTCACATCTGCCACTACCTCGGTGGACAAAAAGAGGGCGGCCGGAATATCCGCCACAAAACATACCTCCTTCGTCCACCACCCCGGAATCCAAAAGGTGGCTTCCAGAGATACACCCGTCGCCCAAAAGACACCCAAAGCTACTCCAGGATACTGGAGAGGGATCGGGACATCCCCAGGCAATCCAGATTCCACGGCAAACTACGCCACCGCCAAGAACCTCAACGGAATGGGATGGACCCCGGTGTCCTTTCCCCTACCTAGGAACTAGCACGCCTGTGGGAGAAATCCCAAAGGCCAAAAAGAGGAAGGGCAAAAGGGAGGGGTGGGGAGGAGGAGGAGGAATGGAAAAAGGGGTGGAAGGGGAGGATGGGATAGGGGAGGGGAGAATGGGGGGTAATTAGGTTCGGTCTGAGGAAGAAGACCGACAGGGCTAATTCCTCAGACCAAGAGCCTCTTCACCACGCCAAGGAGCCCCCTTGAAGAGGTTGTCAACCATAGCACCTCTGGTATTGATAACCTTAACAAGTAAGACACACACAGCTTCAAGGAACTCAATTCCTCACATTTGAACAAGAGAAACAGAAACAAAAAGACTATATAGATATAATTAAAGTTTGTTAAGTTCTACCATTGTTGTTGGAATATTTATAATAAATACTGTTAAAAGAATGAATATTCTTAGATTTATAGTATTGACACCAGTGTTCTCTTACTGCACTTATTTCACTACTGTTGTTCATTGAATATTTCACTACTGTTGTTCACTGAATATTTTACTACTGTTGTTCACTGAATATTTTACTGTTGTTCACTGAATATTTCACTACTGTTGTTCACTGAATATTTCACTACTGTTGTTCACTGAATATTTCACTACTGTTGTTCACTGAATATTTCACTACTGTTGTTCACTGAATATTTCACTACTGTTTTTCACTGAATATTTCACTACTGTTGTTCACTGAATATTTCACTACTGTTGTTCACTGAATATTTCACTACTGTTGTTCACTGAATATTTCACTACTGTTGTTCACTGAATATTTCACTACTGTTGTTCACTGAACATTTCAGTACAGAATTCTTGGTTACTGAAGTACACAGATTACAGACTTGACCTTACGGTATTTTCCATATGTATTTATTGATTATACTGTATATTAGCTCTCATGAGTACATGAGACTTATCTTTTTATAAAATATACAAGACATTCTGAACATTAATTCAACTTATCTCCTACATGAACTCATGATTTATATGACTTACATTTCATTAACATATTTCGCTCTCAACACTGTTATGGTATATCCCTTTCATATATTCTGATGAGTTTATAACTAAAATATTTCGGAAACATTGAACAGTAACATGTTTTATCTCTTGAATGAACTTGTGTATGTTTCACAAGATTGCTTTTTTGATTAAAACATTTCAGACACTCAAAACATTGATATGGAGCCTTCACCAAATTCTACTTCAATAACAAGAACATAAAGTGGGACCAAGTAAACCAAGTCCTAAATGATATAAGCTGGGAAGATAGACTAAGCAACACAGACCCCAACTTATGCCTAGAGCAGATTAACTAGGTGGCGCTCACTGTATGCTCAAGGCTTATTCCTTTAAGAAAAAGGAGGGTAGATGGAAAATAGAAAGAGACAGGTGCTCCCTTTATAGGCAATGGAAAAGAATAACAGAGCAGCTAAAAGAGGCCAATATATCTGAAATACGTAGGGAGTCACTAAAGGAATCTTATAGGAGTCAGGAATCGCGGGAAGAACTATAAGCCATAAATGAAATCGAAAGAAACCCAAAGTATTTCTTTTCTTATGCCAAATCAAAATCGAGAACAACATCCAGTATTGGGCCCCTACTTAAACAAGATGGGTCCTACACAGATGACAGCAAGGAAATGAATGAACTACTTAACTCCCAATATGACTCAGTTTTTAGCAAGCCTCTAACCAGACTGAGAGTCAAAGATCAAAATAAATTTTTTATGAGAGAGCCACAGAATTTGGTAAACACAAGCCTATCTGATGTTATCCTGATGCCAAATGACTTCAAACAGGTGATAAATGACACGCCTATGCACTCTGCCGCAGGGCCAGACTCATGGAACTCCATGTTCATCAAGAAGTGCAAGAAGCCCCTATCACGAGCTTTTACCATCGGAGAGGGAGCATGGACACTGGGGTCGTCCCACAGTTACTAAAAACATCAGACATAGCCCCACTCCACAAAGGGGGGCAGTAAAGCAATAGCAAAGAACTACAGATTGATAGCACTAACATCCCATATCATAAAAATCTTTGAAAGGGTCCTAAGAAGCAAGATCGCCATCTAGATACCCATCAATTACACAACCCAGGGCAACATGGGTTTGGAGCAGGTCGCTCCTGTCTGTCCCAACTACTGGATCACTACAACAAGCTCCTAGATGCACTAGAAGACAAAAAGAATGCAGATATAATATATACAGACTTTGCAAAAGCCTTCGACAAGTGTGACCATAGCGTAATAGGACACAAAATGCATGCTAAAGGAATAACAGGAAAAGTTGGTAGATGGATCTATAATTTCCTCACAAACAGAACACAAAGAGTAGTAGTCAACAGAGTAAAGTCTGAGGTGACTATGGAAATGCTCTGTTCCACAAGGCACAGTACTCACTCCCATCTTGTATCTCATCCTCATATCTGACATAGACAAGGATGTCAGCCACAACACCATGTCTTCCTTTGCAGATGACACCCGAATCCGCATGACAGTGTCTTCCATTGCAGACACTGCAAGGCTCCAGGTGGACATCAACCAAATCTTTCAATGGGCTGCAGAAAACAATATGAAGTTCAATGATGAGAAATTTCAATTACCCTGATATGGAAACATGAAGAAATTAAAACTTCATTTTTTTTTTATTATCACACTGGCCGATTCCCACCAAGGCAGGGTGGCCCGAAAAAGAAAAACTTTCACCATCATTCACTCCATCACTGTCTTGCCAGAAGGGTGCTTTACACTAGTTTTTAAACTGCAACATTAACACCCCTTCCTTCAGAGTGCAGGCACTGTACTTCCCATCTCCAGGACTCAAGTCCGGCCTGCCGGTTTCCCTGAATCCCTTCATAAATGTTACTTTGCTCACACTCCAACAGCACGTCAAGTATTAAAAACCATATGTCTCCATTCACTCCTATCAAACACGCTCACGCATGCCTGCTGGAAGTCCAAGCCCCTCGCACACAAAACCTCCTTTACCCCCTCCCTCCAACCTTTCCTAGGCCGACCCCTACCCCGCCTTCCTTCCACTACAGACTGATACACTCTTGAAGTCATTCTGTTTCGCTCCATTCTCTCTACATGTCCGAACCACCTCAACAACCCTTCCTCAGCCCTCTGGACAACAGTTTTGGTAATCCCGCACCTCCTCCTAACTTCCAAACTACGAATTCTCTGCATTATATTCACACCACACATTGCCCTCAGACATGACATCTCCACTGCCTCCAGCCTTCTCCTCGCTGCAACATTCATCACCCATGCTTCACACCCATATAAGAGCGTTGGTAAAACTATACTCTCATACATTCCCCTCTTTGCCTCCAAGGACAAAGTTCTTTGTCTCCACAGACTCCTAAGTGCACCACTCACTCTTTTTCCCTCATCAATTCTATGATTCACCTCATCTTTCATAGACCCATCCGCTGACACGTCCACTCCCAAATATCTGAATACGTTCACCTCCTCCATACTCTCTCCCTCCAATCTGATATCCAATCTTTCATCACCTAATCTTTTTGTTATCCTCATAACCTTACTCTTTCCTGTATTCACCTTTAATTTTCTTCTTTTGCACACCCTACCAAATTCATCCACCAATCTCTGCAACTTCTCTTCAGAATCTCCCAAGAGCACAGTGTCATCAGCAAAGAGCAGCTGTGACAACTCCCACTTTGTGTGTGATTCTTTATCTTTTAACTCCACGCCTCTTGCCAAGACCCTCGCGTTTACTTCTCTTACAACCCCATCTATAAATATATTAAACAACCACGGTGACATCACACATCCTTGTCTAAGGCCTACTTTTACTGGGAAAAAATTTCCCTCTTTCCTACATACTCTAACTTGAGCCTCACTATCCTCGTAAAAACTCTTCACTGCTTTCAGTAACCTACCTCCTACACCATACACTTGCAACATCTGCCACATTGCCCCCCTATCCACCCTGTCATACGCCTTTTCCAAATCCATAAATGCCACAAAGACCTCTTTAGCCTTATCTAAATACTGGAGAATGGAGCGAAACAGAATGACTTCAAGAGTGTATCAGTCTGTAGTGGAAGGAAGGCGGGGTAGGGGTCGGCCTAGGAAAGGTTGGAGAGAGGGGGTAAAGGAGGTTTTGTGTGCGAGGGGCTTGGACTTCCAGCAGGTATGCATGAGCGTGTTTGATAGGAGTGAATGGAGACAAATGGTTTTTAATACTTGACGTGCTGTTGGAGTGTGAGCAAAGTAACATTTATGAAGGGGTTCAGGGAAACCGGCAGGCCGGACTTGAGTCCTGGAGATGGGAAGTACAGTGCCTGCACTCTGAAGGAGGGGTGTTAATGTTCAAGTTTAAAAACTGTAGTGCAAAGCACCCTTCTGGCAAGACAGTGATGGAGTGAATGATGGTGAAAGTTTTTCTTTTTCGGGCCACCCTGCCTTGGTGGGAATTGGCCAGTGTGATAATAAAAATAAAAAAAAATTATATGTTTCACTGTAAACACCTGGTCCACACACCCCCTACCTTTCCTAAAGCCTCCTTGTTCATCTGCTATCCTATTCTCCGTCTTACTCTAAATTCTTTCAATTATAATTCTACCATACACTTTACCAGTTATACTCAACAGACTTATCCCCCTATAATTTTTGCACTCTCTTTTATCCCCTTTGCCTTTATACAAAGGAACTATGCATGCTCTCTGCCAATCCCTAGGTACCTTACCCTCTTCCATACATTTATTAAATAATTGCACCAACCACTCCAAAACTATATCCCCACCTGCTTTTAACATTTCTATCTTTATTCCATCAATCCCGGCTGCCTTACCAACTTTCATTTTACCTACTGCCTCACGAACTTCCCCCACACTCACAACTGGCTCTTCCTCACTCCTACAAGATATTATTCCTCCTTGCCCTATACACGAAATCACAGCTTCCCTATCTTCATCAACATTTAACAATTCCTCAAAATATTCCCTCCATCTTCCCCATACCTCTAACTCTCCATTTAATAACACTCCTCTCCTATTTTTAACTGACAAATCCATTTGTTCTCTAGGCTTTCTTAACTTGTTAATCTCACTCCAAAACTTTTTCTTATTTTCAACAAAATTTGTTGATAACATCTCACCCACTCTCTCATTTGCTCTCTTTTTACATTGCTTCACCACTCTCTTAACCTCTTTTTCTCCATATACTCTTCCCTCCTTGCATCACTTCTACTTTGTAAAAACTTCTCATATGCAAACTTTTTCTCCCTTACTACTCTCTTTACATCATCATTCCACCAATCGCTCCTCTTCCCTCCTGCACCCACTTTCCTGTAACCACAAACTTCTGCTGAACACTCTAACACTACATTTTTAAACCTACCCCATACCTCTTCGACCCCATTGCCTATGCTCTCATTAGCCCATCTATCCTCCAATAGCTGTTTATATCTTACCCTAACTGCCTCCTCTTTTAGTTTATAAACCTTCACCTCTCTCTTCCCTGATGCTTCTATTCTCCTTGTATCCCATCTACCTTTTACTCTCAGTGTAGCTACAACTAGAAAGTGATCTGATATATCTGTGGCCCCTCTAAAACTTCATAAGAAAACAAAACAAATTCCGACTACAAAATAGAGTGAAAAACTAACGTCAAAGACCTAGGAGTGATCATGTCGGAGGATCTCATCTTCAAGGACCTTAACATTGTATCAATCGCATCTGCTAGGAAAATTACAGGATGGATAATGAGAACCTTCAAAACTAGGGATGCCAAGCCCATGATGACACTCATCAGGTTGCTTGTTCTATCTAGGCAGGAATATTGCTGCACACTAACAGCACCTTTCAAGGCAGGTGAAATTGCTGACCTAGAAAATGTACAGAGAACCTTCATGGTGCACATAATGGAGATAAAACACCTCAATTACTGGGAGTGCTTGAAGTTCCTGAACCTGTACTCCCTGGAATGCAGGCGGTAGAGATACATAATTATATACACCTGGAAAATCCTAGAGGACTAGTACCGAACTTGCACATGAAAATCACTCACAACGAAAGCAAAAGACTCAGCAGATGATGCAACATACCCCCAATGAAATGCAGGGGTGTCACTAGCACGTAAAGAGACCATACAATAAGTGTCAGGGGCCCAAGACTGTTCAACTGCCTCCCAGCATACATAAGGGGGATTACTAATAGACCCCTGGCTGTCTTCAAGCAGGCACTGGACAAGCACCTAAAGTCAGTATGTGACCAGCCAGGCTGTGGCTTGTATGTTGGATTGCGTACAGCCAGCAGTAACAGCCTGGTTGATCAGGTTCTGATCCACCAGGAGGCCTGGTCACAGACTGGGCCGCGGGGGCGTTGAACCCCGGAACTCTCTCCAGGTAAATTCCAGGTGAACTCTCATGTGTGTCACAAGACTTCTTTTCACATTAAAACATTTCAGACACTCAGAACATTGATATGGTTTATCTCCTGTATGTACTCTCATATGTGTCTCAAGATTACTTTTTTGACTAAAACATTTCAAACACTCTGCACATTGATATGGTTTATCTCCTGTATGCACTCTCATATGTGTCACAAGATTGCTTTTTACACTAAAACACTTAAGACACTCAGAACATTGGTATGGTTTATCTCCTGTATGTACTCTCATATGTGTCACAAGACTGCTTTTTACACTAAAACACTTAAGACACTCAGAACATTGGTATGGTTTATCTCCTGTATGTACTCTCATATGTGTCACAAGACTGCTTTTTTCACTAAAACACTTAAGACACTCAGAACATTGGTATGGTTTATCTCCTGTATGTTCTCTCATGTGTGTCACAAGATGGCTTTTTACACTAAAACACTTAAGACACTCAGAACATTGGTATGGTTTATCTCCTGTATGTACTCTCATATGTGTCACAAGACTGCTTTTTTCACTAAAACATTTCAGACACTCAGAACACTGATATGGTTTATCTCCTGTATGAACTCTCATATGTTTCACAAGATGGTTTTTTTGACTAAAACATTTCAAACACTCAGAACATTGATATGGTTTATCTCCTGTATGAACTCTCATATGTCTCACAAGATGGTTTTTTTGACCAAAACATTTCAGACACACAGAACATTGATATGGTTTATCTCCTGTATGCACTCTCATATGTTTCACAAGACTGCTTTTTTCACTAAAACATTTCAGACACTCAGAACACTGATATGGTTTATCTCCTGTATGAACTCTCATATGTCTCACAAGATGGTTTTTTTGACTAAAACATTTCAGACACTCAGAACATTGGTATGGTTTATCTCCTGTATGTTCTCTCATGTGTATCACAAGATGGCTTTTTTGACTAAAACATTTCAGACACTCAGAACATTCATATGGTTTATGTTTTTTATGTTTTTCCATATTTTTTAAATGAAGGTATTTCATTTAAAATATTTTAGTCATACAACAGTGGTATAGTTAATCTTCCTTATGTACACACAGGTCTATTTCATGATTTTTAACAATTTTGGACACTGAACACATGGTTTTCCTTATGAACATATTCCCATGTTAAGATTTATTTAGACAAAACTTTTCCTACTTATGAGCATTAATAAAGTTCATATTGTTTGTTAAAACACTATCATAATTTTTGTTTTGTGTTAAAACATTAATGTATGTACTAGAACACTGCAGAGACACTCAACAATATTATTATTATTATTATTATTATTTGCCTTGTGTTTAAACAATTTTTCTGTATTCTTTTATTGACCCTTTGAGGGTTCAGAACCCCGGTCTGAAAATTCCCCACAGGGTCTTAGGAAATCATAGAGAATGTATTAATAATGTAATAAAATAAAAAGTACATAATTTTATAAAGAATTGATGAAGTTATACTCCTGCAAATTTCGCTGTGTCAGAAATATTTATGCACTGGCAATTTTGCCCAGTTCGAGTTATGTTTTTGGCCAATTATGTAGTTCCATTAGACCAAATTCTTAGCTATTTCACTAGTATTTGATCCATATTATCTATTAAGCGCATAAAATTGCCCAATTCAACTATTTCAACTTCCCAATAAAGTGATTGGAAATTGGAAATATGGCCAATTTCACACAAAATTCAAAATATTCCAATTTCAAAATAAGGTCCAGGATAATCAAAACAAGCAACCTGGTATTGGTAATATGGCCAATTTCACAGAAAATTCAAAATATTCCAATTTCAAAATAGGGTCCAGAATTATCAATGCAGTCAACCTGGTATTGGAAATATGGCCAATTTCACACAAAATTCAAAATATTCCAATTTCAAAATAGGGTCCAGAATAATCAGTACAGGCAACCTGGCATTAAACACTACATATCTAGTACATATTAGTTACATTTGTAGGCTTTACAGATGAATTTCATTTTGATTTTTTATTCACAAATTATTTTTATGCACACTACAAAATAGAAAAGTTACTGTTATTCAATATTGTAATAATTGTATAAATAATATCAGTGCATTCAGCAGCACACATTAAACCCACCAGCTGATGTGTATTGGACACATAATGTGATTGTTTACCCTCTAATATCAGCAAAAATAGAACATTTCTACTACTCTGAACTCAATTTCAAGTTATTTTCTGCACTAAAATCCATCAAAGTCATTTCTGTAATACATCTTCTATTCTGTCAAATGAGACCAAGAAACAGTGAATGCTACTATATAAAACACATGAAAATACACCATAAATTTGCTCTTTTAATCCAAAAACACAGTTGCACTTTTTTTTCTCATTATGCACTGCCTGCTGCAGGCTTTGTTTTATATGGTGCACACTTACCACAGAGATTCATTCTCTCATATTTAGGCCCAAATTTACTGCTCACAGCTTATCTGAGTAAGCTGAGCTCATGTTGCAGTACTACAGCTCGGACCCCAGCTTAAAAGTCATAGAACTACAAAATGAACCCTCAAAGAATTAACTGCCATGCATTTTTAGAATTCCCAATATCAAAAGCAAAATCGTTTAATTAGTAATAACTAGTTAAAAATTCACAAGAAGAACATCTGTTGCCTTTCTTGAAGTACTGAAGATATAGTGTCTGGCAAGACACAACCTGGTAGTCTTCCACAAAATACTTCTGCAATATCAGTTGTTGTTCAAGACACTTACACTGGTGGTTCTTGAAGTACTGAAGATATAGTGTCTGGCAAGACACAACCTGGTAGTCTTCCACAAAATACTTCTGCAATATCAGTTGTTGTTCAAGACACTTACACTGGTGGTTCTTGAAGTACTGAAGATATAGTGTCTGGCAAGACAACCTGGTAGTCTTCCACAAAATACTTCTGCAATATCAGTTGTTGTTCAAGACACTTACACTGGTGCTTCTTGAAGTACTGAAGATATAGTGTATGGCAAGACACAACCTGGTAGTCTTCCACAAAATACGTCTGCAATAGAAACTTGAGTCAGTACAGCACAATATTCCACAATTACCAACACAACATACTCAACTAAAAAGATTTTTCTCTCTATTGTCACTTAAATGTTTATCCGTAAAGATCTTCAAGATAAATCACAAGTTCTGTATAATAATTATGTTAACTAATAACTGAGTAAACAATATGACTTCAACACAAACATCTTTAATTTTTATTATATTTTTGGAGTATAATAATATTAATACAGCATTTCCTCACTTAGTGACGTACTCGTTTACCAACACCTCAGACTTAAGATGGGCTCTCTGACCAGTATGCATACCTAAATAATGTATATTAGAGCTGATTTCCTGTATTCTGTTTATTACAATATACAGCACACTATTATATAAACATTTAAAAATATACCAGAAATGTAATAAATGGAGCAAAGATGACATTAAAACAATGTCAAACATGGTTGACACAAACCCACTATCATTATATTATGCTCCTCACTTAGCGATAAATTTGTATACCAACATGGTCTTAGGAACGGAACTCTGTTGTTGAGTGAGGAGAAGCAGTAATATAATCAAGGTGCTAAACCTGAAAAGGTCATAGACCACTGCAGCATGAACTGTGCTAAAGAAGGAATATACAAAGGTCAGAGACTAATGTGTTGTAGGAGTGTGCAAAAGGTACGGCTAGGAAAGGTTGTGACCGAAAAGCACAAAAATTTGATGGAAAACTTTTGGAATTACGCTCTCACAAATTTAGTAGTCATGCTATATTTACTTATCAGTGATTTTGCCTCTTTTCAGCCATAATTTGGGCCAATTCCAGTGTTCCAGTCAACCAAACTCATAGTTATGATGTTAGAACTCCTTTCATTCTATCGATTGAGTACAAGAAGCTGCCCATTTACCTATTTCAACTACTCAGTAAATTGATCAGATAATACTAATTTTTCCAATTTCACACAAAATTCAAGAAAGACCATTTTCCAAATAGGGTTCAGAATAAATAATGAAGACATTCCTGACACTAAAATAACAATTTCTCTGTTCATTAGTCATCTCTCCAGGAACTTCTTATATTATGCTTGCTTTTCATTTCAAATTTTTATTCACACAAAAAACAAAAGTTTTTTCTTAGTCATACAATTGTATAATTATAATAATTGTACTATTGAAACTATTGTACAACTTAAACTATGATAAATTTCTTAAGCATTAAAAAGTCTGTAAGCCATTAAATTAAGTCTGCCCATAATGCCTAGGCATGACATTGGCTGTCTTTGCACTGCAACACAATACTCTAAATACAGTGGAACCTCAAATTTCGAATACTTCAAAAATCAATAGCTTTTTTCGCACCAACTTTGTCCCTATTACTGAACTCGCCCCTATTTTTGAACTGCCGGGTACCGGACCTGTCCACCAGCCCACTGTCCATGTCCCCGAGCAGGCACCATGAGCCAGTGTGGCTTTGTTGATGCTTGAGTGAACACTAACCTGTGCTCTCATTCAAACATTTTACGATTAATTCATTGTGTTCAGTGCTTGAGGGACTGTGAAATAAGTTACCATGGGCCCAAAGAAACTCGCTAGTGGTACCCCGTGGTAAAGAAAGTGAGAAACACCATAGATGTGAAGAAGGAAATAATACAGAAGTATTAGAGTGGTGTGAAACTTGTTGAGCTTGCCAGGATGTATGGGAAAAACAAGTCGAGCATCGCTTCTATCCTGGCAAAGAACGAACAAATAAAGGAAGCTGATGTTGCTAAAGGCGTTATTTTTTTATTTATTAACAAACTATCCGATTCTCACCAAGGCAGAGTGGCCTGAAAAAAAAACTTTCACCATCATTCACTTCATCACTGTCTTGCCAGAGGGGTGCTTTACACTACAGTTTATAAAACTGCAACATTAACACCCTTCCTTCAGAGTGCAGGCACTGTACTTACCATCTCCAGGTCTCAAGTCCGGCCTGCTGGTTTCCCTGAATCCCTTCATAAATGTTACTTTGCTCACACTCCAACAGCATGTCAAGTATTAAAACCCATTTGTCTCCATTCACTCTTATCAAATATGCTCACACATGCTTGCTGGAAGTCCAAGCCCCTCGCAAACGAAACCTCCTTTATCCCCTCCCTCCAACCTTTCCTAGGCCGACTTCTACCCCGCCTTCCTTCCACTACAGAGTGATACACACTTGAAGTCATTCTGTTTCGTTCCATTCTCTCTACATGTCCAAGTAGGTTGGTAGACAGCAACCACCCAGGGAGGTACTACCGTTCTGCCAGATGACTGTGAAACAGAAACCTGTACCTGTTTTACATGATGGTAGGATTGCTGTTGTCTTTTCCCGCAGCCCGGTCACAAACCGGGCCGAGGGGGCGTTGACCCCCGGAACTCTCTCCAGGTCTCCAGGTAAACACTTAGGTCACACTTCACAGGCATGCACATGCATGTATATATATATATATATATATATATATATATATATATATATATATATATATATATAATAATATATATAATATATACAGTGGGACCCCCGCATAACGATCACCTCCGAATGCGACCAATTATGTAAGTGTATTTATGTAAGTGCGTTTGTACGTGTATGTTTGGGGGTCTGAAATGGACTAATCTACTTCACAATATTCCTTATGGGAACAAATTCGGTCAGTACTGGCACCTGAACATACTTCTGGAGTGAAAAAATATCGTTAACCGGGGGTCCACTGTATATATAAACATATGTCATGCTGAATAGGGAGAACTTGCGATCTTGGCTTAAATAGCAATGCTCATCTTGCCATATAGGACAAATGAAAATTTGTGTATGCAATAATTTCGCCAAAATCATTCTGAACCTAACGAAAAAAATATATTTGATTGTGTTTGTTTAGTATTAAATTATTGTAAACAAATCTAAAATATATTTAGTTGAGTTAGGCTAAAATAAATTGTTTTTGTTATAATAAGGTTAGGTAAGTTTTCTAAGTTCCTTTTGGTGCAAAATTATAAATTTATACATCAACATTTATGAAAAAAATATATCTTTAAACGTATAAGAGAAAATTTTAGAAAGGACTTAATTTTAAATGAGTTCTTGCTAATTGACCAGTTTTACATATTCGGCACGACATATACATATACATATATATATAAGTGGACCCCCGACTTAAGATATTAATCTGTTCCTGAGAGCCCATCGTAAGACAAAATGATCCTAGGTTGAATCAATTTTCCCCATAAGAAATAATGGAAACCAAATTAATCTGTTCAAGACACCCAAAAGTATGAAAAAACAAAAATTACCACATAAATACAGATTTTGCAACACACAAAAAGAAGGATACACACACAGTAGTAGAGTAGTACATACACAATATATATTGTGCATGTACTACTCTACTAAATGAAGAATACATGACACTTACCTTTATTGAAGATGTAGTGATGAGACACTGTGTGTCCTGGGAGTGCCTTTTCCTCCTGAGTAATGTAGGTCCTGGTTGGCATTTTCTTCCAGAACAGGCCTTATCACACTGTGTATGCCACTATGATTCTTAAATCTCTCAAACCAACCTTTGCTGGCCTTAAATTCACCAATATGAGCACTAGTTCCAGGCATTTTTTCCTGTTCACCTGGGTGTTAGTCAACTGTTGTGGGACTGGGGGACAAGATTAAGGACCCCAATGGAAATTAGTTAGACAGTCCTTAATGACACACTGACTTTCTTGGGTTATCCTGGGTGGTTAACCCTCTGGGGTTAATTGTTTCTCAGTACTCTTGATAAGCCACACCACTAACAGTCTCTCCACATCTTCGAGTAGTACAGCTGACAGTGGTGCAACAGCAGCTGACCATGGTGCAGCAGCAGCAGCTGACTGTGGTAGAGCAGCAGCAGCAGCTGACCATGGTACATCAGCAGCAGCAGACCATGGTGCAGCAGCAGCAGCAGCTGACTGGTACAGCAACAGCAGCAGTTGACTGTGGTACAGCAGCAGCAGCAGCAGCAGGTAACCACAGTACAGCAGCAGCAGCTGACTGTGGTGCAACAGCAGCTGACCATGGTGCAGCAGCAGCAGCTGACCGTGGTGCAGCAGCAGCAGCAGCTGACTGTGGTACAGCAGCAGCAGCTGACCATGGTACAGCAGCAGCAGCAGCTGACCATGGTGCATCAGCAGCAGCAGCTGACTGTGGTACAGCAGCAGCAGCAGCAGCAGACTGTGGTGCAGCAGCAGCAGCAGCAGACTGTGGTGCAGCAGCAGCAGCTGACTGTGGTGCAGCAGCAGCAGCAGCAGCTGACTGTGGTACAGCAGCAGCTGACTGTGGTACAGCAGCAGCAGCAGCTGACCATGGTACATCAGCAGCAGCAGCTGACCATGGTGCAGCAGCAGCTGACTGGTACAGCAACAACAGCAGCTGACTGTGGTACAGCAGCAGCAGCAGGTGACCACAGCACAGCAGCAGCAGCTGACTGTCGTACAGCAGCAGCAGCTAACCACAGTACAGCAGCAGCAGCAGCTGACAACAGTACACCAGCAGCAGCTGACAACAGTACACCAGCAGCAGCTGACCGTGGTACGATAGCATTTCAATAGTATTTCTCACCCTTTTTACCACTGGGTTGGCACTAGAAGCTTTCTTTGGGCCCATGGTGGCCTATTTAGCAGTTAAAAGCACTAAAAACACTGGAATAGTACAAAATTTATCGAATGTATGCATGAAACCGTCCGCCCTGGCTTGTAAACAATGTCACACAAGCTCAGCTGAGGCGCTCTGGCCAGACAGACCAGATGGACAGGTTGAGGATGAATGCTGTAAGTCAAGTTTTTCAACGTATGTCGTGGTCAAATTTTTATGCTGAAAAGCATCATAGGTCGGTTTCAACACAGGTTGGGGACATCGTAGGTCGGGAGTCCACTGTACATATATGTAGGTTTTCCCCCTTTTTCTTAATAGCTCTTGTTCTTTATTTCTTCTATTGTTCATGGGGATGTGGAAAAGAATCTTTCCTCTGTAAGCCATGCATGTCATATGAGGCGACTAAAATGCTGAAAGCAATGGGCTAGTAACCCCTTCTCCTGTAAACATTTACTAAGAAAAAAGAGAAGAAAGGTGTTAATATACTAACCAAAAAAAAGACCACAGACAATCGATCAGGTTGAGAAGTTGTTGCTGGTGTGGATCAAGGATAAAGAGATGGCAGGTGATAGTGTTTCAGAGACAATTATTTGTGAAAAGGCAAGGAAGTTGCATGCCGATTCAAAGGTTAAGGAGATTTGCACCAAATGGAATAATGTCCAAATGTTTGTGGAGAAGTACCACCCTGAGCAAGCTGAAACAAGCCATCTTTGCAACAAGTTCAGTGACAGAACCATGTCTCATTTTAGGGAAATCTTAAAGAGGTGCCAGAAACAGAGGACTGTGTACAGTTATTTTGTGAGACAGGGGTCCAGTGACACTCAAGCTCGTCCTAGTGTCATTAAAAGACAGAGAAGGGAAGTAACCCCAAAGAGGGCTTTGATACCTAAAGTCCTTATGGAGGGGGATTCCCCTTCCAAACGCTAACCCCAACTCTCTTCCTCCTCCTCTCTATCTTCCAGATGCCATCACCAATCTTAATAAAGGTAGGTAAAAATGTTATTTTATATGTTTATTTTAATTTTTTAGTATGTACATAATTGAACACTATTTGTTGTGTTTATGTAAAACTATAATTAATCTCTATAAAATGAATTTTTTTTGTGAATATTTTTGGGTTTCTGGAATGGATTAATTGTATTTCAATTATTTCTTATGGGAAATATTGCTTCTCTTTTCAAACTTTTCAAATTTTGAACTAGCTTCTGGAATAGATTAAGTTCAAAATTTGAGGTTCCACAGTACATAATCTCAATGTACTCAGCTGAAAAGAAAAAAATTGACTATTGGCTAATATCAACCCATTCAAGACCTCATATTAAACCAGCAAGTTGCTTGCTTATTGGATGCACAACGTGATTTGTTTGCTCTTGAACATTAGGAAAAATTGAACATTTCCGCTACTTCGAACTCAATTTCAAGCTACTTTTAGTCTGCAAATGATTGGCAATCATCCTCCATCTCAATCTCTCAAACCCGAGTGAAATGAAATTTAGTTTACAGAAACCTCAAATTCTATAAAATATTTTCCATTCTATCAAATGAGGCCAAGAAACTGAGACTTTAAATATAAAATCCATATGAAAATACAGTGGACCCTCAACAAATGGAAGCATTGACTAACACCAAAATTGACTAACGGCGTTCTTTGGCATAAAAAAAATTGGCTCTACCAATGCTAAAAAACTTGTCTAATGGCTTTCGTCCTGAACATGTCCATGCGGCAGGAGCGCGACCTGAGCGGGCCCACCCACACAAGACTCCATGTACTGACAGTGTTTACAAGCCGTTTCAGTCGATCCCACATGTACCTGCGATATATTTTGTATTATTGCAGTGTTTTTAGTGCTTGTAACTGCTAAATAAGCCACCGTGGGCCCCAAGAAAGCTTCTAGTGCCAAGCCTGTGGTAAAAAGGGTGAGAATAACAATAGAAATGAAAAAAAGAGATCATTCAAAAATATGAAAGAGGAGCACATATGTCTGAGTTGGAAAGGCAAACAGTAACACAATCAAGGAAGCTGTTGTTGTGAAAGGTGCAAGTGTGTTTTCAAAATGGAGATCACAAATAATTGAAGAGGTCAAGAGACTATTGTTGGTGTGGATAAACAAAAAACAATTGTCAGGAGATGGTGCTTCTCAGTCAATAATATGAGAAAAGGCAAGGCAGTTGCATGATGATCTCATTAAAAAATGTGAGCAAATAGTGATGATATTGATGAATTTAAGCCAGCAAAGGCTGGTTTGAGAGATTTAACCCTTTCAGGGTTTTGGCCGTGCTAGTACGGCTTATGCACCAGGGTTTTTGACGTACTAGTAAGCCTAAATTCTAGCGCCCTCAAATCTAATGAGAGAAAACTGGTAGGCCTACATATGAAAGAATGGGTCTATGTGGTCAGTGTGCACAGTATAACAAAAATCCTGCAGCACACAGTGTGTAATGAGAAAAAAAAACTTTGACCATGTTATTGGATTAAAACAGAGACTTTGCACTGTATTTTCGTATGGTATTTATTGTTGTATTCTAGTTTTCCTGGTCTCATTTTATAGAATGGAAGACATATTAGAAATTTAATTGATTTTGACTAGTTTTACAATGAAAAGTAACTTGAAATTGAGCTCAATGTAGCAGAAATGTTTGATTTTTACCAAATTTCAAAAGTAAACAATTCATGCTATGTGTTATGGGGCTATAGGACCCAACATGTATTTATAAGTAACAGTTACTCTGGAATACCTAATTATATTGAATTGATGGGGACTTTGCTCTAAATGTCAGAAGGACTGATCAACCTTATGACTGAGAGGCAGCTGGGTCAACCTATTTTTCTCAATATAATAGGTTATACTATAGACACATAAACACACAATTTAAATAAGTAGTTTATAAAGTTGTATTTCTTTTGTAAAAGTAAAGTTAAGAGGTGGTAGAATTGTGTAACTGGAGAAGTGTGCTTGGCAAACAGTCTTTTGTTTTGGTGGGAGGAGCTTAGCCAGGCTCTCTCTCTCCCCCTCTGACTGACTCTCTCTCTCTCTCTGTGGCTGACCTTCAACCTGGCAGGATTCTGGGTCCTTCTCCTATCTTTTGGGGCATCATTGTGTGCTCATGGGTGGTTTTTATAATTTAAGTTTTGGCCACCTACCAGGGTGACTAAAGTGTGTCAAAACACTGGTTAGCCCAGAGTTATGTCAGGAAGAGTGAAGGACAAGAGTTGTTGCAACAACCATGTGGAGCTCAGGCATGAGTGTGTAGATTTTGTTTTGAAAATGGAGGCTGTATTGTATATTCTGTACATATCTATTGAGAATACAGTTATATTTTTATAGTAGTAGTTTACATAACCTGTGAAGAGGGCTGGTGAAAGGGTATCAGAGACACTCAAGATGATCAGCCATGATGTAAGTATTACCCCTAGACAAATAAGGCCATTAAAGTAAAAGCTACCCACACTAGAAACATGTAGTGAGAACCTTACTATCAAAAGTAGTAAGGGAAACCAACATAACATGGGAGCTTGACTGGGAGAGTTATTTGACTGCTAAAATAACTCAAAACATTCTTTGAACTATATGTGCTGGTATGGGGTAAAACAGTTGCATGTTTCTGGTAGAGATTACCAAGGTGGTGTCAGTGGAAGTGTTGTTTTCATATATTAGTTTACAGGTTGTTTTTCTCCTAAGGTGGGAGAAAGGTTAGTAACACATTTTGTTGTGGTTATGGTAAGTGCTATGTGCATAGTTTACATTCAATTTGTGTTATTTTATGTGCCTGTGGGAAAAACTTTGTCACTGATACTGTAAGAGGGAAGCAAGTGTTTAAAGATAAAACTATGTCAGAAGATGAGTCTTCAGATTTTTTAGGCTTCAGGGAAGAAGGTAATAATTCATCAGTAAACATGCTGTTAATAGTGAAGATGAGGAATCACCTACTCCAGGTGATATGGAAATGGAGAGAATGAGACTGAAATTAGCTGTACTAGAGGCTGAAATGAAATTAATGAAAGCTAAGGAGAAAGAACGTCAAAGGTTAGGAGGTTCAGAACAAGAGCCTGAGCAGTACTTTAACATAACTAAAGCTGCAAATTTTGTCCCTAAGTTTACAGAGAGTGACCCAGATAGGTATTTTTCTTTTTTTGAGAAGACTGCTTTGGAGCAAGGATGGCCAAACAGAAGTGGGCTACCCTAGTTCGCACACAACTTGTAGGTAAAGGATTCCAAAGAGTAGAGACTCTGGAGGGGCAAGATTTTTCTGATTATGATAAGATTAAAGAGGAAGTATTGCTTGCCTACCAAATGATACCTGAGAAAATAGAACAAAAGTTCAGAAATAAAAATTTCGGGATGGGCAGACCTTAACTGAGTTTGGGAATGAGAAACTGTTCCTTTTTAAGAAATGGGCTTGTTCTAAAGGAGTTAATAAAGACTATAACAAATTAGTAGATCTGATGGTTCATGAGGAATTGTACAATACAATCCTGTTGATCTCAGAGAATATTTGGAGGACAAAAAACCCAGATAATCTTTCAGAAGCACTGATCTAGGTGACGATTCTTGGCTCGCAGGGAATTGGTAAGTAAAAACAGTCATGCTCCTGAAAATTTCCCCACTCGTTCTAAATCTTATCCCAAGTCCTATGGTCATAAAGGTAAGTGGGACAAGAATTTTCAGGACAAATGAAGGCTGAGGCACCCTCTAAAATAGAAAGAAAGTAAGTCAGCTGGAGCTCAAAGTTTACCTAGACAATCAGATAATTTTTCAGGTCCTCGAGTAAACAGTACCAGTCCTACACCAAATGGTAAAAATACCTTTAAGAGTTATGCCTGTTACTACTGTAACAAAACTGGACACACACAAAAGTTTTGCTGGTCAAGGCAGCGAGATCAGGAAAGGGAGGAACCACCCCAGAGGACTCTAACTGTAGACACACATCCAGTTGCCTGTATTTCAAAGCAAGGTGAGGAGGTACCCTTAGGTCTAGACCCCAGGATGCAGGTATTTTCTAGTAAGTCCAAAGTTGCTTTGCATAAGGATGTGGGTAGGGTTGAGAATATAGTGTCCTTGAGAGATGGATGTAGCACCTACTCCTTGCTACGTGCTGGAGGTGTTGCCAATGTCTAAGGATACCTATACTGGAGTAGATGTATATTGAAGGGTATTACGGGTTCAACCATAAGGACACCAGTACACAAATTATGGGTAGAATCTGCATACCAAGTTGGCTATCTCCTGTAGGTATCTCAGATGAAATTCCCTTCGAAGGGGTCGACCTCTTATTAGGGAATAATGTGATGGGCTTGTTAGATAGTGAAGAACCACTAGTATGGGGTCAACCAGGCCCCAAAGTTTGGGAGAAGAAGGCTAGGGAGACCCTGCCAGACCTTTTCCCTGTTGGTGCCATCACAAGAAGTATGTCTGTGACCAGGATAACAAGGGTAATCATTATATTTCTCATGAGGATGGTGAGGACTTAGGTTTGGAAACTCTATTTTCTGAGGTTGAACTGCAGTCAACTAAAGAAAAGGATACCACAACCCGAGTTGAGCCTAATCAGTGCAGAGATCAAGGAAGTAGTGTGAGGGAGATTGGGCCTACTATGAGGCAGTTAATTGCTGCACAGGGGTGTGATGACACACTTAAGTCGTCAGAGCCTCAGCTGTGACTGAGGAGGAATCTTTACGTTTAAATAAATGCTTCTATTTCAGGAAAGGTATACTCATGAAGAAGGCACCTTCGGTTGCAGTACCAGTAGAAGGAGAGCCAAGTTTTTGTCACCAGGTCAGTGGTGCCTGAGCCTTATAGAAAACCATGTTCTTAGCTTAGTGCATGACACACCTCTAGGTGGACACCTAGGTATTGCTAAAACAGTATCCAGGGTTTCCAGGCACTTCTTCTGGCCTCGGCTGTGGGAGACGGTGGGAGATTATATAAAGACCTGTCATGCCTGCCAAATTATAGGAAAACCTAATCAAAGCCTTAAACCTGTCCCCTTCAGCAATTTCAGCACCGTGTGAACCCTTCAGCAAGCTGGTAGTGGATGTCGTTGGCCCACTCCCAAGGACCAGAATGGGAAATAATTATTTACTAACAATAATTTGCTCCACTACCAGGTACCCAGAAGCAATCCCTCTACGCAAGATAACAGCTCGAGTGGTCTTAAGGGCTTTGATGAAGTTCTTTTCCCATGTTGGTTTTCCTCGGGAGGTACAAACAGATCAAGGTCTAACTTTACCTCGAAATTATTTAGGAATGTGTTAAAGGGGTTAGATGTACAGCCCAAATTTTCAACTGCCTATCACCCTCAGTCTCAGGGAGTGGTAGAGAGATTTCATCAAACTCTGAAGACAATGATGCGAGCTTATTGTATGAATAACACTAGTGATTGGGATGAGGGTATCCCTTTTCTCTTGTTTGCCGTACGGGAAAGCACCCAAGAATCTCTCAGTTTCAGCCCTTTCGAGCTGTCTATGGTCATCCAGTGAGGGGACCACTGACTATTCTCAAAGAGCATTGGCTGGGTGGTGAAAATGAGGCTTCCCGCCGGAAGACGTTCTTTTTTCAGGAACGATTGGACCAGGCGAGACAGATGGCAGCAGACAACCTCAAAGCTAGTCAGAGGGCCATGAAGCAGCGGTACGACCAAAGGGCAGCCCCTCGCTCCTTCAGTGTTGGAGAGGAAGTGTTAGCTTTGGAGCCGTTCCGGGACATGCCTTGGCTGCACGATTTGATGGACCCTTTGTCATCACAGGCAGGTCTGGCCCCAATTATGTAATTAAGATGCCTGGCCGTCGCAAATCAGAAAGGACTGTGCACATTAACAGGTTGAAAAAATACCATTCTAGGGCAGGAGTTGCCACTATTCAAGTTGAGTGTGACTGATACTGAAAAACTTCCTGTAACAACAGAAGTAAGGCTGTGCAATTCAGCCATCTTGCAAAAATCCCTTGACACACATGAAGGGACTCAGTGTACAGGGAGCCTGTGACTTGGTTCAGTTACTCCAAAAATTTCCAGATTTGTTTGGGGATGTACCCAAAGTAAGTAAATTGCCTCCCCATGATGTGTGATGTGGGGGAAGCTGTTCCAATAAAGCAGGCTCCTTACCGCATGAACCCAACAAAACAACTTCACATGGAGGAAGAAGTGAAATTCCTCCTTCAAAACCAGTTTGTAGTGCCTAGCGAGAGTCAGTGGGCATCTCCATGCCTGATGGTTCCCAAAACCTGATGGATCTATGCGTATGTGCACTGACTATCGCAGAGTAAATGAAGTAACGAAGGCTGACGGTTACCCTTTGCCACGTATGGATGATGTGATTGATGCTGTGGGAGGGGCAAAGTTTGTGAGCAACTGGACTTACTTAAAGGGTATTATCAGATACCCCTCACCCAGCGAGCCAAGGAAATTTCCAGCCTTCGTCATCCCAGATGGTTATTTCAATATAATGTTCTTCCTTATGGGTTAAAATGCTCCTGCCACCTTCCAGCGTCGTATAAATACTGTCATAGGGGGTTGGATGGTGTGGGGCCTTTCTAGATGATATTGTGGTATTCAGTAACCAGTGGGAAACTCACTTGGTAAGATTGCAAAGTTGTTTGAATGTCTATCCCAAGCCAATCTAAACCATCAATTTGAGTCAAAAGTGAGTTTGGCCAAGCCAGTGTACAATTCTTAGGATATGTATTGGTCAGGGAAAAAGTGCCCAATTCATGCTAGGTGGAGGCCATTAAAATTTTCTAGACCACAGAATCGGAAGGCAGTGATGAGGTTCCTGGGCATGGTGGGTTATTCAGACGATTCTGCCCCAACCTCTCCCAGGTAACGTCACCACTGACAACTTTTGCCAGTCCAAAGTTCAATTCAACTGGACAGCAAGTGTGACAGGGCTTTTGAAATGTGAAATGTTATTAGGGAATGCTCCTATCTTGAAAAAGTACCTGAGTTTGAATGCCCCTTCTCTCTACAAGTGGATGCTAGTGATGTAGGGGTAGGTGCAGTGTTGTTGCAGGGTGATGAGAGAGATAGCCTTCAGCCAGTTTTGTTACCATTCAGCCAAATTAAAAAAGCATCAACGTGGTTATGCAACTGTAGAGAAAGAGACTTTGGCTTTGGTGTTGGCTGTGCAGAAATTTGAAGTTTATATCAGTGCATCCCCACATCCTGTAATAGTGTATAGTGACCATAACCCTCTGAGGTTTTTGCAAAGAATGAGAAACCACAATCAAAGACTCTTAAGATGGCTTTGTTCCTACAGCCTTTTAATTTGAAAGTTAAATATATAAAAGGCTCAGAGAATGTGGTTGCTGATGCTCTCTCTAGATGTTTCATGTAGATGCATGGTGCGTACTTTGTACATAGTGTTTTGTCTTGTGCTGACCTGTTGTTTTGCAGTGGTGAACTCTCAGCGAGCCTGAGTACTCTCTACCAGCCATCTGACTGTGAAGGAGTCGAGTCAGAGCCAAAAGTGTGACGAGGGTCAGGGTGTACTTAAATGTGAGTTGAGGCAGTGGTTGACAACCTTCGGTAACATGAGACGTTCAGGAAGGTATGTGATGTGGTGTCTTGGTGTGCTCTATATACAAAACGGCCCGACGGTTTGCCCTTGTGGTCCCCTGGACCCCTCCATGTTCTATGACAGCCTCCTCTTCATAAGTTTGGAGGATCTGTGTGGAGTGGGACCTCGGAAGATGGGCTTGAGTGCCTGACCATGTTAAGGATCGTGAGATGTTGACTGGAAGTCTCATGTTTGGTTCGGCCACCAAGTGAGAGACACCTTGACATGTTTTGTGAAGTTTCCTGCCTGGTGTACACCTGTCTGCTCTGGGTTTGGCTCTACTCTCGTCTCCTGATCAGGAAGATGCCACCCTGGAGTACCATTTGCTTGCTGGATTACCGTAGCAGAGGCACAGGCCTGTTGGTGCGGGCTTTCACAGTGGGCATTGTGTGCAAATTTTGCATTGTAATGTGTATTGCTTAAAAGCCACTAAAATTGTAAATAGTTACACCCTTGAGTATATGGGTATGGTTAAATGCTTTTCTAAAAAATTCTGCAATCTGTTGTAAATAACAGTAAAGTGAAGAGTAGTTATGGTGCTAGGAAATATGTAGCATTTCTAGTAGTCTTGTTTACCGCCTTCAGACTTAAGCAATAACTTTTACTAGCCGTATCCTGAGGGACACGGCTAGCTTTTGTGAGACTTCGTCTGGAGGTGGGGGTGTTATGGGGCTATAGGACCCAACATGTATTTATAAGTAACAGTTACTCTGGAATACCTAATTATATTGAATTGATGGGACTTTGCTCTAAATGTCAGAAGGACTGATCAACCTTATGACTGAGAGGCAGCTGGGTCAAACCTATTTTTCTCAATATAATAGGTTATACTATAGACACATAAACACACAATTTAAATAAGTAGTTTATAAAGTTGTATTTCTTTTTGTAAAAGTAAAGTTAAGAGGTGGTAGAATTGTGGTACTGGAGAAGTGTGCTTGGCAACAGTCTTTTGTTTTGGTGAGAGGAGCTTAGCCAGGCTCTCTCTCTCCCCCTCTGACTGACTCTCTCTCTCTGTGGCTGACCTTCAACCTGGCAGGATCTCTGGGTCCTTCTCCTATCTTTTGGGGCATCATGTGTGCTCCATGGGTGAGTTTTTATAATTTAAGTTTTGGCCACCATACCCAGGGTGACTAAAGTGTGTCAAAACACTGGTTAGCCCAGAGTTATGTCAGGAAGAGTGAAGGACAAGAGTTGTTGCAACACACCATGTGGAGCTCAGGCATGGAGTGTGTAGATTTTGTTTTGAAAATGGAGGCTGTGATTGTATATTCTGTACATATCTATTGAGAATACAGTTATATTTTTATAGTAGTAGTTTACATAACCTGTGAAGAGGGCTGGTGAAAGGGTATCAGAGACACTCAAGATGATCAGCCATGATGTAAGTATTACCCCTAGACAAATAAGGCCATTAAGTAAAAGCTACCCCACACTAGAGCATGTAGTGAGAACCTTACCCTCAAAGTAATAAGGGACAAACAACGTAACACTATGCATCCAATACACATCAACTGGTGAGTCTAATATTCTTTTACAAGTGCACTGATGTTATTTATACCATTTCTACACTAATACTGCATAGCAGTAAATCTTTTATTTTTTGTGAGAATAAAAATTCAAGGTGGAAGCAAAAGAATGTAAGAGGGGCATGGGGACGCGACTAATGAACAGAGGAAATTTTATTTTAGGGCCAGGAATGTCTTTTTTTTTATTCTGGACCCTATTCGGAAATTAGCATCTTTGAAATTTGTGTGAAATTGGCATAATTGCTAAATTCTGACCGCTGTATTGGATAGTTGAAATTGGTAAATGGGTAGTTTCTTGTAATCATTCGATAGAAAAATGGAGTTCTAACGAAATAGTTATGGATTTTTGTCGACTAGTATAGTGGAATTGGCTGACAATAGGGCTCAAATTGGGCAAAATCGCCAATGCGTAAACATCGTCAAGACCGCTAACTTCTTGAGAGCATAATTCCGTAAGTTTTCCATCAAATTTCATACTTTTGGTGTCATTATAATCGGGAAAAGATTCTCTATCTTTTCATAAGATTTTTTTTTTTTTTTAAATTTGGCCGACCTTGAGAACAAATCTCTGAGGGCATGTCGACCCTGAAAGGGCTAAGAATTGTAGTGGCATACACAGTGTGATAAGGCAAGGTGAGGCTGCCATTTCAGACAAAAAAATGGCTGAATAATATGTGCAGGACTTTAACCCTTGACTGTCGCGGCCATATACAGTGGACCCCGCTTAACGATCACCTCCCAATGCGACCAATTATGTAAGTGTATTTATGTAAGTGCGTTGTACGTGTATGTTTGGGGGTCTGAAATGGACTAATCTACTTCACAATATTCCTTATGGGAACAAATCGGTCAGTACTGGCACCTGAACATACTTCTGGAATGAAAAAATATCGTTAATTGGGGTCCACTGTATATACGTCTTACGAGGTACCGTGTTTGACGTATATATACTCATAATTCTAGCAGCTTCAAATCAAGCAGGAGAAAGCTGGTAGGCCCACATGTGAGAGAATGGGTCTGTGTGGTCAGTGTGCACCATATAAAAAAAAATCCTGGAGCATGCAGAGCACAATGAGAAAAAAAAACTCTGACCGTTTTTTTAAATTAAAATGCCGAAACATAAAAGAGAGAAGCTTACGACGACGTGTTACTAATCTGTCTTCTGTCTCACTCTCTCAATATGAGCTTGAACTTCTTGGTTTTGGTCTTTCCTTTGCCACTTCGCCTACTCCTCGCGCTGGTATTTCCCTGATTAGCTCTTTTGATTCCTTCGTCAATCTCGCTTCCGTAATCTTCCTGACTTGTCCACTTTTCGTGGTGCTCTCTCTTCCTGCTCTTGTTAGTCTGTTTTCCAGAATCACCACCTTCCACGCCATTACCAACTTGCCCTTTCTTCTCTTAAATCTAACACTAACATTGTCATACTATCTTCTGACAAAGGTAATTCGGTAGTTATCCTTGATCGCGAGGATTACCTCCGTAAGCTGATGTCTTGCTCTCTGACTCACGCACCTACACTCCTCTCATTTCCAACCCTCTTGATCGCATCAAGAGAACTTTCAACAAAAAACTAAGGACTCTCTCCGACCTCTGTCCTCCTGACTTTGACCTTGTTCAACGGTTTCGTGTCATCTGTCCCTCTCTTCCCTATTTCTATGGCCTTCCCAAAACTCATAAACCTGATATTCCTCTTCGTCCTATCATATCCTCTAGAGGTTCTGTCTCTTATTCTCTTGCTTCTTGGCTGGCCAAAACCCTCACTCCCTTTCTTGGTACTTTTTCTCCTGCCCACCTCCGTCACTCTCAAGACTTCATTGAACGGGTTCGCTCTCTCCCAACCTGTAAGATGCTTAGTCTTGACGTTGAGTCCCTCTTCACCAATGTCCCTCTTGATGATGTCCTTGATTTCCTTAGAGAGAAGGCCCATGAAGGGTTTCTTCATCTCCCTATCCACACTGATGTCTTTCTTGATCTGATCCGCCTCTGTGTGGACTCTAACTCCTTTTCCTTCCAAGGGAAATATTATTCTCAAACCTTCGGTGTCGCTATGGGCTCTCCTCTCTCTCCTGTCCTTGCTAATCTTTACATGGAATACTTCGAGACTGTTCTTCTTCCTACCCTCGATGTGCAACCTTCACTCTGGCTCCGCTATGTGGATGACATCTTTGCTCTGTGGCCTCATGACTCCAGTCTCTTCCAACCTTTTCTTGAAGCTCTTAACAATCTTGCCCCTTCCATTAAGTTTAAAGCTGAATGGGAATCTAATTCCTTACTTCCTTTCCTTGATGTCCATGTCCACCGCTCAGATACAGGTTTTTCCTTTTCCGTTTACCGTAAACCTATGCACAGTGGCATGTACATTCACTACTTTTCCTATCATGCTTCCCCTGTCAAGAAAAGTGTTCTTATCTCCCTCTTTCTCCGTGCCCTCCGCATCTGTGATCCTCAGTTCCTTCCAGCAGAAATTTCCACTCTTCATAATTCGTTCTCCCGTCTTGGCTACCCTTCCCATTTCATAGACTCTGCCCTCTCACGTGCTAAACGCAATTTCTTCTCTCCCAAACTCTCTACTCATGGGAACTCTTCTATCCTCTGCCTTCCCTACATTTCCGGTCTTTCTAATCTCAACAATTCTCTCCGTCCCTTAGACATCAAGCTTACCTTCCGCCAGACTAACACTCTTCGCACTAATCTCGTTCATACCTCTCCTCCCTCTACAGATGTTCCTGGTGTCTACTCTATTTCTTGCTCCTCCTGTCCTCTTCAATACTTCGGAGAAACTGGCCGATCTCTTTCTGACAGATTTAGGGAGCACAAAAATAGTGTTAGGCTTGCCGACACTAACAATGCTCTTTTCTGTCACGTCAGAGATCATAGCCATCCTATTGACTGGTCTTCTGCTAAAACTGTCTTCCCTACTTCCAACTCGAACAGTCGCCGTTTAGTTGAATCCTCTCTTATACACAACTTTCCTTGTATGAACCTTAGCCCTGGCTTCGTCTCTGTAGATGCCTTCCTCTCCCACTACATTGTAAAATGCTCCAAACTTCAGAACACCCGTGACTTAAACCCTGAATCCTCATTTTTTTTCTTCTTCTTCTTCTTCTTCTTCTTCTTCTTTTTTCTTCTTCCTCTTCCCCTTTCCTCTCTCCTTTTCTCCTCTGGGTTGTCTTTCTCTCTCCTGTCTCGTGTTTCTGTTCCTTCATTTATTTTATTTCACACTTCCCCTTTCACGCACCTCGGTGCGCTTGCTCTCCCTCTGTGGGTTTCTAGCTCTCTTGCAGTGCTCCCCTTCCTTTGTATTTGACTGGCTCGTCTTCCTTATTTCCCACTTCTACCACTACCACTACTACAAACCTCTTCTTCTTCTACTACAACTACTGATGAAATTAAGACACATGTGCGGCGTCTGGTTGTCATTGTTGTGGACGTTTCGCCATCCAGTGGCTGGCTGGATGGTGAAGCATCTACGGTGGGGATGCCCGGTGTTGTGCATGTGTCATTTCATCCTGTCGGTATTATATACAATTCTTGTACTACTGCTACTACCTCCATCTCTTCCTGCCTATATATAGCCGTCCTGCTCCACCTCTGTTAGTGTGACTTTGTCAATGGTCCAAGTCGGACCGAAACATCGTCGTAAGCTTCTCTCTTTTATGTGCGGGTTATTTGTGTATTGTTCCAGTCACGGTATTGTGCCTTTTTGTTATTTAAAATGCCGACTTTGTGGTCTATTTTTGTACAGTATTTATGGTTGTATTCTCGTTTTCTTGGTCTCATTTGATAGAATGGAAAACATATTATAGAAATAGAGGTGATTTTTGATTGATTTTACTATAAAAAGAACCTAGAAATGGAGCTCAAAGTAGGGGAAATGTTTGATTTTTCCCAAATGTTCAAAAGTAAACAAATGATGCCATTGTCCAATAAATGTCCCAACTAGCCATTCTAATATGCAGTCATGAATGGGTTGATGTTATTTATACAATTATTACAGTATTGCAGTAGTCTGCATAATAGTAAGTCTTCAATTTTTTGTTTGAATAAAAGTTCAAAATAGAAAGCAAGCGTGGCATGCAAAGAGTACGTAACCATTATTCGGCGCATGTACACACCCTCATTTACAGGCTATCTCCCCCAACCAGCAAACCAGGTTGCTAAAAGTTGATGATAGGGCCCCGTCATTCAACTAGTGACCAGGTTCTAGCCAATAAGAAGATGGTTTTGGCAATTGCAGAGGTTATGTGGGTACCACTCTCCTGTCTGCCCTTGTCATTCCCATTCTAGAGCTGGTTGAAGCACGGTCTGCTATCTTTGGCTTCTATTTCTGCCTTGCTTACCGTGGAGTGCACTATACTTATCACTGTACATAGTGTACATATTGCTGTTCTAAAATGGTGAAGGATAATATAAGTCTAAACTTTTTCTGCTGTGTTTATTTTGCTCCCATTACACACGGGATAACAGGCCATTTGGAATCCTGGGTTGTAATATGGGTAGCCAGTCCGAGAGCTGGAGCTGGACTTAGGAGAAACGGTTGAGCTTAGGGTGAAGCTCGTAGCAGGAACATTGTGCAGCTTGTTGTCTTTGGGATTGCATTAGCCTTGCCTACGCTTTACAAATTTTGCGTGTCAGTTGCTTTATGGTCAGCCTTGCTATTGTGTGATCGTTCAACAGCTCACTACTAGCTTGTTTGGTGTGCTCACTTTGCTATGGTCAATCTTCTAGAACAGTGTAGCTGTCTGGCATTGCTTTACAAATTTTGCGTGTCAGTTGTTACTACCCTGTTCGGTGTGAAGAATTTTGCAGTCGGCTTTGCTTGTATGCATATTCTGCAATTGTACTGTGCATAGCTAAGCGTGTTCTGCAAATTAACATGTTAAGTTGGGGTATTCTGCAATCGTACTATGAATAGCAAATAACTTATGCCACCTAGACGAGTCAGACGCCTGGTGTCGGCAATATACTTTGCATAACCTACCTAAATTGTCCCTACAGCGTTGTTGGAAAATTGCTCATTCCATTGGCATTAAATACAAACGTACCCTCACAGCTGCGCAACTGCATTCACTGATTGCTGACAAACTTATAGAAGAAGAGATGGCACATCAGACTCCTCCCTTTATGGGAGCTAGGGCAAAAACTACTATGTTCTCGCAGGAGGAAGATGATACACCTACGGAGCAAAATGGTCAGTATAGGGCAGCTGGGTTGTCTCAAGGTGAATCAGTGTTGTTGGCACTTGAGCTGGCAAAAATCAATCTTGAGCAAACTAGGGAACAGAGAGCATTCACAAGGGAACAATTTGATAGGGAAAGAGAAAGGAGGCAGTTTTCGCATTCTGTAAAATAATTTTAGTTTACAGAAAGCAGTACAGTTTTTTTCCCCCCTTCAATGAGGCCGAACCAGAACAATTTTTCGAAAGCTTCGAAAATCAGACTCGAGCCTTGAGGTGGTCAGAACAGCATTGGGCATCGTTGGTTCATGCAGCATTGTTTGGTAAGGCACAGGAATTTACGTCAGTATTAAATGACACTGAATTTTCTGATTATCATGTAGTGAAGACGACAGTTTTGGGAGCATATACATGTATCCCAGCCAAATATAAAAAACTTTTCAAGTTGGGCAGACAACAGCTTGGTCAATCCCTAGTGGACTTTGTGAGACAGCAAACCAAAGCTTTTACCAGCTGGTATGAAGAAAGTGGTGTCTCTACTTTTGAGGAGCTAGTACTGCTTATTCTGATTGATAACCTGCTGGAGTCTGTGGGACCAGAGGTTCGAGTCTTTCTGCAGGATCGAGGCTTAACCACTGCATTGGAGGCAGCCAGGTTGGCTGATACCTTCGAAACTAACCGCTCCTTGTCCGAGCGGTCCCGTCTCTCTTTTCAACAGCCTGGCATGAGCAGAGATCATCAACCTTGGAGAATGAAGTGCCAGCCGGAGGGAGAATGTTTACGTCAGCCAACTAAGTCACCTGGTGAGCCACGCTTCTCAACTTATGGTCTACCTGCTGAGAGACAAACTACTCAACATGGTGCATCTTGACAACAGTATCCAGAGAGACACCAGCCAGAGTGACACCAGTTGCAACGTCCGCAGGGAGTAAAGGGCAAGCCTGTCGTCTTGCCTTTCCTTTGTAACAAAGTAGTCATATCCTGTCCAACTGCCCCCACAAACCCTACCCATTGGTAAAATCTCTAATATCCCTAGTAACATGTTCCCCTAGAGAAGTACAAAAAATAGGCCCCTTATTTATTGCAAGATCTTATTTCCCTGTCAGAAAACTCAAAACAACTGAAGTAAAGACCTTATAATACTTGGAGCATATTCTCACTTAAGAGAAGGATATTACCCTTTCAGAGAACACTTCCTTTGAATTCCTCTGATTTATTGGAAGCATTTGGAGGACTATATATTTCTGGTCCCTTTTGCATAAAATTTTACTACAGTGGCAAATATTGACACTGGGTACTCTTGACTGTAGGTGCTCAAAAGGATTCCCATGCTAATTGCCATGTTATACGGTAATAACATTACACTGTGTAGTCGTGTCTGACCTATAATGAGTAATTTCTTCCCCGTGCTGGCCATAACTCGCAACATCCCCAAAGGTTGTCTAAGAATGTTGACGCTATCCTTGGACGCTCCGATCTCGGAATAGCCATGTGAAGTTATGACACACGGCCCGAGCACATCCGTAAATCAAGTGAACAGACCCCGATCAAGCCTTCCTAACCCAGGTTGCAGGAATCCAAGATGTCTGTTTCCATGCCTCAGGGACTGTCCCTCCTGGGAGGGAATCAACGAAAGGACCCTTCTTAAAATACGCTTTTCCAGGCACATGGTAAATCCTCTTTGGGTCATCCGGCAAGTATGAAGTAAAAACGATTATTTGATCTGCAGCTGAGACTGGTAGGATATAGAGGGCCAGCAATTGTATGACAGGTTAGTGTTACCAACCAAGTTTAGAAGATACGCAAATATTAAAATATTATCTACATAATACGTTCGATTAGGAGGTCACTTAGTGAATTAACAAAAACCTTGTAAGAATCACAAAGAATTTTATTGGCTAAAATTTAAAGAATATGAAGGATTCTTATTAGGTGTTGCCGAAATGTCCAGCAAGTAGGGGAAACCAGGACATTCCATTAAACCTCACCTATCCAACCAATACCTGCTGATGCGAGAACCTATCGCAGATTTAATATAGATATGGTGTAGGTCCCACCTACCTAGGTCCAAAGTCTGGAAAACAAATTATTTACGATTATGGATAATGTAACCAATAGACCTGAAGCAATACCCAGCGTATTATTAATACTAAAGCTATTTCAATGCTTTAACCAAATTCATGCTTGGTTTTGGCATTCTAAAACTTTATTCAAGAGTGATCAAGGTACTTAACTTTACTCCAAATCATTTAGGGAAGTATTAACTAGGTAGGGATAATCCACAACTTAATCCACTGCCTATCCCTCCTCATCCCAAGGCGCCTTGGAAAGATCCCTCATACGTTTAAAAACCACGAATGAAGAACTTATTGCATGCACTTTCCTACACTGGATGAATCAGCTACCTATGTTGCTGTTTCTCCGCACTAAGACGCTGATCTTGGCACAATGTACGAGGTCCTCCTCTGGTCTCAAGGTCTTCAAGTCAGGTGGCACTTCAGTTAGCAAGGCTAACCTAAATACAGCTCAAAGTAAATGAAACAGAGGTATGACAGAAGTGCACAATTCCGCTCCTTCCATCCAGGAGACATGGTGTGGTGCTATAACCTATATCTGGCCACACCGATAAAAGCTAGATTTACGAGGTCCTATGCAGATTGTAAGTATATTATCAGATTAAAATATGTGGCAGCTCCCATTGATAAGACCTCAAAACTAACAACGTTACCAATAATCGATTAAAATATTTCCATACAACAGATAGTCCCTATAATGAACTGTCCTCTACCTCTGAGATGCTCTACTCATTGCACTCAATCTCTGAAATTAATATTGAAACTTTCAAATTCTGTCCTCCCTAAGGATCCTGCTCTTTAATGTGGAAACTATCTGAATAATGCAAGCAACAAATTCAAACTGAGTCTCTACATCCCACATCTTAATATGTTTTCGATTGCCGAAAAGAATGTACGTTAGTTACTCATGATGTGGATGAGTGGAAACTCTAAACCAAGATTAAACTCTCCCCTACAAGCAATCCTGAAAAGCAAAGGTTACTTCGCAGGAAGTAAATTTTTGTTATAGCTGTTTAGTGGAGGAGAGTCATCTAGTCTCATGGCTTCACCGTGCATCCGTGTGACAGAAGCTTGATTGAGGGTTCGTACATGTAAAGACTACCTAAGGTGAATGAGTCACAATTACAGATGCAACCCTCTCCTCGTCTGATGACATAATTGACTTTGTGGCAAGGCCTACTTTTGGTTGTCCAAGTTTAGGGTTCTCCTTACAGGTACCTTTGTGGATAAGCGAAGGAAATCTCTGCCTTCGTAATTCCAGAGGTCATTATCAAAACAACACAGGGTTACATCCCCTTCGTAATTAAAAATTCCCCCTCTTTACTTCTCAGAAACATATCCATCCAGCTAGTACAAGGACTAGAAAAGCACCAGCGTACATTAGAAATAACGTTTTGTGTCCTGATACTTGGATCAACACCTACTGTAGACTTAAGTCCTTTTGAGAACTTGTAAGAGTTCCCATCTAAGAGTTAATTAATCTAAATCTTCCTTTGGCCATGGCCACTGGCAACTTTTCTAGTCCGATGAAGTAGGTAGTGGTAAAGTTTGCACAATAAACTTGGCTAAAGTTCTAGCAATTAAAAGATTATCCAGTTCCTCATGACGAAATCTCGTTCACAACGTTTCCCTATGCTGATAGGATTTAACAGAGATTCTTAAGAATTTATCCAGATATTTAGGCCCCAATTACCTCTCTTGACCAGTCACAAAGTTCCCCTTTAATTGGGACCCCAGATTGTGAAACTTCTTTGACAAAGCAAAAAGGAGAGAGGTGTGTGTACTGCAGCGCCCATTCTCTTGTCTCACTTCTCAAACCTTTTTTCATTAACAGGTTTATGCTTGGTGAGACTGGGTTGGGCAGTACTATTTACCAAAACGAAATGAGAGTTGCACTGTAGCATACTTTTTCAGCCAAGTTCCCAGCCACATTAGAGCGTACTTCTATCCACCATTGAAAATGAACCTTAGCCTGTACTGGCGCTTTGGACATTGTCGATGTTTCAGTGTGCCATACATCCGCAGTGGTCACATCCTACAGTGATCACAATCCTCTCATATATCTCCAACCATGAAGAACCAAACAAAAGGCTCATGCCTGGACGCTCAAACTGCAACCATACTCATCCAGAATTTAAATATATTGGCCCGGCAAAAGAAAATGTGTTGGCGACTCTTTATCTAGAGTCTAATATTTTTATTTATTTAGTTAGGATGTTACCTTATTGTGGTAACCCCCTTTTCACCTCTTTTGTATTTATCCCTGGTGTGGGGTTTTTTTAGTGAGGGGATGCAGCTAAATCCGCTCTGTATCTGGACTATGCTAAAGGCTGACTGCTGTCTCACTCGGAGTTTAGGTTTGCTTTTTTGTCACGAGAAAAGCTGATCTCATCTAAGAGTTGGATGGAGAGATAAAGGCGGTCCGCATTATTTTTGTGCATGGCGGCACGGTTACCACCTGGGAGGTGGACAGCCTAATCTGAGCCTTCTCGGGGTGTGGGTGTGGGCATGCAAAGAGTATGTAACCTTTATTCGGCGCATGTACACACCTCATTTACAGGCTATCTCCGTCCCAACTCCAGCGAACCAGGTTGCTAAGAGATGATAATGGGGCCCCATCGTTCAACTAGTAACCAGTGTCTAGCCAATAATAATATGGAATTTGAGGCAATCGCAGAGGTTATGTAGGTTACCACTCTCCTTCTTGCCCTTGTCCCATTCCCATTCATAGAGCTGGATGAAGCACTTGGGACCTGCTATCATGTGGCTTCTATTTCCTGCCTTGCTTACCGTGAGTGCACTATACGTACACTGTACATAGTTACATATTGCTGCTTCTAAATTGGTGAAGGAATAATAGTATTCTAAACTTTTCAGCTGTGTTTTTTTTTGCTCCCATTACAACCCCGGGATAACAGGCCAAATTGGAATCCGGGTTTAATAGCAAGAGTAATATCAGAGGGGCCTGGGGAAGACCATGACTGATGATTGCAAAGAAAATGTTATTTTAAGCAGGAAAATGGCATTGCATGGTTTCATTCGGACCTTATTTGAAATTGTCATATTTTTTAGTTTTCGTGAAATTGGCCAAATTGCAAATTTCGAGCCACTTTAATAGGTAGTAAAATCGGTAAATTGCAGTTTTCCTCGTACTCATCTATAGAAAAAATGGTGTATTCTAAGAAACAGCATGTTGGCGACTGAACAAGGTAATTAGCTGAAAATAGGGCTCAAACTGGCAAAATCGCCGATTTTGTAAACAGCGCCTAGGTCGTCTAACTTCGCGAGAGATAATTCCATCAATTTTTCCATCAAAATTTCTTTTGTTGGGTGTCAATTATACAATCGGGAAGAGATTCTCTACATTTGTCATAATAAAAAATTAATTTTTTTTTTAAATTTTGCGACACCAGAGACACCTCAGGATTGGGGGTTTGTGACAATTCAAAGTTAAGGATACATTGAAATGAAAAACTTAAAACCCAAACAAGTGCTTAATTATAAAACATGCCTGTTATGGAAGAAAATGCCACCAACCTACATTACTCAGGATTGAAAAGGGCATCTGGTTTCCAGACCACATAGCCTATAAAGATAGCTCACAACTTAAGGTTATGCAGTAATTCTAGTGTGATTGCAAAGTGAAACCTTACTCATGTATCACTCTGACACATCCCATGTGTTCAGGAATAATAATATCAACAAGTATTTGTTTGTGATGTGGAGATCAAACATACGGCATTGGGGTCACTAATAAATTTTCGGACTGTTTTTATGATGTGTCTGACCCCCACTGCTTAAAATTACCTCCAGGAAGAAATTTATTCACTCCAGTGCCACCTGATAATGGACAATGCTCCTCTCATCGCTCAGATTTGCAAGAGCAAATTTAAGAGTTATATTAACTTCATAAAATTTAAATTTTATCCTTCCTAATACATACCCTCTCCTCAGAGCGCAAGGACCAGCAGTCCATTTCAAACTTTATAAAAAAACTCTACTAACAAAAGCAGTTTCAAAGGTGCTTTGAGTGACCTCAAAACACTCAGTATGTCGCCAAGACATTTCTGGAGGAATCCACTTCACTATCTTTCATTGCATCAGCCTTATAGTAAAGCTTGGATGGAGTGACTTCCAGACTTTAACACGGCTTGAAGATAACTGTGGCCACAATGTGTACAAGAGAGGATTTTGAAGGGTTTGGGGCAAACCCTCAGGAGTCTATTCCAGTTGTGTGAATCAATTGTGTCATTGGGGAAGTCACCATGGGTTTGGAGGTTGTCTAGATGTGGAAGAGCTGGTGCAGAACAACGTTGAAAACTAACCATTGCATAGGCTGCAAGAGCTTAAGTGCAAAAGCCACAGATCACAGCTCAGAATGTCATCAGAACAGAGGAAGAGAGATGGAGGATAGTGGCCTTAAATCAAGGATTAAGGAAATGTGTACAATGAGTTTACAAAGGATCAATCATATATGGATGAATATTATCCGGTCACAGCTGTCAAACCATATTGGAGCAACATGTACAATGACACTCTTTGTTCCCCATTTTAGGGAAAATCCTAAGGCAAAACGTGAGAAACAGAGCTATTTGGACAAATAATTGCCCGACAGGGTCCAGATGATTCTCAAGCTGGTCCTAGTGGCAATTAAAACCCAAAAGGGAGGTATAACCCCACAAAGGAATTGGTACCCTGAATCCTTTGCTGAAAAGGGATTCCCTTCAAACATTAAACAGCTGAATCCTCCCCTGCTACTGGCACATCACTCATCAACTACTCCACAATAAAGGTAATTGCATTTTAATTTATTGTTTAGTTTGCATGCACCATTCATTTCTACATAGGAAATGTATATTTCATGTAAAAAAAAAATAATTGTTAATACTTTGGGTTGTCTGGAACGCTTTAATTCTAATTCCATTATTTCTTATGTGAAGAATTAATGTCGACTAACAAGCAACAGAGGGCTAGTTCTCTCTGGAACAGATTAAAGCCATTGGTCGAGATTCCACTGTACACCGCAAAGTGCTGTTTTACACCATAAACAAGGTGCTGTTTATTTTTCATTATCAATCTGTATGCTACAGGATTTTATTTTTCTGTACACAAACCCAATCATCATAGTACAATTACCAATCTTTCCTTCAGCAAGATTGAACCGCTATATTTTTAGGATATATTACGGAACCAACACGGCCGCATTAACAACCAGAACTCATTATATATTATAAATTAAAAGAAAAAGTGCTAACCATAAGGTTAATACAACGCAGCAAGCAGAAGGAAGTTGAGGGTATCAGTGGTAAAAGGGAGAGGATGAATTATTGGTGTACGGAGAACAGCAATGGGCAGTGGATATGTGAAGGGCCAGAGGGTACAAGAGATTAGATAGAAAGGGCTGAGGGGAAGGTCGAAAGTTATCATCATCAGAGTTTAGTGGATAAATCAGTCATTGTTGTTTTCAATAAGTCAATGAAGAGTCAGGATTATTTGAGGTCCATCATTGAAATGGAGGCAAAGAAAGTATATGTAAGCGGAGACAATGTTGGAGGTAAATTCTGCATGCTCGTTTGATAGAGAGGGACAGGCCTAACAGAATGTGCTAACCGATACTGGAACCTGATACTTTCACACACAAGAGGAACAGGGTGCCTCCTACCAATGAGATACCCTGATAATATGATTGTAGCACAATGCAAAGAAGGGAGAGAGTAGTCCTCCAACCTCACACGTGATACAAAATACGGCCATTAACCTATACACGGTTAATAGACTGGAGACTTTGTTAACGATCAGAGTAGATCATGTTGTTCCCAGACGGGTGCAGTTGGGTAAGCTACTACAGCAAAATAGTCAATAAATGAATAACAAAAAAAAGGACATACAATACCTGTGACTGGAACGATACACAAAATAACCCGCATATAAAAGAGAGAAGCTTACGACGACGTTTTCGGTCTCGACTACTTGGACCATTAACAAAGTCACACTAACCAGAGGTGAGCAGGAGACGGCTATATATAGGCAGGAAGAGGTGGTGGTATTTAGTAGTTAGTAGTATAGTATTAGTACAAGATTGTATATATACAATTCTTGAATTATAAACAATTCTTGTACTACTATCTACTACCACCACCTCTCCTGCCTATATATAGCCATCCCTGCTCCACCTCGTTAGTGTGACTTTGTCAATGGTCCCCAAGTCGGACCGAAACGTAGTCGTAAGCTTCTCTCTTTATAATGTGCGTGTAATTCATAAAGGAACACCTCTATATGAATCTGGTAGGTGAATGTACTGCTGATCGTGCAGCAGTATCTGCCTGTTCATTGCCCTGTACTGTCAAAATGTCAGGGACTCCAACAAATAAACAATATGAACATCATGCGCGAGAGGGTAAGAGCATTCCGACAGGTTGGTAGGTAAGACACAAGGCAACATTTAGGCAACTTTATTCCAAAACAGTTCGCCTACACAGTAGGCTTCTTCATCGAATACAGAAAAGTAGGCATGAAACAGTATAGATGAAGACGATGTTATCTACATCCATCACCCTTGAAGTCGTAAGAATTTGTGGTGTCATTTTTCCCCTCGGCCGTGGAGAAGTTCAGTTTTCATAGGTCAGGGAACTCTCTGAGATCAAGCAGTACAGTGCCGGAACTTAATAATATCGGAAGGAGAGGTGCCAGAGTAGTAGTAGTAGTAGTAGTAGGTGAGAGTGTAGAGCCACTGAGAGATTAGGTCCTCACAGATCCAACAGTTCTCTCTTGAAAAGGTTGTCTAAGGCTTTTTTCTGTACCACATGCCTCTAGGTACAAAACCCTTAGACAACGTCCTTTCAAGTGAGAACTGGATGGATCTGAGAGGCCTACCTCTCAGTAGCTTACACTTCTACACTACTACTACTACTACTCTGCACCTCTCCTTCCGACAGTATTTAAGTCTCCACACTGTCGCTTGATCTTCAGAGAGTTCCTGACTATGAAACTGAACTTCTCCAGGCCGAGGGACTGACAACCTCAAATTCTATGACTTCAAGGGTGATGGACTGATTACATCATCTTCACATCTCTACTGTTCCTGCCTACTTTCTGTATTCGACTGAAGAAGCCTACTGTGTAGGCGAAACGTTTTGGAATAAAGTTGCCTAACTGTTGCCTATGTGTCTTACCTACCAAAAAACAATATCTTTATGCTTGGTAGAGACACGGCATAGCCAACGTTGGATACGGAGAACTTAGGGCTGAGGTGTACCAAATTTTTGTATAGCCTGTAAAGCACTAAGGGAATCTGAGACAACCACAAATGATGACAAAGGCATAGATGCAATACGGATAAGTGCTGCAAGAATGGCATAAAATTCAGAAGTAAAAATGCTAGCCGAAGGTAGCAAATGCCCTCGCACGATGCTGTTTGGAAACACTGCTGTGAATCTGACACCATCAGAAGACTTAGAGCCATCTGTGTACACTGCGATGGCATGAGAATGAGAGTGGAATTGGTAAAGAAAAAGAGAGCGGGAAGCTACCATAGGCAGTTGGGCTTTCGAGCAAGGGAGTGAGAAAGAACAGACTCAAACAGCTGGAACTTCCCAGGGGGTAGATAAAAGTGAGATGCTACCACAAACATAAAAAGGTGGCAACTGAAGAGAAGACAAGAGCAAATGTAGGCAAAGAGAGGAGGGACGGAGAAAACAGGGGTGGCGAACAAATAAAGAATGTCTACTAACATCAGTGACCATTCTATAAATGGAAGGATTGCGGAGATCATGAGAGCATACATAGTAGTAAAGGCAATGGGCATCATGGCCACTGGACAAGGATGGAACGTTTGCTTCTGCATAGAGGCTCTCAACAGGGGAAGAGCGAAAAGCACGAAGGTATAAATGTAATCCTTGGTGATGGATGGGGTTAAGGCTAGAGAGAGTAGCAGGAGAGGCCACTGAATAGATCTGGTCACCATAACCGAATTTCGATAAAATGAGGGTGGAATGTAGGTGAAAGAGAGTTTGACAATCAGCTCCTGATGAAAGACGAGCAAGGGTTTTAAGAAGGTTCAGCCGGCTGTGACAAGTTGCCTTCAGAGAGGTAATGTGAGGTTTCCAGGATAACCTATGGTGAAAGAGAAGGCCTAGAAACCTGACTGTATCACGTTCAGGGATACGGGAGCAATAGAGGTACAAAGGATGATCGGAGATGACAGAGCGTCTAGTGAAAGTAATCTGGCGAGTTTTGGTACTGGAAAATTTAAACCCATATGTGGTGGCCTAATTGGAAACACAGTCGACTGCATGCTGGAGAAAAGCTGCAATGAGGTGACAGTCAGTGCCTGCACAAGCAACAGCGAAGCCATCAATATAGAGCGATGACCAAATATTGGATGGAAGACTAGAGGCCAAATCATTTATAGCAAGAAGAAAGTGCTGTGCTCAGAACACATCCCTGGGGGACACCTTCAGCTTGGATAAAGTCCGGGGAGAGCACATTATTAACCCGAACACGGAAATGTCTGTCAGTTAAAAAGTTCTTAAGGAAGGATGGTAGATTGCCTCAGAGGCCTAAGGAGTGGGCTTGGGCCAAAATATTATACCTCCAAGTTGTGTCATATGCCTTCTCAAGGTAAAAAAATATGGCGATAACTGACTGGTTATTTGCAAAGGCATCATGAACATATGTATCCAAGTGTAGCAATGGGTCTATGGAAGAACAGCCCTTACGAAATCCATATTGATGAGTGGAGATACTGTTGTGCGTCTCTAAATACCATATTAACATTGATTTACCAGACATTCCATCACTTTGCAAACTGCACTGGTAAGAGCAATGGGATGATAGTGAGAGGCATCATGTCCCGTAGTACCCAGTTTGTGGAAAGGGAGAACAATGGCAGATTTCCACAGCTGGGGAAGAACTCCTTGTGACCAAATAAGATTGAAGAGATGTAAGATGACTGCAAGGGCTGACTGACGTAAATGTTGTAACATCCTAATATGGATGTCATCAGGCCCAGCTGCCGATGATCAGCAAGCTGAGAGTGTTGCCTCCAGTTCCTGAAGTGTAAAAGGCATATTATACTGTTCTCTGAGAGAAGAAAAGTCCAAGGGTGCTAACTTTCTGGCAGACCTTGAGGAAAGAAACGAGGGGCATAGATGGAGCCACCAAGAAATACAGACCAGATGACTGCCAATTTCAATTGTAACATCAAGAGGGTTTGCTATATCAACATTAGCGACCCATAGAACAGTAGCCGGGTCAGGAGAGCATTTACTTCTTAATTTCCTCATTTTTTTCCAGACTGCACTCGTAGAAGCAGAGGTGATGGTAGAAACTTAATCTCGCCAGCAAGTGCGTTTAGCATCACAGATGACACGGTGAGTGGCTGCACGCTTCTGCTTAAAATCAAGAAGTCTCTCAGTGGTTATATTGTACTGGTACCTGCCCCACGCGGTGTGTTTCAAATGTACTGCACAAGCACAAGCAGGAGACCAAGGCACGCATTTATGAGAATGCCTGCCCGAGGTCTGGGGTATAGAATGAGAAGCTGCGGTTAAAACGAGGACGAGAAGAGGTGTAAAAGCTCATCAATGGAGGACGAAGAACCTCACTAAAAACAGTCAGTTGAGAGTAAAGGTCCTAATTTGCTTGATCAAATTGCCAGCGTGGGCTACGGAGAGGTGGTGAATATGAAGGAGAAGTAAGATTGATTGGAAAATGATTGCTATCATGTAAGTCCGGGAGAACAGACCAGGTGATGTCTAGTGTGGCAGAGAAAGAGCAGACTTAGAGATCAATGCAAGATAGAGTATGAGTACGAGGATCAAAATGGGTGTGAGTACCTGTATTTAAAACATGGACGGGGTGGGAAGCAAGAAAAGCCTCCAACTGAATGCTACAGGAATCACAGTGAGACCCCCAGAGGAAATGATAGGCATTAAAATCACCAAGTAACAGAAGTGGTGGTGGTAAGGATGAAACAAGAAAGGCAACATCCGGGATAGATAATGCCCGAGAAGGAGAGAGATACAAAAGAACAGAGTGTATATCACTTATGCAAGTGGATACGGGCTGCTGTGTAATGCAGCAAAGTACAAACAAAATAGCTGATGGTATGGAATATTTAGTGCGTAGAAGAAGGGGACTTTCATTAAAGGTCCCGTCAGAAAAAGGGGTCCGAAAAATACAATAATTATAGCTGAGATGGGATACATAACAGCAGAGTGTAATTTTGGTTCATGTAAGCAAACACCAACAACGGAAAACGGGAGGAACTCTGAAGTCACCCCGAATTTCCCGAGGCCGCGTATATTCCATGTAAGTAGGCCATGATAGGCAATGATAAAGATAAAATAAATTCCACAGGTAAGGGTACCTACAGACTAGGGGGGTTAGAAAAGTCTACATGCAGTGGCAGCGGAAAACGTTCAAGCAGCAAAGGAGCGGTGTGCTGCAAAGAGAGGAGTTGCGCAGTTTGGGGGAGTGGAAAGAGAAGGAACAGGGGGTGGATCAGTGTCCATTGATGGTTTGGTCTCTGCAATATATTCAGAGATAGCTTCAAGTGTTTTGGAATTCAAAGACGTTATATGGGAGACAATATTGGAGATGGAAAGGAGGAGGATGAGTAAAGATTGGAACAGTAATGGACTGTACCAAAAGGGGGGGGTGAAAAGGGTGGAGGGAACTGGGGGAAGAAGTGTGGGAGGGGATAGAAGGGCAGAAACTGGAGGTGGCAGAAGAGGAAGAAACTTGGGAGGGAGCAGGGGAGGAAGGTACAGTACGAGGAGGAGGGTGAACCTCCCAAATTGTAACAGATTTATTGAGAGGGGAAGGGTCAGGTACAGAGACCAGGAAGGTAAAATGGGGGGGAGGAAGAAGGGATGGAGGGGTTAAAGTAGATTTGAGCAATGGAGTTTTTTGGGCTTTCGAGAAGTAGAGGGACAATTGGGAGGAGGTGTTGTAGAAGTCTTGTCGATACCGGGGCTTGTGAGGGGAGAACACGAAGAAGCGAGAACAGATGAGGTATTGAAGTAGGGACTTTGAGCCCAGGACAGCAAAAGAAATTAGAGACAAAGGGTGACTATGGGAGGGGTGACCACATAGGAAGTTTTTAGAAGATGGGATTGCGGAAGTGGGGGGATGCTTAGAAACAAGAGAATAAGAAATACGCTGCAGTCCCCCATGGAGATGCAGTTGAGAAACTGCCATAGAATAAAGGAGACCTTCAGCTTCTTTGAGGCAACGGATTTCTCGCTCATTTAATTCTCAAACCCATTCAAACTGTACACCGTAAGAGAGCCAATATACGATCAGTTGTCAAGGCTAGAGCAGGGAGCGGACTGACTATCTGCCAGTTTGTTGACTGTCATCAGATTGGATCACCTGATCCAAACGTCAGACAGCCAGACATAAACAATTGAACAATTCACCGGATGGTTCCGAGACTTACGCTTTACGTATATACATAATAATCCTACCTAACAATAATAATAATAATAATAATATAGAGATAATACCATGGTATTTTTTATATATTTTAACATATAATAATATTAATGCTGAAAGTCTATTTTAGCTATTTAAAAGGGGAAATTTCGCACTATAATATTAAGTGATGAACATATTCTTTAAAAATAGTTAAATATCAAAGGATAACCAATCTCCAAGATATAACCCCCCCCCTGTACGACAATAGGTCGCAGTAGGGAGTTTGCAAGCATCCACGGTAATATCTTCTTTATAGTAAGCATTCTCTTGGTAAATAAGGCATGTAGGACGACGGAAGAATGGAGATGAAAGAACTCGATCAGCATGGTTATTTGCCAGAGGGTGAGCTTCTGGAACAATGGCCAGAAGAACTATCTGGAGTGGCATCCATCACAATTTGAGAATAGGAGTCTCAGACATATGACTGTCAGGGTCATCCATGTGGACTTAATACTTCGTCCCATCAACGAAACGGTTTTCATAATCATACTGTCAACGAAATATGGATCCCAGGTTACAACCTATACAGATGTGACAGAGTGAACAGGCAAAAGGGGGGGGTTGGCCTGTACATTGCAGAGTCACTTGTTTGCACAGAACTGCTTAATGCCTCAAATGACGTAGTGGAAGTTTTAGCAGTAAAGGTCGAGAACCAAAACCTAGTCATTGTGGTAGTCTACAAGCCTCCGGATGCAACATCCCAGCAATTCCAGGAACAGCTGTTAAAAATTGACCACTGTCTGGAAAATCTTCCAGCTCCTGCACCCAACATCTTGCTCCTGGGGGATTTCAACTTAAGGCACCTAAAATGGAGGAATATAGCAAATAATATTGTTGCAGTAATAACACCAGGAGGCAGCTCTGATGAAAACTCACACTCACACGAGCTTTTAAATCTCTGCACAAAATTCAATTTAAACCAGCAAATAATAGAGCCTACTAGACTGGAGAATACACTAGACCTCATCTTCACTAACAATGATGATCTGATAAGAAATGTCCACATATCAAAAACAATATACTCAGATCACAACATAATTGAGGTTCAGACATGTATGCGTGGGCCTCAGACCGACAAAATGAGACTAGTCACGAGGGAGCATTCACCAAATTCAACTTCAATAACAAAAACATAAAGTGGGACCAAGTAAACCAAGTCCTAACCGATATAAGCTGGGAAGATATACTAAGCAACACAGACCCAAACTTATGCCTAGAACAGATTAACTCGGTGGCACTCGATGTATGCACAAGGCTTATTCCTCTAAGAAAAAGGAGGAGTAGATGTAAAATAGAAGAGACAGGCGCTCCCTTTACAGGCGACGGAAAAGAATAACAGAGCGCTAAAAGAGGTCAATATATCAGAAATGCGCGGGGAGACACTGGTCAGAGAAATAGCAAGCATCGAACTTAAGCTAAAAATCCTTTAGGAGTCAGGAATCGCGGAAGAACTAAAAGCCATAAATGAAATCGAAAGAAACCCAAAGTATTTCTTCTCCTATGCCAAATCAAAATCGAGAACAACGTCCAGTATTGGGCCCCTACTTAAACAAGATGGGTCCTACACAGATGACAGCAAGGAAATGAGTGAGCTACTCAAGTCCCAATATGACTCAGTTTTTAGCAAGCCGCTAACCAGACTGAGAGTCGAAGATCAAAATGAATTTTTTATGAGAGAGCCACAAAATTTGATTAACACAAGCCTATCCGATGTTATCCTGACGCCAAATGACTTCGAACAGGCGATAAATGACATGCCCATGCACTCTGCCCAGGGCCAGACTCATGGAACTCTGTGTTCATCAAGAACTGCAAGAAGCCCCTATCACGAGCCTTTTCCATCCCATGGAGAGGGAGCATGGACACGGGGGTCGTCCCTCATTACTAAAACAACAGACATAGCCCCCCTCCACAAAGGGGGCAGTAAAGCAACAGCAAAGAACTACAGACCAATAGCACTAACATCCCATATCATAAAAATCTTTGAAAGGGTCCTAAGAAGCAAGATCACCACCCATCTAGAAACCATCAGTTACACAACCCAGGGCAACATGGGTTTAGAACAGGTCGCTCCTGTCTGTCTCAACTACTGGATCACTACGACAAGGTCCTAAATGCACTAGAAGACAAAAAGAATGCAGATGTAATATATACAGACTTTGCAAAAGCCTTCGACAAGTGTGACCATGGCATAATAGCGCACAAAATGCGCGCTAAAGGAATAACAGGAAAAGTTGGTCGATGGATCTATAATTTCCTCACTAACAGAACACCCGAGAGTAGTCGTCAACAGAGTAAAGTCCGAGGCAGCTACGGTGAAAAGCTCTGTTCCACAAGGCACAGTACTAGCTCCCATCTTGTTCCTCATCCTCATATCCGACATAGACAAGGATGTCAGCCACAGCACCGTGTCTTCCTTTGCAGATGACACCCGAATCTGCATGACAGTTGTCTTCCATTGCAGACACTGCAAGGCTCCAGGCGGACATCAACCAAATCTTTCAGTGGGCTGCAGAAAACAATATGAAGTTCAACGATGAGAAATTTCAATTACTCAGATATGGTAAACATGAGGAAATTAAATCTTCATCAGAGTACAAAACAAATTCTGGCCACAAAATAGAGCGAACACCAACGTCAAAAGACCTGGGAGTGATTATGTCGGAGGATCTCACTTCAAGGACCATAACATTGTATCAATCGCATCTGCTAGAAAAAATGACAGGATGGATAATGAGAACCTTCAAAACTAGGGAGGCCAAGCCATGAGACATCTTCAGGTCACTTGTTCTATCTAGGCTGGAATATTGCTGCACTCTAACAGCACCTTTCAAGGCAGGTGAAATTGCCGACCTAGAAAATGTACAGAGAACTTTTTCACGGCGCGCATAACGGAGATAAAACACCTCAATTACTGGGAGCGCTTGAGGTTTCTAAACCTGTATTCCCTGGAACGCAGGAGGGAGAGATACATGATTATATACCCCTGGAAAATCCTAGAGGGACTAGTCCCGAACTTGCACACGAAAATCACTCACTACGAAAGAAAAGACTTGGCAGACGATGCACCATCCCCCCAATGAAAAGCAGGGGTGTCACTAGCACGTTAAGAGACCATACAATAAGTGTCAGGGGCCCGAGACTGTTCAAACTGCCTCCCAGCACACATAAGGGGGATTCCCAACAGACCCCTGGCAGTCTTCAAGCTGGCACTGGACAAGCACCAAAGGCAGTTCCTGATCGCGGGCTGTGGCTGTACGTTGGTTTGCGTGCAGCCGCAGCAACAGCCTGGTTGATCAGGCGCTGATCCACCAGGAGGCCTGGTCACAGACCGGGCCGCGGGGGCGTTGACCCCGAAAAATCTCTCCAGGTAAACTCCAGGTAATAAAAGAAATTTATTAACAAAAAATATTTAAAATTTTGGTTGAAATAATCAAAATTTATTTTAGGAAGTTGGGGGCGGGTTAAAAATTGCCCAAGGGGTTAGGGGGTTTTAGGGGGTGGAATTGAAATAAAAAAGGTTGGGTCTCAAGAGGACCTGAGGGGGGGGGAAGGGTAAATAAAGGGTTGGAAGGGGAAAAAAATTTTTTTGGCGAGGGCTTTAAATTCCAAGGTTTTTGGGGAGCTTTTTTCAGGACGTAATGGGGGCAAGGGTTTTTTTTTAAATTGAAGGAAAAAGAATGGAGCAAATACATTTTTGAAGGGGGTTTCGGGAAACGCACCACGGTCCTGGATGGATAATGAAATTGAAAGGGGTTAATGCTTTTAAAAAAGTGTGTAAAGCAACCCTCAAACGGGTTATAAGATTAAATTTTCCCAAAAATTTTCCTTAATGGGCCGGGGGAAAAAAAAAAAAAAAAAAAAAAAAAAAAAAAAAATATATAAATTGGGCCCTTTTTAAAGGGTTTACTATCTTTTAATTTACTTTTTAAAGGTATATTTTTTTTTTCTAGGGGCAAAAAAGGGCTCGCAATTATGTTAAGATTTCCATTTAAGTGTTGAATCTAATAAAAAAGGGTTTGGGATCCTCAGAGCCCACCTGGGGTCCGGGTGTTCTTTGATTCATAGAATTAATATAAATTAAAGGGTTGTAATCAAAAAAATACCATAATTTTAGGGGGGGGGGTTCCCAGATAAACGTAAAAATTTTCCAAAAATATTACTAGGGCAAGAGTTTCTTTCTCTACAGTGGCGAAATTTTTTTTGGACGTTTCAACTTTGAAGAAAAAAAAGATATAGGATGCAAATATCAGTAGGGGGGATTTTAAAGTAACACAACCCCCACGCTAACCTGGCATCAATAGTAAAAAAAGGGGGGTTGATTAAAAATCGGATTTTTCAATAGGGTGATGAAAAAAGAAAACCGTTTCAACCGTTTAAAAGTATCTCCAATCTTTCGACCAGCAAAACTTCATCTTACACTGGTCAACTCAGTAAAGGGATGAACCTGAAAAATTTAGGACAGAAACGCGATAATAACCGTCATTCAAGGGAAACCCTCTGTACAGACTTTATTTTGAGGGATAAAAAAATAAAAAGGGCCCAAAACTTTTACTCAACAGGAAGTACCCGCCCTGCCCCTATACAAAAACCGAGGTACTTTTTTGGGTTTGCCCAAAACTGACACTTGGTATATTTATGGTGAAGTTGATTTTTTAAACTTCTTAAATGGGGTTTCCAGGCAAATTTAAAGTGTTGCCCCCATCTTTGTAATTAACAAGATCATCTAAAAAGCACCCTTCCTTCCAAATCATTGGTCCGGTTCATCAGGGGGAAAAGGTAGAGGCCGCGTTACAAACCCCCAAAGGCATAACACGAAAATTAAAATAACCGCCTTGTATAGTAAAGCAGATTTTTTTGGGCTCATGGGTAAGAGGCACTTGGTTTTCCCTTAAAAATCCAGGCGGGTAACAAGCGGCTCCTGATCCTGTTATTAGATCATCAAAAAGGGCAGTGGGAAACCCATCCGGTACGTGAGAGCTTTAAAACCTTAGTAATCAGTGCAATTCAAAATTTCCCATCAATTTGGGGAAACTAATATACGGGCGGGGCCCCAGGACTTTTATCCGCTCTATGGTCCATGGGCAACAAGAATTTTACTTCTTTGTTTAATGCTTCTTGTTTGAGGGACTTGCCCATAAGGGCCTGTTTGCAAGGCTTAGCCCCTTTTTCATCTATGTTGTAAATTCCCAATGTAAAACCCTGGGGGACTCACAAATTTAAAAAACCTCATAACGAATATCAAGTCTTTGATATCTTTCGCTTTTTTCAATAAGGCCCATAAGAAAAGGGTATCAAAAGAGCAAGTTTTTGAATTTTTTAAACTATTCTATTGCTTTGAGTGCTGGGCAATGTACATTTTCAGTTTCGCTAAAGGAAGAACTGTGAAATTGGTACGTACTAGGGGGGAAAGCCTTAAGTTGGTTTTAGGGGTGTTAAGACGTTTGCTTTTCTTTTTCCCCTGGATTTGTAGTACATAATTTAACTCATTGACCCGCCAATCGCTTCAAAGGACCTTCGTATCTAGGACAGAGGTGCCCAGGAAAAAAATTTCTGTGCCAACCCTGTCACCTGGTTTAAAAAATGAGAGCGTGTGTTTTTTGAGACAAATTTCCCCTCAGTTTGACAAATGTTTTTGCTTTAGATTTTGGGTTTTTTTAAATGGGGTTCTGTTTTTTTTCCCGGTCAATGAATCTTTCAGAACGGCAGGGGGGTGCGACTTGGGTTCGTAAATTAATTCAAAAGGACTAAACCCAGTGCTTTCTTTTTCGCTTTCCCCTTTAAAGGGGAACAAGGAATGGTTTCCCCCCGTCCTAATCTCGGGAAAACTGCTGCGCACGCTTCAACTTGATTTTAATGTTTGATGAAATCATTTGAGGGTTCTTGTGACTGGGGGGAAAGCAACAGAAAAAACGGACTTAATTCCGAGCAAGATAAGGCATGCGAAACATTTAAAGGGAAAATTTGAAACTTGATCGGGTTGAATTTCGGGAATCCCCCCCTGAGAAAATTTTTTGCAAACTCGAACAATGATGCAAAATTAATTTTTTTCAAAGGGGAAACCTCTGGATATTGAGTAACGACATCCATAATTGTAAACAAATATTGATTCCCTTTTTTTGTCCCGGGTAACGGACCAACACAATCTTTATCAGGCGTGAAAGGGCTCACCCTTGACGGGGAACGGAATGTGGGGAACTGGTTTGGGGGTGTGTGCGAAAGGTTTGCGGCATTTGGGAACTTGACAAAATTTTTGATAGCTTTCCACAGTTCTCCTTCATTTTGGGCCCAAAGAAAATGCTTGGCATTTTGCCCAGCATTTTTTTTACTCCCAAATGTCCTCCCAGGGATATGGTGGGCAAAAAAATGCCAATTCTCTAAAGGTGTTTTGGTAGCACTACTAATGTTGCTGTAAGACAGATGTCATCAGAAGACAAAGAGACTTTTCCCTTTCTCATTTAAAACCATTAGCAAGATATAACCCAAGGGCCCGTTGTTTTCATAATATATATCAAAAGATTTTGATGAGGGAATTACTAGTGATATGAGCAAATTCGGAGACACAAAGATAGGGAGGGTAATTGATTCAAACGTAGATATTATAGAACTTCAGGGGATTTAAACAAAACTTATTCTTGGTCAGAAAAGTGGCGATGCAGTTCAATGTAGTAAAAGAAGGTTCTGAAAACTTGGGAGTGTCCATAACCCCAGTCATGGACCCCCCCATAACGATTACCTCCCAAGGGACCAAAAATGTAAGTGTATTTATATAAGTGTGTATGTACGTGGAATGTTTGGGGGGCTGAAAGGACTAATTACTTTAAATATTTCTTATGGGGAAAAAATTCGGTATACGGCCCTGAACATACTTTGGAGTGAAAAAATATCGTTAACCGGGGGTCCACTGTACTTATAAGTTAAATGATGTAGAACTTGGCCATACAGATTGCGAAAAGGACTTGGGGGTTATGGTTAGCAGCAACCTTAAACCAAGACAGCAATGCCTAAGCGTACGTAATAAGGCAAATAGATTACTGGGATTTATATCAAGAAGTGTAAGCAACAGAAGTCCAGAGGTCATACTGCAGCTTTATACATCATTAGTAAGGCCTCACCTAGATTATGCAGCTCAGTTCTGGTCTCCATATTGCAGAATGGACATAAATTCGTTAGAAAACATTCAGCATAGGATGACTAAATTAATACATAGCATTAGAAATCTTCCTTATGAAGAAAGATTGAAGACTCTTAAGTTACATTCACTTGTTAGACGAAGAATGAGGGGAGACCTGATCGAAGTGTATAAGTGGAAGATAGGTATTAATAAAGGGGATATTAATAAGGTCTTGAGGATGTCTCTCCAAGAGAGAACCCGCAGTAATGGATTTAAATTAGATAAGTTTAGATTTAGAAAGGACATAGGAAAGTATTGGTTTGGAAATAGAGTAGTAGATGAGTGGAACAGTCTACCTAGTTGGGTTATTGAGGCTGGGACTTTGGGTAGTTTCAAATTTAGGTTGGATAAGTACATGAGTGGGAGGGTTGGATTTGAGTGGGACTTTCACATCAGAGCTTATTTCTTGGGTGGCATTGAAAATTGGGTTGGGCAAATGTTTTGTTAGTGGGATGAATTGTAAAGGACCTGCCTAGTATGGGCCAACAGGCCTCCTGCAGTGTTCCTCCTTTCTTATGTTCTTATGTCAAGGTCTTGGGTGTCGTCTTCTGTAATAGCTATCTCTCGTAATTTCTCTAGGGATGGATCAAGGAACTGATCCCTTATTGAATCTTCTTTCGATAGCATTTTAATATCAGAATCTTGAAAAGGGCCAATCATAGAATATTTCAGATTTGAAGATCCGGGTTGTAAGGATTGGCTGAACAATAAACCGAGACCTAAATCCTCGCCTTCGCTTAGGCCCTCAGTTGACAAAGGATTTTGAGGCGCTCTAGACATTGCTCTAGTTATAACATTGAGAGGAAATCAGGTAGGAGCCTCTTTTCGAGCTTCTACGGCATAGTTAATGTCAGTAGAATTATCAATAACTAGAGGCTCTCGGCTTATACCCGGATAGTCTAGATCATTGCCTATGAGTAAGTCAACGCCCTGAATAGGAAAAGTTTCACTGGATATACCGACCGACACAAAGCCAGTATAGGTTGGTGTTTGGATGAATATCCTGTGGAGAGGCATTCTTATAATGGTGCCTCCATAGGCTTCTAATAACACATCTAGCTTGGTGTGAGTCATATCACTTATGGGAAGTATGCTCTCCTTTAATAAGGTTAAATAACTTCCAGTATCACTGAAGGAATTAACTTCAACTAATTGAGCCTCGTCTATCCCAACTTTCACTTTAGCAAAGTAGGGACTCATAGCTGAGTGAATATCTTGTTCTGAAATAGCTCTAGTATTGAGTCATCTAGAATGACTACTGATTCGCTCCTGCGAACCTTGTTCGGTACTAGGGTTCAGTTTCTTTTGAGTTGTCGATGAAGATATTACTTGAGTTGGGAAATGAAGTCGCTCGTTTCTGGTATCCCTCTCTAGCCAATAACAGTGTTTCCTTAAATGCCCTTTTTTATTACAATAAGTGCAGTTCAACTCACTGTTATGCCTTAGTGGTTTTGAACTTTTCCTAGAGTTAGATCTAAATTTATTATTAATGGGTGTGGAGGCAACATAGGAGGTCGGGCAAGGATTCTGTATGTGACGTATCTCCTTAAGATTAGATCGTCCTTTCTTAGGGGCATATTTAGTCACTGTTTCCTTACTTTTTGTTTCGCCAATCAATTGTTGAGATATTTCATAATTATCGGCGAGCGAGGCTGTTTCTAGTATATTTACTATGGAGCAACTAATCAAATACCTATGCAAGTCTTCTGGTAAATTATTATAGAAATCCTCATGCAGGATCAACTGGGAAAGATTTTCCATAGTTTTACAGTTAGAAGCTCTACACCATCTCTCAAAAGCGATTTTCTTTTCACATGCAAAATCTACATACGGCTGAGTTGGCTGGCGTTTTAATGCTCTAAAGGTTTTTTGATAACTTACTGGGAGATCATAAGCCTCAAGGATAGCCTTCTTAACGGAATCATAATCCACATACTTCTCAAAAGGTAACGTAGCCGTACAACTTTGAGCTTTACCAGACAACGAAGTTTGTAATAAAGTTGCCCAGTGTTGTTGGGACCAGCGCAAGCAGTGCTTGATTCTCAAAGACTTCAAAATAAAATTCAAATCTCCGTCATTAACCCTTTCAGGGTCCAAGGCCAAAAATCTGAAGTCATGCACCAGTGCCCAAGAAATTTTGAAAAAAAAAAAAATTGTTTTTCTTACAGAATTAAAGAGCATATTTTTGTGAAGGTAATAAAACAAAAAAAAATTAAATCTGATCAGTACTTACCGAGATACAGTGCCAAGAAGTTTGTAGAAAATGATGTGGTGGTGGCCCAAAATCGACGAATTCCACATATGCGTATTATATTATTTTGTTGTTTTAGTTGTTTTTTTCTTTTTTTTTCCAATTTTTTTCTATTCCTACTAACATTTTGGGGCCTGAGAGACCAATACTGTATATAATTTATATATATATATACTCACTGTATTGAACACAATAACCGCACTAAAGTTATTATCATATTATTGTTTACCACTGTTGTTTTATTACAATAAACATGCACAAATGTTGTATAATATAATGTTCTATCGTATATTTACATATTTAAATCACTGGACATGGTTTTAGAACTGCTGGGGCTTGTGGAACTCCCTTTAAACAAGGCACCTGCACAGAGGCACCTTACATTCCTCACACATAAACCGAGTGTCTTTGCGTCTTTTTTGCCGTCCGTTTTGTTTGTGCACAGACAATGCATCTCTTCTGAGCAAATTTCTTTTGAGTTGAAGGAACTGTATTATGAAATGAAACACCTTCTCTCCTCAAACGCTTGGGTATATTGTGTGAATTCGAGACCATGTTGTATTGCAAAGGGGTTGGGTTTTTCCCGGTACTTCATTATGAGTTGTCTGACAACAGACAAACAAAATTCACCATACGGTGGTCTGTTACCAGTCTTTATTTGGTACATATTATATGCATTTTAGCATTGAAAGTCCATGAGATGGAAGAAAAGTTTCACGTACCACTTGTAACTCTTACGAACACAGTCAACAAAACCAATTCTGAACGTCACACTTGTCAAAACCCAAACGCATGTTTTTGTGTATAATCAATCACTGACACTGGTTTTCGAATACGTTCATTAGTCACTTTATCAACTTTGCCATGTCTTGCATTTCATTACGGTGAATGGTTTTCAACAATGTGACATCTCGTTTGTCATGCCACCGTAATGCCATGATGTCATTGGCAGTAAACACCTGCGTTGAGCCTGGGCATATGTTTACGATTAGAACGCACTGTGCCACAACACATCTGTCTTGTTCACTTGCATGAAATCATGAGTAATGGGCTTGTGTACCAGTTATCGGTATATAATGTATGCCCTTACCAAGATAAGGTGCCATCATGTTTCTCACTACGTCACCTGAGATACCCAATAACATCTTGGTATCTTTCAATGTTTTACTACCCGTGTATACAACAATATCCAACACCAGGCACTGTCACAATCACAGAGTACAAACAATTTTATACCAAAGCGGTTCCTCTTGCTCGGTATATACTGCTTGAATGACAGTCTACCTTTGAACAAAATCAAAGACTCGTCAATTACAAGATTCTTGAATGGTAAAAGTATATCCTGAACTTTTGTTAGAGATACATGAAAACATTTCTAATCTTGTATAACCTGTCACTTCTGTCAGGCCTGGTTTTGTCAGAGAAGTGCAACATACGTAACAGTAAGATAAACCTGTTCACTGGTATTATTTCACTGAAGGATGGGGTACAAATTAGCCGATCTGTGGACCAGTATGCTTTTATATTATGCTTATAGACGTGAGGCATAAGCAATTATTGTTGCAAAAAGCAAATACATTTCTGCAACAGTCGTCTCTTTCCACCTGTGTAGACTTGACTGTGGTGATAAGATCGTATTTGCCATGGTGTACTGAAAATACTTATTACTTTCCCTGGCAATAATTTTCCAAACCCGGGTCATTATTTTGGGTCACTAATTATCAAACCGTAAAATTTTCCTTCATTTCCCACTTCCACATTTCAAAAAACTATCAGACAGAAGGGGAGTCTAAATTTTTTCCGGGTGAGAGCTATTTCGACGAGGCATGGTGAAAAAGGGTAATGAGCCGCTTTCCCACTGCTAGCAGGGGCCTAGATTTTTGTTTACATCACACCCACGGCCAGACCCATTCTCCAATGTAGCCTATGACGCTTTCGCGCTAAATTTAAAGGGCCCCCACTAGAATTTTGGCGTAGTCTAGGGTTTGGACATCACCGAAAAGCCGAATCTAGGGGACGGACCCTAAAAAGGGTTAAACCTTGGAACCAAGAAGGGGCTTTTTGCATATTGAAAGCATCTTTTAGAGGATTCTTTACATCTTTCACTCACTTACCTTGTTGTTGTTGTTTTATATAGCGAGCTTTTTCCCTTTAAAAGTCTTCTTCATTTTTACTTTTGACCTCAATATAGCATCTGTAAAATAAAATCTCTCTAATTTCTCAAACTGATTTTGAGAAAAAAGCCCTGACAGTATCGAAAATGGGGGAATTGAACTGGGGTACGGGAAAAATACCTTTGGACATGCACCTGGGTTGACAGACGACCATTAATAGGAATTCCTTCAGTGAGGGGTGAATTGGAACAGCGGCGCCCCCGCAATACTTCATCTCTTTACTAAACCAAAAGCGAGACCTAATCTATGGATTCAATTTCAAATAAACTCCTTGAAATTTTTCTTCTAAATTTCCAACTCGACTGGTACTTACTTAAAAAACTAAATTTTCGAGTCAGAATCTTCTCTACATATAAAGGGGTCCCCGGAAACAATTTGTTTCAAATTTTTGCCCTTACTTTGGCGGGAAATATCTATGTATGGAACCCCAATTTAAGGGGCTATCGCCAGCATTTTTGAATTTTAAAGGGAGTCAGCTTTGACATGTTAAATCTTCAAATAATTCTTTTAATGTGATCTTCCATGATCAAAATTTTGAAATTAGCTAAAGATAAATTCCCCAGTATATAGCTTTAAATTGTTTTTTTAATCAATGTCTTAGAACAACAGAGATCCCGGACAGGTACCCCCCTTTTTGCAAATAAAAATTTTAAAAAACTTTAAATGTGGTCCCCGTTACATTTTTTTTTTTAACAAGATTTTGATCCGAGTTATTTAAAGGTATTTTAAGTCTAGGGGGAAAAAATTTCAACTGGGAAACTCCATGAAAATATCAAAATTTTTTAAAGTATTTAAACACAAAAACCTTATCTTTTTCTCTGAGTTAAGAAAATTTAAAACTTTGTACAAAAAATTTACAAATACTTTAGTTTTTAAAACATGGAAATACCACATTTAAAAAGGAAGATTAATTATTCTTCCTGTAATTAAGTCCCTCACTAACTTTTTCTGTCTTAACAAACTGGTAAACTCAAACACAAAATAACAAAAATTCCAAAAAGCCTTTAACTGGCCAAAAGAAATAGAAAGCAAGAGTTTGTCTGAAAGACTTTCCTCTAGGATTACAAAAAAATGACCAAGAATATAAATTCAAAAGAATCTTCAGACAAGGGAAAAACGAGTCGCTCAAGCTACTGGACCCCCGCATACCGTTGGCTCCATAACGATTAATCCACATACCGCTTCTTTAATCGCAAAAATTTCCCCTCGCAAAAACCCGCTTAAAAACCCGCCCCATGTTTTTCCAGACCGCCCAATGTCCCCTCACCACCTCACATGGCCGCCGGGTGGCATTGTTTACCAGCCACCTCCGCGGTAACATCCAACATACAATCGAATATTTCGATTATACAGTTTTTTTCGTGCTTTTCTGGAAAATAAGTGACCATGGGCCCCAAAAAGCTTCTATCCCCAAAACCCTACAAAAAGGTGGAAAATTTCCAATAGAGTGGGAATCATTGAAAATTTAAAAGTTAGGCTATGCCGATGGCCGGTTGTACAAGAAACCCCCCAACCCCATCCCCCACTAAATTTGGGCACCAAAAAGGGGCATAAGAAGCTTTTTTTCCCCAAAGGTTTAACTGTGTTTTCGAACAAAGATCGAAATGATGGAAGATGTTGAAGACTCTTATTGGGGGATAAATGAAAAACACTAGCAGAGATAGCGCTCTCAACATCATGACAAAAAAGGCTGGGAATTGCATAGGATTTAATTAAAAAAATGCCTGCAACTAGTGATGATGTGAGTAAATTTTAAGGCCAAAAAGGGTTTGGGTTTGAGAGATTTAAGGGCGTATGGCATACATAGTGGAAAGGCAGGGTGGGGCTCCCATTGGGGACCACAAAGCGGCTGAAAAATATTGCAAAATTTCAAGGATAACTGGGGCTAAAGGGCTGAAACCGAACAAGTGTTTTTTGTATGAACACCGTTTTGAAAAAAATCCCAAAGAGGACCTACATTACTCAGAGAAAAGGCACTCCCGGGACATAACCTATGAAAGACAGGCTTACTTTTGAGGGTTTTCCCAAATGCTACGGTATTGAAAAGTTAACCTTTATTATTTTATCCTCTGAAACCCCCAGAGCATTCAGCAAAAAATGTCCTAAAGGAAATTTGTGTGTGCTGGGAGGGCAAACAGTAAGGCAGGGGTCACAGGACTTTTTCTATACGGGTTACACCATGCTTTTCCCCCCCAATGAAAGATTACCTAACTAAAAGAAATTAGAACTTAAGGGGCCTCCTGGGTTAGACAATCCCCCGGGTCATCCTACAGACAGGCAACGACTTTATGGGGACTGAAATTCTTAACATAAAGTTTTTCCTCCTAATACCACTCCCTCCTGCAGGCCCAGGGACCACAGGTTTTTTGCAAATTTAAAAAAAACTGTACACAAAAGCTCTGTTTAAAAGGGTTCTTTGTATGACCTCAGAAACTCAACTGACTCTAAGAGAGTTTTGGAGAAGCATTTTAATATCCTCAATTGGTAAACCTTATAGGAAGGTTTGGGGAGGGAGTAAAGAAACCTTGAACTCTGCTTGGAAAAGAAACGGGGGGGGGCCAAAAATTGTAGAAAAAAGGGGTTTTTTAAAGGGGTTTAGGCTCCCCCTGAGGGGTTTAAGCCAGTTGAGGAATCCATTGGGGCATTGGAAAAAGCCCTTGGGGTTGGAGGTTAGGGGGGAGGATGTAAAGATTTGGTGGAAGGACAAGAAGAACTAACCACGATAGCTGAAGATCAACTTAAAACAGCAAGGGGCCCCAGACCTGGGGAAAACGGGTTCAGAGGAGGGGAGAGAAATTTGAAGAATTGCCTACTAAAAAGATTAAGGAAATCTGTGCAATGTGGCTAAAAGTGAAAACCCTTTATGGATGAAATCACCCTCACACAGATTGAAGCCGTGTTGGCAACCTGTAACTGACAATTGGAAAACATTTTTGGGGAAGTCAAAAGGAAACAGAGGTACAGGCACTTGAAAATTTAGTTGTGCAAAGAAGTCCTGACCTGAACGGTCCAGGGGCTTTAAAAAGAAAAAGGGAAAAACCCCAGAAAGGCCGACACCTCAAGTCAAAAGGAAGGGGTTTCCCCTCTAAACCTAACACTCTCCTCCCCTCCTCCCATCCCTAAATCACCCCAAATTTTCAATAAAAAAAGTGTCACGTAATTTGGCATCCCTTTTTTCAGTTTGTGTGATTAAAATTAACATTTCATGTGGTAAAAAAAATTTTTTCATACTTTGGTGTCTTGCACGGGGTTTAATTTGATTTCCTTTTTTAGGGGGGAAAATTTCATTCCATACCGTTTAAATTTCACATCCCAAATGACCCCTCTTGAAGGATTAAAATCGGTATGCGGGGTCCACTGAAATTCTCAAACCCTTCAAACTGTACCCGTAAAAAGCCAATATAATCATTGTCAAGGCCAGGCAGGGGGCGCACGACTACCTCCAGTCTGTTTACCGTTGCAGTTTGATCACCCACCCAAACGCAGTCCCAACAAAACAATTGAAAATTCCCCCGAGGTTTTCCCAGACTTACCTCTATATCATAATAATCCTATCTAACAAAATAATAATAATAAAATAATGGATATACCATGGGATTTTTTATATTTTTAACAGATAAAAATTATGCCAAAGTCTATTTTAGCTAAAACAGGGACTTCGCGCTAAAAATTAAGGTAAATATTCCTTACAATAGTTAAAAATCGAAGGGTAACCCAACTCCAAGGGAAGGTGTAAATGCTACTTTTAGGATTTGGAGATCTTGGGTTCCAGCTGTTCTAGAAGTCATTGCCAAAATGTCTGAAATTCTTTGGGTTTTGGTATGGGGAAATAACAGTACCACTACAAGAATTTAGGAATTTGTTTTTTTGATAGTGACAGGGAAAAGTATTGAAGTGAAAAAAGAGAAAATCACAAGCTAATGGGTTCGGCATGATATGTGGGTACCCTCTTGAGGGTGAAAAAATATCCCCACCAACGTGGGATAGGAGTGCCTTTCCAATACTATGGTCGGGAAAAATAGGCAATAAGGGAAATAAAGTAAGAAAATTTGTCCATGGCATCCCAAAAATGAGCGTGGAAAGGGAACACAACATGTTGGTCTTTTCTGGGAAGAACAGAAGGGGGCACAGAATATCATCAGACAAATTTTCGTTGGCATTTTGGAGTGGGACCAAGTTTGGGCCGACTGGGGCGGGGTTGGCTTTGAAAATTGTCACAAAACGTGAGGGGAGCCCAAAACATAGTCAAAGGAGAGCAAGGCAGACAAAACGAAGGAGTCCAAAACCCCCGGGCCCCGAAGCGGGTGTAAAAAGCTCCACAAAGTACAGGACATTAGGAGTGTCCGAAAAAGTGGCAAAAAACAGGGGGGTCAGAACAGGTGCAGTAACAAGAAGGGGTCCGGGGGGGGGGGTTTTTAATGGATGGGGCCTCCATGGTTAGGTTTTCTCCTTTTATTTGTTTTTAAGAAAAAAAAAGAAAAAGAAATAAAATAAAAAAAAAAAATACATAAAAAGGGGGGGACAGAGGGATATTCCTGGGAGAATGAAAGGACCAGAAATCTCCCCCATGCCCCCGAGGGCCTCACATGCAAGTACTGCAGATGCAGCATGAACCTGTGCCATACCCACCCTTCATCCATAACCAGCAAAACTGGGATAGCAACTTCCATCTGCTGAGCTACCTCAGAGGACAAAAGAGAGGGCGGGCCGAATATGTCACAAAAAATACCACCTTGGCCCCACCCCCCCGGGAAACCAAAAGGCAGCCCCCAGAGATCACCCGGCCCAAAGATACCCTGAAGAACCCCCTAGACCAGAGAGGGATTGGGGCATCCCCAGGGGACCAAATGCCACGGCAAACTACACCACCACCAAGACCTCACCAAATGGGATGGCCCCGTACCCTTTCCCCTACCCAGAACTACGTGCCCGTGGGGAAAAAACCCCAAAAGGGAAAAAAGAGGAAGGGGGAAAAGGAAGGGGAGGGGAGAGGGGGGAAAAGAAAAAGGATTGGGGGGGGATGGGAAGGAAGGGAGGATTGGGGGGGAATTAGGTTTAGTCTGGGAAGGAGACCACAGGTTTAAATTTCCCCAATCAAGAGCCTCTTCCCCACAAAAAGAAACCCCCTTGAAAAGGCCCAGGAACTCAAAGGTCGTTATCCTGGGGGGTAAAGGGGCAAAAAAACACAGCAGAAAAAATTGACTTTTTTCATTCTTCCCAAGTATAAAAAAATTTTGTAACATAACATATGTACATCAATATATTATGCCACCAGGGGAACAAGGAGAATTTTAGCCACTATAGAAAAGACCAGCTCAACCACCTCTAAGGAAAGACATGGGTGAAAATGTGGTTTAGCCCATCAAACCCTTTACAATGCCAGATCCCCCCTTCTCACTGGCTCAACCTAGATGCTGAACGATAATAGGGCCCCGTCACTGAACCTTATACTGGTTCGCTGGTTGGGGAGGTAAACCATTAATGAGGGTGTGACAAAGCACCGAATAAAAAATTACATACCTTTGCATGCCACAATGGCTTTAAAGGCATAATAATGAGACGGGCCTCAAAAAAGGGTTAAAAGAAAATGTCCCCAAAGTTAGTGAATAAAATCATTTAAACCCTTGAGGTCACAGGCCCTCCCAGACTCTTCTCAGGGGCGGCCAAAATTTTTAAAAAAAAAAAAATTTTTTTTTATGA
>NC_069429.1:29422526-29459957 GCF_026875155.1 Cherax quadricarinatus
AGGTTTGCTTTCCCTGTCTGTCTCAACTAATGGATCACTACGACAAGGTCCTAAATGCACTAGAAGACAAAAAGTATGCAAATGTAATATATACAGACTTTGCAAAGCCTTCGACAAGTGTACCATGGCATAAAAAGCGCACAAAATGCGTGCTAAAGGAATAACAGGAAAAGTCGGTCGATGGATCTATAATTTCCTCACTAACAAACACAGAGAGTAGTCGTCAACAGAGTAAAGTCCGAGGCAGTTTACGGTGAAAAGCCTGTTCCACAAGGCACAGTAGTCGTTTCCCACTTTTTTCCTCATCCTCAAAATCCGACATAGACAAGGATGTCAGCCACAGCACCCGTGTCTTCCTTTGCAGATGACACCCAATCTGCAGACAGTGTCTTCCATTGCAGACACTTCAAGGCTCCAGGGGGACATCAACCAAATCTTTCAGTGGGCTGCAGAAAACAATTTTAAGTTCAACGATGAGAAATTTCAATTACTCAGATATGGTAAACATGAGGAAATTAAATCTTCATCAGAGTACAAAACAAATTCTGGCCACAAAATAGAGCGAAACACCAACGTCAAAGACGTGGGAGTGATCATGCCAGAGGATCTCACCTTCAAGGACCATAACATTGTATCAATCGCATCTGCTAGAAAAATCTGCTGAAAAAAGCGAAAGATATCAAAGACTTGATATTACGTTATGAGGTTTTATTCGATGACGTCCCTAGGTGTTGTACATTGGGAATTCACAACATAGATGTACAAGGAGCTAAGCCTTGCAAACAGTCGCCTTACCTGGAGTTTACCTGGAGAGAGTTTCGGGGGTCAATGCCCCCGCGGCCCGGTCTGTGACCAGGCCTCCTGGTGGATCAGCGCCTGATCAACCAGGCTGTTGCTGCTGGCTGCACGCAAACCAACGTACGAGCCACAGCCCGGCTGATCAGGAACTGACTTTAGGTGCTTGTCCAGTGCCAGCTTGAAGACTGCCAGGGGTCTGTTGGTAATCCCCCTTATGTGTGCTGGGAGGCAGTTGAACAGTCTCAGGCCCCTGACACTTATTGTATGGTCTCTTAACGTGCTAGTGACACCCCTGCTTTTCATTGTGGGGATGGTGCATCGTCCCGCCAAGTCTTTTTCTTTCGTAGTGAGTGATTTTCGTGTGCAAGTTTTGGTACTATCCCTCTAGGATTTTCCCCGGTGTATATAAACATGTATCTCTCCCCCTGCATTCCAGGGAATACAGGTTAGAAACCTCAAGCGCTCCCAGTAATTGAGGTGTTTTATCTCCGTTATGCGCGCCGTGAAAGTTTCTTTACATTTTCTAAGGTCGGCAATTTCACCTGCCTTGAAAGGTGCTGTTAGAGTGCAGCAATATTCCAGCCTAGATAAACAAGTGACCTGAAGAGTGTCCCTCATGGGCTTGGCCTCCTTAGTTTTGAAGGTTCTCATTATCCATCCTGTCATTTTTCTAGCAGATGCGATTGATACAATGTTATGGTCCTTGAAGGTGAGATCCTCCGACATAAACACTCCCAGGTCTTTGACGTTGGTGTTTCACTCTATTTTGTGGCCAGAATTTGTTTTGTACTCTGATGAAGATTTAATTTCCTCATGTTTACCATATCTGAGTAATTGAAATTTCTCATCGTTGAACTTCATATTGTTTTCTGCAGCCCACTGAAAGATTTGGTTGATGTCCGCCTGGAGCCTTGCAGTGTCTGCAATGGAAGACACTGTCATGCAGATTCGGGTGTCATCTGCAAAGGAAGACACGGTGCTGTGGCTGACATCCTTGTCTATGTCGGATATGAGGATGAGGAACAAGATGGGAGCTAGTACTGTGCCTTGTGGAACAGAGCTTTTCACCGTAGCTGCCTCGGACTTTACTCTGTTGACGACTACTCTCTGGTTCTGTTAGTGAGGAAATTATAGATCCATCGACCGACTTTTCCTGTTATTCCTTTAGCGCGCATTTTGTGCGCTATTACGCCATGGTCACACTTGTCGAAGGCTTTTGCAAAGTCTGTATATATTACATCTGCATTCTTTTTGTCTTCTAGTGCATTTAGGACCTTGTCGTAGTGATCCAGTAGTTGAGACAGACAGGAGCGACCTGTTCTAAACCCATGTTGCCCTGGGTTGTGTAACTGATGGGTTTCTAGATGGGTGGTGATCTTGCTTCTTAGGACCCTTTTCAAAGATTTTTATGATAGGGATGTTATGCATTGGTCTGTAGTTCTTTGCTTTTGCTTACTGCCCCCTTTTGGAGGGGGGGCTATGTCTGTTGTTTTAGTAATGGGGGACGCCCCGTTCCCTGTCCCTCTCCATGGGAGGAAAAAGGCTCGGATAGGGGCTTCTTGCAGTTCTTGATGAAAAAAGGTTAAAAGGGTCTGGCCCGGGGCAGAGTGCATGGGGCATGTCATTATCCCCGTTCGAAGTTTTTGGCGTCAGGTTTAACACGGATGGGTTGTGTTAATAAATTTTTGTGGTTTCCCATAAAAAATTCTTTTGATCTTCGCCCTTTCGTTGGTTAGCGGCTTGCTAAAATACTATGGGCTGAGAGCCACTCATTTCCTTGCGTCATCTGTGGGGCCCCATTTTTTTTTGTGGGGGCCCAATAGGGCGTTGTTTCGATTTTGTTTGGCATGGGAGAAGAAATATTTTTTGGGTTTTTTCTTTTTCTTTTTTAAGCTTTTGTTTTTCCCCGGTTTTTCCTGACCCCTAAAGGATTCTTTTAGCTTAATTTTCGATGTTGCTATTTCTCTGACTGTCCCCCGCGCATTTCAAAATTTATTGACCTCTTTTAGCCGCTTGTTTTTTTTTCCTCCCCCTGAAAAGGGGAGCCCCGTCCTTTTATTTTACATCACCCCTCCTTTTTCTTAGGGAATAAGCCTTGTGCATACATGGGTTTGCCCCCAAAGTTAATTGTTCTAGGCTAAGTTTGGGGTCTTTTTGTTTTTAGTTTTTCCAGCTTAGTCTTTTGGGATGGTTTATTGGTCCCACTTTTGTTTTTGTTATTGATTGAATTTGGTGAATGCCCCCTCGGACTATCTCATTTTGTTGGTCGGGGCTCCTCGATCATGTCTAAACCTCAATTATGTAGTGATCTGGTATTTTTTTGATATGGTGCATTTTTATCAGATCATCATTGTTGTGAATTGGGGTTAGTGTATTCTCCCTAGTAGGCTCTATTATTTGGGTTTAAATTTTAATTTTTTGCAGGAATTTTTAAAACTGTGTGAGTGTGAGTTTCTCAGAGCTGCCCCTGGGTTATTTTGCAACAATATTTTTTGTTTTTTCCTCCATTTTAGGTGCCTTAGTTGAAATCCCCCAGAGAAAATGTTGGGTGGGAGCTGGAAATTTTTCCAGACAGTGGTCAATTTTTAACAGCTGTTCCTGGAATTGCTGGGGTGTTCATCCGGAGGCTTGTGCTACCACAATGACAGGTTTTGGTTCTGACCTTTATGCTAAAAATTCCCTCGTCATTTGAGGCTTAACAGTTTGTGCAAACAAGTACTTACAATGTCAGGCCAAAACCCCCCCTTTTGCCTGTTCACTCTTTTACACTGAAGGGTTTTAACCGGGATCCATATTTTTATTGTCCAGGATCCCTTTTGTGGGTTCATGAAAGCCGGAAAAAAATTTCCTTTGCCTCTGCAAGCAGTCCCCGGGAAAGGTTTTTGTTTTTTTTTTTGTTCTTTACCGTTATTTGCAAAAAAATGTTATGGGCTGGTGGTATTGTGGATGGGGGGGATATTTTTTCCGGATTAACTGATCTGTTGGTTTGGAGTGGAGGCCATCGACTGTGGTTCCCCCCAGGAAGACTGGGTTTGGTGTACGATTTCTGCCATTTCCCGCCGTTTTTTTTCCTTCCCGGCACTAAAAAAAAACCCCTTTCCCCCTTTTAGTGGCTTGGCACCCAGGGTTTTTCCCCTGGGGTGGATGTTTTGATCTTTTTGTCCCCTTTAGTGGTATGCCCCGGCAATTTTTAAATTATGCACGTCTTTCTGTATGAAAAGGGACACATTCAGGGTTTAAAACTTACAGGAAAGGGGTTTGCATTTTCCCGTTTTCATTGGGCATGGGATTTTTTTAGGGGGGTCAAAGTTGCCCTCCCATTGTTTTTCCAGTTTCCCATGCAGCAGATACCAAGTGCATAGTATGTGCAAGGGTTGGTTTCCTTGCCTGGGTTTCTGTGACTGTATTCCCTGTGGTGCAGGTTTCCCCTCTTACTTCTATCCTCCCTAGCACCAAAAATGGGGGGGCTCCCACCCGTTGTTTTTTTTAATTTTTCCTCCTATTGCTATTGGAGTCCTCTTGTTTGCTTTTCCTGCGGAAAATTTTTAGTTTGCAATATTTTTTTTATCTTATCTTTGACTACACTTGTTTCACCCTACTATGGCTGCTGTCCCCTATGAGGTCATATTTTAGTATTCCTTCCTGAGTTATAATTCACGACTACCTGGACAAAATCTCCCAGCTTCACCATTACTGTCTCCCAGGACAGTATTTCTCCAGCATTCACCATTTCTGTCTCCCAGGACAGCACATCCAGCTTTACTATTTCTGTCTCCCAGGACTGCACCCTCCAGTTCACCATTACTGGTCTCCCAGGACATCACCTACAGCCTTACAGTTTGTGACTTACTGGGCCAGTATCAAGGGCAGCAGTACCATTCAGCCAGACTTTTTATGTTCCATCTGTTGTAGAAGCTTCCAGGTTTTCTATGAAAGCAGCTTTGATGTTGTCCTCTTTTATTACCCTTGTGATTTTAGTCCCAGATTTTCCATCATTTGGGCATACCCAGAAAAAACTTCTCTGTTTTAATACTGCTTGTAGCTAGTTCTGGGACTATACTGCACAAGGGCGGCGTGACCACCAATTTCCCAAAAATGACAGTTTATCCATGTGGAAGCCCGTTTGTTTGACTGACCACAGAACTACACAGCTTCATAGTGATTTGAATGGTTGATTTACTGCAATTCTAACTAGCAACTCTTGAAATTTATTTAATACATTAAATGAAGCTCTAGCTTATTGTATTTTCTGTTTCTAATTCTTTTTGTATATTGGACAGCCTTACCGTCACGTTCCTGATTTTTAATGTTTGTGTTTATAAGGGCGCCTACAACCCCATCGTTTACAAGATCGCTTTATTTGTCCAACGAAAACTGTTTGAAAACCCAGTCCGGGTTCGACAGTCAAGGAGTCGGACCAGTCAAGTGGTCGGACCAGTCGATATGCTCTGATAGTGGGTCAACTTATTTAAAAACATACTGTCGGTGATTTGAGCTAACCATGAAGGAATTACTGGAAATTATCTACCGAGTATATGTGATTTTGGATGATACAACAGTATATAACTTGCGTAGTCGAAAGACCGATGATATCTGGCAGCTCTACAATGACGAACGGTCACCTCCTTGTTTATCAATCGCTGTATCTGGCTTTTCTATTTTTTTTTTTTTCCGTCTCCACCACAATAATGCTATAGTTATCACTATATGTTGACTGCGTGCAAATTTTTGGAGGATGGACGCTTTATCTGTTAGTAATAATTGCTCTCGTTGTTTTATATTGCGACCGCTGGTAACTACAAGTTATATGAAATTCACAGTAACGTCTCGTATTTCAAGAAAAGAAACTAATGAAAGTCACTCCACTCCACTAAGTACCATTATAATACTGGTTAGTTGCTACTACAACACTGTATTCTGCTATTCACTGGTATCACTAGATTATATGCGAGTACACTAGCAGGCCAGTAAGATTATTAAAAACAGCTGACCTTATATGGCAAGTCCACTCAAACAAGAAGCATTAAACAAAGAAGTAGAATTCTTGTTGTCCCATGGACTCATAGAGCGGAGTAAAAGTCTGTGGGCCTCGCCCTGTATATTAGTTCCCAAGTCTGATAGAACTTCTAGAATGTGCACTGATTATCATNTAAAGGTTAATGCTCTCACGGTACCGGATGGTTTCCCACTGCCCGTAAGTGATGATCTTAATAGACAGAGTAGCAAGGAGCCGCCTATGTTACCCGCATGGATTTATTAAGGGGCTATTACCAAGTGCCTCTTAACCCAGCGAAGCCCAAGAAAATATCTGCATTTACTATACAAGGCGGATTATTCCAATTATCGTGTTATGCCCTTCGAGTTGTGGCTACGCGGCCTCTACCTTTCAGCGCCCTGATTGAACATGCTGAACAATGATTTAGAAGGAGTGGGAAGCATATCTAGATGATCTTGTTATTATATTAGCAATGAATGGGAAGCAACATTAATTCGCCTGGGACAACCTTATTTAAGAAGATATAGAAAAGTACAACTTCACCATAAATATAGCCAAGTGGTCGTTTGGACAAGCCAAGACTAAGTACCTCGGTTTTTTGTATAGGTCAGTGCGAGGTAGTCCTGTTGATGTTAAAAGTTAGGGGCATTTCTGGGTTTCTATCCCTCAAGATAGAAAAGTCTGTACAGTGGTTTCCTTGGAAATGACTGGTTATTATCGACGTTTCTGTCTATTTTCTCAGGTTGCAATCTCCTCTTACTGAGTTGACCAGTAGTAAGATGGAAAGTTGTGCTGGTCGAAAGATTGTGAGGATAGCTTTTAATCGGTTTTGAAGCGGTTTGCTTTTTTAGTCACCCGTATTGAAATAGTCATGATTTTAATCAACCCTACTATTTACATATTGATGCCAGCGGTTATGCTGTGGGGGCTGTGTTACTTCAGAAATACACCCTCTACTGATATTTGCATCCTATTTCTTATTTTTCTTCAAAGTTGAAACGTCGCCAAATGAATTACGGCCCTGTAGAGAAAGAAGCTTTGCCCTAGTAATTCTTTGAACATTTTTACGTTTCTTATCTGGGACATCCCCCCATAAAATTTATGGTATTTTCTGATCACAACCCTTTAATTTATATTATTCTATGAGATCAAAGAAAACACCACGGATACTCAGGTGGGCTCTGAAGGATTCCAACCTCTATTGATTAGTATCAACACTTAAGTTGGAACTCTTAACATAATTGCTGGATGCCCTTTCTCGCCCCTGAGAAAATAAAAAAAGTATACCTTAAAATGTAAAGTTAAGGATGAGTACTCTTAAAGCCTAATTTATATATATTTTTTGGTAATGATTTTATTTTATATTGACAGTATGAGTATGAAACGTTTCGTTGAGGGGACAAGTATTAAGTCCACATGGATGACCTGACAGTCATGTCTGAGACTCCTATTCTCAAATTGTGATGGATGCCACTCCAGATAGTTCTTCCGGCCATTGTTCCAGAAGCTCACCCTCTGGCAAATAACCATGCTGATCGAGTTCTTTCCATCTCCATTCTTCCATCGTCCTCTGCCTTATTTACAAGAGGACGCTTACTATAAAGAAGATATTCCGTGGGATGCTTGCAAACTCCCTTACTGCAACTTTTGTCGCTACAGGGGGGGGGGGTTATATCTTGGAGATTGGTTATCCTTTGTTATTTAACTATTTTAAGAAAAAATGTTCATCTTATATTATAGTACGAAAGTCCCCATTATAGCTAAAATAGTCTTTCACGTGATATTAATTATCTTTAAAATATATAAAAAAATACCATCGGTACTATCTCTATATTATTATTATTATTATTATTTTGTTAGGTTGGATATTATGTATATAAAGCGTTAAGTCTCGGAACCATCCGGTGAATTGTTTCAATTGTTTATGTCTGGCTGACTGATGTTTGGGTTCAGGTGATCCAACCTGATGACAGGTCAACAACTGGGCAGGTAGGTCAGTCGATCCCTGATCTAGCTTGACAAACTGATCGTATATTGGCTCTCTTACGGTGTACAGTTTGAATGGGTTTAGTATTAATTGAGCGAGAATTCCGTTTGCTCAAAGAAGCTTGAGGTCTCCTTTATTTCTATGGCAGTTTCTCAATGCATCTCCACGGAGGCACTGCAGTGTATTTTTCTTATTCTCTTGTTTTCTAAGAGTTTCCCCCACTTCGCAATCCATCTTCTACAACTTCCTATGTGGAGTCCACCCCTCCCATAGTCACTCCTGTCTCTAACTTCCTTTGTGTCCTGGGCATCCACAAGTCCCTATTTCAATACCTCAGTCTGTCTCGCTTTTTCGTCGTTCTCCCTCACAAGCCACGGTATCGACAAGACTTCATACAACACCTCTCCCAATTGTCCCTTACTTCTCAAAAGTCCAAAAAATCTCCATTGCTCAATCTACTTTAACCCCTCCATCCCTTCTTCCTCCTCCTCATTTACCTTCCCGGATCTCTTACTGACCCTTCCCCTCTCAATAACTCTGTTACAAGATGTGGAGGTTCACCTCCTCCTCGTTATGCTACCTTCCTCCCCTGCTCCTCCCAAGGTTTCTTCCTCTTCTGCCACCTCTAGGTTTCTGCCTCTTCTTTTCCCCATCCCACACTTCTTTCCAGTTCCCTCCACCCTTTCACCCCCCCTTCTTTGGTACCAGTCCATTACTGTTCCAATCTATACTCATCCTCCTCATTCCATCTCCATATTGTCTCTCCCATATAACATCTTTGAATTCCAAAACACTTGGAAGCTATTTCTGAATATATTGCAGAGACCAAACCATCAAGGGACAGATCACCCCCTGTTCCTTCTCTTTCCAACTCCTCCATCTGCGCAATCCTCTCTTTGCAGCACACCGCTCCTTTGCTGCTTGAACGTTTTCCGCTACCACTGCATGTAGACTTTTCTAACCCCCCAAGTAGTAGGGTTCCCTTACCTGTGGATTTATGTTATCTTTATCATTGCCTTCATGGCCTACTTTAAGTGGAATATACGCGGGCCCCGGGTAATAGGGGTGAGTTCAGATGTTCCTCCGGTTTTCCTTGTTAGGTGTTTGCTTAAGGAACCAAAATTACACTCTGCTGTTATGTATCCCATCTCAGGCTATAATTTATTGTATTTTTCGGATCTTTATCTGACGGGACCTTTAATGAAAGTGCCCTTCTTCTACGCACGGATATTCCGTACCATCAGTATTTGTACTTCGCTTGCATTACACAGCAGCCCGTTTCCACTTGATAAGTGGTATACCACTCTGTTCTTTTTGTATCTCTCTCCTTCTCGGGCATTTTCTATCCCGATGTTGCCTTTCTTGTTTCAATTCACTTACCAACCCACCACTCTGTTACTTGGTGATTTTAAATTGCCAATCATTTCCTCTGCGGGGTCTTCACTGTGATTCTTGTAGCATCAGTTGGAGTGCTTTTTCTTGTTACCACCCCATCCTTGTTTTAAATTCAGGTACTCACACCCATTTTGATCCTCGTACTCATACTCTACTTGCTTTGAATCTCTCTGTCTGACTCTTTCTCTGCCACACTAGCTTCACATGGTCTGTTCTTCCGGGGAAACTTTACATGATAGCGATCATTTTCCCAATCAATCTTACTTCTCCTTCATATTCACCACCTCTCCGTAGCACCAAGCTGGCAATTTGATCAAGCATACATTAGGACCTTTACTCTCTCAACTAACTGTTTTTATAGGAAGGTTCTTCGTCCTCCATGATGAGCTTTTACACCTCTTCTGTCATCGTTTTAACCGCAGCTTTCAATTCTATACCCAGGACCTCTGGCAGGCATTCTCATTAATGCGTGCCTTGGTCTCCTGCTTGTGCTTATGCAGTACGTTTGAAACGCACCACGTGGGGCAGGTACCAGTACAATATAACCACTGAGAGACTTCTTGATTTTAAGCAGAAGCGTGCAGCCACTCACCGTGTCATCCGTGATGCTAAACGCACTTGCTGGCGAGATTATGTTTCTACCATCACCTCTGCTTCTACGAGTGCAGTCTGGAAAAAAGCCGACTGCAAAATTTTTCACACCGAACAGGCTAGTAACAACTGACACGCAAAATTTGTAAAGCAATGCCAGACAGCTACACTGTTCTAGAAGATTGACCGTAGCGAAGTGAGCACACCAAACAAGCTAGTAGTGTGCTGTTGAACGATCACACAATAGCAAGGCTGACCATAAAGCAACTGACACGCAAAATTTGTAAAGCGTAGGCAAGGCTAATGCAATGCCAGACAACAAGCTGCACAATGTTCCTGCTACGAGCTTCACCCTAAGCTCAACCGTTTCTCTAAGTCCAGCTCCAGCTCTCGGACAGGCTACCCATATTACAATCCAGGATTCCAAATGGCCTGTTATCCTGGGTGTAATGGGAGCAAAATAAACACAGCAGAAAAAGTTTAGACTTATATTATCCTTCACCAATTTAGAACAGCAATATGTACACTATGTACAGTGATAAGTATAGTGCACTCCACGGTAAGCAAGGCAGAAATAGAAGCCACAAGATAGCAGACCGTGCTTCAACCAGCTCTAGAATGGGAATGACAAGGGCAGACAGGAGAGTGATACCCACATAACCTCTGCGATTGCCAAAACCATCTTCTTATTGGCTAGAACCTGGTCACTAGTTGAACGACGGGGCCCCATCATCAACTTTTAGCAACCTGGTTTGCTGGTTGGGGGAGATAGCCTGTAAATGAGGGTGTGTACATGCGCTGAATAATGGTTACGTACTCTTTGCATGCCACGCTTGCTTTCTATTTTGAATTTTTATTCAAACAAAAAATTGAAGACTTACTATTATGCAGACTACTGCAATACTGTAATAATTGTATAAATAACATCAACCCATTCATTACTGCATATTAGAATGGCTAGTTGGACATTTATTGGACAATGGCATCATTTGTTTACTTTTGAACATTGGCAAAAATCAAACATTTCCCCTACTTTGAGCTCCATTTCTAGGTTCTTTTTATAGTAAAATCAATCAAAATCACCTCTATTTCTATAATATGTTTCCCATTCTATCAAATGAGACCAAGAAAACGAGAATACAACCATAAATACTGTACAAAAGTAGACCACAAAGTCGGCATTTTAATTAAAAAAAACGGTCGGAGTTTTTTTTTTTCTCATTATGCTCTGCATGCTCCAGGATTTTTTTTATATGGTGCACACTGACCACACAGACCCATTCTCTCACATGTGGGCCTACCAGCTTTCTCCTGCTTGATTTGAAGCTGCTAGAATTTATGAGTATATATACGTCAAACACGGTACCTCGTAAGACGTTTATACAGTGGACCCCAATTAACGATATTTTTTCATTCCAGAAGTATGTTCAGGTGCCAGTACTGACCGAATTTGTTCCCATAAGGAATATTGTGAAGTAGATTAGTCCATTTCAGACCCCCAAACATACACGTACAAACGCACTTACATAAATACACTTACATAATTGGTCGCATTGGGAGGTGATCGTTAAGCGGGGGTCCACTGTATATGGCCACGACAGTCAAAGGGTTAAAGTCCTGCACATATTATTCAGCCACTTTTTTGTCTGAAATGGCAGCCTCACCTTGCCTTATCACACTGTGTATGCCACTACAATTCTTAGCCCTTTCAGGGTCGACAGGTCCTCTCAGAGATTTGTTCTCAAGGTCGGCCAAATTTAAAAAAAAAAAAAAATCTTATGAAAAGATAGAGAATCTTTTCCCGATCATAATGACACCAAAAGTATGAAATTTGATGGAAAACTTACGGAATTATGCTCTCAAGAAGTTAGCGGTCTTGACGATGTTTACGCATTGGCGATTTTGCCCACTTTGAGCCCTATTGTCAGCCAATTCCACTGTACTAGTCGACAAAAATCATAACTATTTCGTTAGAACTCCATTTTTTCTATCGAATGATTACAAGAAACCACCCATTTACCAATTTCAACTATCCAATACAGCGGTCAGAATTTAGCAATTTTGCCAATTTCACACAAATTTCAAAAGATGCCAATTTCCAAATAGGGTCCAGAATAAAAAGAAAGACATTCCTGGCCCTAAAATAACATTTCCTCTGTTCATTAGTCATGTCCCCATGCCCCTCTTACATTCTTTTGCTTTCCACCTTGAATTTTTATTCTCACAAAAAAATAAAAGATTTACTGTTATGCAGACTACTGTATTAGTGTAGAAATGGTATAAATAACATCAGTGCACTTGTAAAAGAATATTAGACTCACCAGTTGATGTGTATTGGATGCATAGCATGAATTGTTTACTTTTGAACTTTGGTAAAAATCAAACATTTCTGCTACGTTGAGCTCAATTTCAAGTTACTTTTCATTGTAAAACTAGTCAAAATCATCTAAATTTCTAATATGTCTTCCATTCTATAAAATGAGACCAGGAAAACTAGAATACAACAATAAATACCATACGAAAATACAGTGCAAAGTCGCTGTTTTAATCCAATAACATGGTCAAAGTTTTTTTTCTCATTACACACTGTGTGCTGCAGGATTTTTGTTATACTGTGCACACTGACCACAGAGACCCATTCTTTCATATTTAGGCCTACCAGCTTTCTCTCATTAGATTTGAGGGCGCTAGAATTTAGGCATACTAGTACGTCAAAAACCCTGGTGCATAAGCCGTACTAGCACGGCCGAAACCCTGAAAGGGTTAAATCTCTCAAACCAGCCTTTGCTGGCTTAAATTCATCAATATCATCACTATTTGCTCACATTTTTAATGAGATCATCATGCAACTACCTTGCCTTTTCTCATATTATTGACTGAGAAGCACCATCTCCTGACAATTGTTTTTTGTTTATCCACACCAACAATAGTCTCTTGACCTCTTCAATTATTTGTGATCTCCATTTTGAAAACATACTTGCACCTTTCACAACAACAGCTTCCTTGATTGTGTTACTGTTTGCCTTTCCAACTCGGACATATGTGCTCCTCTTTCATATTTTTCAATGATCTCTTTTTTTCATTTCTATTGTTATTCTCACCCTTTTTACCACAGGCTTGGCACTAGAAGCTTTCTTGGGGCCCATGGTGGCTTATTTAGCAGTTACAAGCACTAAAAACACTGCAATAATACAAAATATATCGCAGGTACATGTGGGATCGACTGAAACGGCTTGTAAACACTGTCAGTACATGGAGTCTTGTGTGGCTGGGCCCGCTCAGTCGCGCTCCTGCCGCATGGACATGTTCAGGACGAAAGCCATTAGACAAGTTTTTCAGCATTGGTAGAGCCAATTTTTTTTATGCCAAAGAACGCCGTTAGTCAATTTTGGTGTTAGTCAATGCTTCTGTTTGTTGAGGGTCCACTGTATTTTCATATGGATTTTATATTTATAGTCTCAGTTTCTTGGCCTCATTTGATAGAATGGAAAATATTTTATAGAATTTGAGGTTTCTGTAAACTAAATTTCATTTCACTCGGGTTTGAGAGATGGAGATGGAGGATGATTGCCAATTATTTGCAGACTAAAAGTAGCTTGAAATTGAGTTCGAAGTAGCGGAAATGTTCAATTTTTCCTAATGTTCAAGAGCAAACAAATCACGTTGTGCATCCAATAAGCAAGCAACTGGCTGGTTTAATATGAGGTCATGAATGGGTTGATATTAGCCAATAGTCAATTTTTTTCTTTTCAGCTGAGTACATTGAGATTATGTACTGTGGAACCTCAAATTTTGAACTTAATCTGTTCCAGAAGCTAGTTCAAAATTTGAAAAGTTTGAAAAGCGAAGCAATATTTCCCATAAGAAATAATTGAAATACAATTAATCCATTCCAGAAACCCAAAAATATTCACAAAAAAAAAATCATTTTATAGAGATTAATTATAGTTTTACATAAACACAACAAATAGTGTTCAATTATGTACATACTAAAAAATTAAAATAAACATATAAAATAACATTTTTACCTACCTTTATTGAAGATTGGTGATGGCATCTGGAAGATAGAGAGGAGGAGAGTTGGGGTTAGTGTTTGGAAGGGGAATCCCCCTCCATAAGGACTTTAGGTATCAAAGCCCTCTTTGGGGTTACTTCCCTTCTCTGTCTTTTAATGACACTAGGACGAGCTTGAGTGTCACTGGACCCCTGTCTCACAAAATAACTGTACACAGTCCTCTGTTTCTGGCATCTCTTTAAGATTTCCCTAAAATGGGACATGGTTCTGTCACTGAACTTGTTGCAGAGATGGCTTGTTTCAGCTTGCTCAGGGTGGTACTTCTCCACAAACATTTGGACATCATTCCATTTGGTGCAAATCTCCTTAACCTTTGAATTGGCATGCAACTTCCTTGCCTTTTCACAAATAATTGTCTCTGAAACACTATCACCTGCCATCTCTTTATCCTTGATCCACACCAGCAACAACTTCTCAACCTGATCGATTGTCTGTGGTCTTTTTTTTGGTTAGTATATTAACACCTTTCTTCTCTTTTTTCTTAGTAAATGTTTACAGTAGAAGGGGTTACTAGCCCATTGCTTTCAGCATTTTAGTCGCCTCATATGACATGCATGGCTTACGGAGGAAAGATTCTTTTCCACATCCCCATGAACAATAGAAGAAATAAAGAACAAGAGCTATTAAGAAAAAGGGGGAAAACCTACATATATGTACAGTGGACTCCCGACCTACGATGTCCCCAACCTGTGTTGAAACCGACCTATGATGCTTTTCAGCATAAAAATTTGACCCCGACATACGTTGAAAAACTTGACTTACAGCATTCATCCTCAACCTGTCCATCTGGTCTGTCTGGCCAGAGCGCCTCAGCTGAGCTTGTGTGACATTGTTTACAAGCCAGGGCGGACGGTTTCATGCATACATTCGATAAATTTTGTACTATTCCAGTGTTTTTAGTGCTTTTAACTGCTAAATAGGCCACCATGGGCCCAAAGAAAGCTTCTAGTGCCAACCCTGTGGTAAAAAGGGTGAGAAATACTATTGAAATGCTATCGTACCACGGTCAGCTGCTGCTGGTGTACTGTTGTCAGCTGCTGCTGCTGCTGTACTGTGGTTGCTGCTCTCTGCTGCGCTGTACGACAGTCAGCTGTTTTTTTGGCTGTACCACAGTCACTTGCTCTGTGCTGGGGGTCACCTGTGCTGCTGCTGCTGTACCACAGTAGCTCTGTTTTTGCTGACCAGCAGCTGCTGCTGCCCCATGGTCACCTGCTCTGATGTACCATGGTCAGCTGCTGCTTGCTGTACCACAGTCAGCTCTGGCTGCTGCGCACCACAGTCACTGCTGCTGCTGCCCCACAGTCTGCTGCGCTGCTGCTGCACCACAGTCTCTGTGGCTGCTGCTGACACATCAGCTGCTGTGCTGCCCCATGGTCACTGTTTGCACCACTGTCGCTGTACACTCGAAGATGTGGAAGACGTTATGGGGGCTTATCAAGAGTACTGAAAAAATTAACCCCAAGGGTTAACCCCCAAGGAAAAACCCAAAGAAAGTCGTGTGTCTTAAGGACTGCTAACAATTTTCCTTTGGGGCCCTTTTAAATTTTGTCCCCCAGCCCCAAAACATTACAAACCCCAGGTGAACAGGAAAAAAGCGGGAACAGTGCTCATATTGGTGAATTTAAGGGCCACAAAGGTTGGTTTGAGAGATTAAAAATCAATTTGATACACAGTGTGAAAAGGGCCTTTCTGGAAGAAAATCCAACCGGGACCTACTTTTACTCAGGGGAAAAGGGGCACTCCCAGACCACAGTGTCTCATACACATCTTCAAAAAAGGTAAGTGTCATTATCTTCATTTAGTAAGTAGTACATCACAATATATTTGTTATTACACTCTACTACTGTGTGTGTATCCTTCTTTTTTGTGTTGCAAAAGTATATTTATTGGAAAAAAATTTTTTTTTCATACTTTTGGGTGTCTTAAACAGTTTAAATTTGGTTTCCATTATTTCTTATGGGAAAATTGATTCAACTGGGGATCTTTTGTCTTACGATGGCTCTCGGGAAAAATTTAATATTTTAAAGTGGGGGGTCCCTTATATATAATGAAAAAAGTGGACCCCCGGTTAACAACTTTTTCATTCCATGTAGTTCAGGGCAGTACGCCCAAATTTTTTTCCCATGGGGAATTTTGTGAAGTAGATTAGTAAATTTTTCAGACCCCAAACATACACGTAAAATGCACTTACAAAAATTCACTTACATAATTTCGCTTTTGGGGGTGATGTTATGCGGGGTCCACGATTGTATATGTCGTCCCGAATATGTAAAACTGGCAATTAGCAAAAACTTTTTTAAAAATTAAAGCCCTTTTTCTAAAATTCTCTTATACGTTAAAGAAATTTTTTCTTTAAATGCGTTAAAAATTTTAATTTTGAAACCAAAAGGAACTTAGAAAACTTACCAAACTTAAACAAAAAACAGTTTTTTTTTTAGCCTAACTCAACTAAATATTTTTTAGATTTTTTTCAAAATTTAATACTAAACAAACACAACAATATATTTTTTCGTTGGGGTTCAGAATGATTTTGGCAAAATTATTGCTACACAAATTTTCATTTGCCCTATAGGCAAATACGTTGCTATTTAACCCAAAGACGCAAGTTCTGCCTATTCGGCATGACAATGTATATATATATATTTAAAAAATTAAATTATATATATATATATATATAATTTTTATATAATATATATATATAATAATAAGAGTTGAAAACCTCATTCCCTTTCCCCCCTCAACAAAAAAAAGGAAGGCAAAACCCCCACTCACTCTACTACGGGAAAAAAAGTCAGAGTCCAGGGAGAAAGAAATTGAAGAGGGCAACAATGGGGGCAATCAAATTATTACCAGTAAATACAGTTGCCCCCGGGATGCGAAGGCTGAAATTAGGGAAAGCCCCCTGCCAGGAAACCCAGTGGCCCAAACAGTTCCCAACCCCCCCCCCACTAGGGAAACCTTTGATTTGGAAGACCAACTTTTAACAAAGCAAAATGTCTTTCCCATCGGGCTCTGGGGGGGTTACACTGGAATAAGGCCCACAGCATTTAAGGAAATGGTTTAATCCAGTTATTGGGGAAATTGCAAACACTGCTTTCAGAATCACAAGGTTTCGTCAAAAATTTCCCTTGGGGGTTGATTCCTGATAAAAATTAGACCTTTTTTTTTTGGTGAAACACTTTGTGCACTTAAAAAAAAGGGATGGAGGAATTGGGCCAAATTTTGCAGTAGGCAAACACGTTACGCCGCCTCGTACCAAACTGCTGTGAAGTATTCGTCACAGGCAGCCATGAGCTTCAACCAAACCAGCTTGTTTTTGGGGTCTCTAAAGGGAAGTGAAGCGCTTTTTCATGCAAAAAGGGGCATATATCAAAAACCTGCCTGGGGACATGCAGGGGGTAAAATTAAATTTCAAAATGCGTTAAATCTCCTAAAAAGAGACGGGGAAATTAGCACAGTAAAAGAAATTTCCTGGTCTTTTCCCCTTTTGTTTCATGGGTATAGAAAGGGAATAAAAGTTCTCTTTGGAGAGCATGAAAACACATCATCGGGGGGTGCCCAAACAAGGAGATCCTCTTGCACCTTTTCTTTTCTGTTTTGCAGTTAGGGAAATCACAGTCAGAGCCACGAGCTAAACTTTGGGTTCCTAGATATGGCACACTACAGGTACAAAGGGGTCCCCCCAAATGACCTTACAAGGTAAGCACGGGACAGAAAGGGGTCTCATCCAAATCCTCCAAATGTAAACATCTCAGTCGTCAACAATGAAAAAATGCATAGATCAAAACCCCAGGAGCACTCATTCCCCCCACAAAAGTGTCTTGCTAGGAGCACCTCTGGGAAGCAACCCATTGACACAATTCGGGGAAAAAATTTGGGAAGAGCTAAGGAGAATAAAACGAATAGGCAATCTGGACCCCCACACCGTACCTTCCACAAAGTGCTTGAGTCCCCGGGTTGACATATTTCCAATGGCACCTTCATATGATAACCCTATACGCCGAATATGACAGTATTCTGAGGCAGATTTTTACGAAAGTACTTTAAACCCACTCTAGAAGACGGGCAGTGGGCCAAACACACTTCCAGTCGATGGAGGCATTTGGGGTCCCCAATCATCAAGATTGGTTACCCGCTTTTCTTCCTCGGTATTGCACCAGAAGCTTTCAGCGATTCCCCCGAACCTTTGGGCAAATTGGGCCCAACCAAAAATTCATTGACGGCAAAGATCTGGATAATCTAACGGGGCCCGAAACCAACCCGCTCCCCCCCAAAAATACAAAAATCGCACTGGAATGGTCCAAAATTGAAAAATTTGCCTCACGATGCTTAGAGGTGTCAGGGAAGGAAGAGCCGCCCCGCTGGCATGAAGCCCCTCATCTGGGGGTTTCTGTTTGGGGTTCCCCAAACCCCCCTTGGACACCCTCGACCCACAGACCATCCGCATTTGTTTGCCCTTCGACTTGCGCCCTATTCTCGCCGAACACGGGGAATTTGTGGCAGTGAAGCAGCAACCGTTTGGGTACCATGGTTTTTGTGGCCCTAAACCAGGGGAAAAATTGCAAGACATGGAGGAGGTAATAACATTATCAAGAGGACTTCAAACAGCTGGATGCCCAGCAGTAAGGGGGCCACCCCAACTATGCAGACTGATGGCACCAGAAGCTCCAGATGATCACCCCTTTAAGCCTGGACGATGGAAACAGGTTTGGGGTGGGATATACAGTGCATCTACCCCGGCATACCCTTTTCCAATACACCAGGGGGGAAGGAGGGGGGAGTGCCGCTTAGGGGGTCCCAAAAGCTAGAAAAAAAAAACTTTCCCATATTATATGTTTGTTTCCCAAAGGGTCGAGACCCTTGGGTCATGGGGAAAAAGTGCATCTAAATTTTCCCTTTAAAGGGGCTTGGAAAAAGACTCATCAGGGTAACTAGGGATCCCAGGGCACTGTTTTCTGTTCAGCGGTCATGCGGGTTTCAAAGGGGGAATGCATGCGATTTGGGCACACCCCCCGCTCTGAGGATGATGAGATTTTCGCCTTAAATCGGTGATACACACGTAACAAAATGACCCTATATCCACCTTTAATCAAAAGTACTCTTTAAAAATTTTTGTGCCATTTATTAATAAAAATTCTTTTGGGAAAAAAAAAAAAAAGTTTAAAAAAGGGGGGTAGGGGGGAAAGGGGAATATTCAAAGGCTTCAGGATGAAAACCCAAAAATTTCCTTAAGCCTTTTTTTCCAATTTTCCGAGGCTATGGGCCACAATTTACACCAAGGTGGACCCCCTCCTATTACAGGGGGGCCCCCCTTATACGGCAGGTTAGGTTCCAGGCTACCGCCGTAAAGCGGAAATCGCCGAAAGTGGAACACCCTTTTTTTCCACTTTTAAAGCTACAAAAACTAGAAACAAGTTTACACTAACTATATTAAGTTGCAAAAGAACCAGGCATCAAAAAACAAAAAAAAAGTACAATACCACATAGTGCACTCATTATTTTCCTTAAAAAATTTATATCTTTAAATTAGGGGGAGACAAGTATATTTATTTAAGAAACAAATGTTACGTATGGTAATGCCAGGGTACCTTACCAGGCCCCCCCACCCACAATACTATTCTAGAATTTTAGCACCCAGAGCGATAAAAAGTATATACAGCTCCTCATTACTTTCCCTTTAAAAAATTGTAGTCTTAAATTTGGGTCAGGGGGTAAGAATGAATAAAACGAATAAAAGAAGGGAAAAAAAGAGTACATGAGAGGGGCAGCCAGAGTTATTAAACAAACCAGGCGAAGGTAAATTTTGTAACAAACAAGTGACACCTGGTTTGTGTACAAGTTACATTGTGACGGTTGCTCTAATTGATACGGTAGAATTAAAAAAGAAGAACACTCCCATTCTCATGAACATCATTTTTTAGAAAAAATGAAGCCTGAGGAAGGGATGGAAATAAGTCACATGACTTTTTTGGGTTATCCTAGGTTCTTAAAAGTATGTTTTTATTATGATAATCTATGAACGTATTTGTGTATACCTGAATAAACTTATTATACATACAAAGGGAATAATTTTCTACATTACCCCCAGTAACACATTTTCTCTTATTTAGATTTAAAAAAAGTTATTCTTGCCGTCACTTGTACAAGTTTGTGGCCCCACACTTTATTTAGTTTATTTATTCTATTGTGGGTTTTTATCATCTTTTTAGTTATGTATCGTGTTTATTATATAATTTTTTTTTGGAAGGATTTAAAATGTGATATTAACGAATATACGACATTTAATTTTAGGGGGCCGGTGAAAGTTTGGGGGAAAATTTTATTTTTTTTTAAAAAAAGAGTTTTTTTTTGCAAAAGGTCTTTCCACAATCTTTCAAAATTTATGTTTTTAAAAATTTTTTCCCCCCTGTGGGGTTTTTTTTTCTTATTTAAGTTTGTTGTTTTTTTTATATTTTTTTTAAAAAATTTTTGGATGGAAAATTTGGGGAATGTAAAAAAATAACCCCTTTTAACAAAACAATAAGACCCAAAATTATAATATATTTTTTAAAACTTTTTTACAAAACAAAAAATTACCAATTTTTTTTAAATTTTTCAAAAAATCCAAAACATATGAATATTTTATTCGGTTTAATTAAACAGGTTATAAAATGGTTTTTTTCTTTTTTTAAAATTTTAATTTTTTTTTTTGTTATTTTTCCAGACCAAAAAAAGAACTTATTTACCTGAAACCAAGAAAAAAAAAGTGCAACTTGTTGGATTAGAAAAGGGGGACAAAGCGTGTTTTGGCAAATTAAATGAAATGCCGGGGGGTTACGGGAAAAAACGCGAAAGTTTTTTAAACCTTAAGGCCCCCTTTCCTTTTTTTTTTTTTTTATTTTATATTTTTTTCCCTTTTTTTATTTTCTTTTTTTTCCTTATCTTCCTTTTCCTCCTTTTTTCCTCCCCTTTTTATTCCTCCCCCCCTCCTCTTCCCTTCTCCTTTCCTCCTCCCCCTTTTTTCCTCCTTTCTTTTCCCTTTCCTTTCCCCCCAATTTTTTTAACCTTCCCCCCTTTTCCCCCTTCCCCCCTCTTACCCCCCCTTTTTTTTCCCCCCCAATGAAATTCAAGAGGGCACTGTAAAATGAATAGGGTTTATTTTTTGGGCCTTAAAAAAGGTTGGAGGTTTTATTTTTTAAAACTTTTCCCCCCTTTCAGGGGCCCCCGCTCCAGGAACATTTGTAACATTATAAAAAGTGAAAAGAAAAGTGTATACTCTGCTTTTTAAAATGTAGAAAAGTAACCCCCTTTTTTTGGGAAAAGGGAATTAGAAACAGGGAGCTTGAAAACCCAAAAAAAAAGGTTAATACAAGCAAAACAAAGGGGGGGGGGTTATTTTATTATTAATTTCTAATATGGTGTCATTGTGAAAGTCTTTCTGCTACCACATCTCACATTTATGTTTATTTATTCTACTGGGGGGTTTATTTATTATTTATATGTTATGCATGGGTGTTTTTTTATATAATTTGAAAAAAATATCATGGATGGATTAATAAAAATGTGTATTTTAAACGTAATATACGACTTTTAAATGACTCGATGATTATTATTATCATTACTAATTTGACGTCTGGGGGAATAAGACATTACCAATTTTTAATGTGTACCTGCATGCCAGCACAGTATGTAAGTTTATTTAGGTACTGGTATACATAAGTATAATTATCAGAGTAATATATAAAATATGAAATAACTTTTAAAAAACATTTGAAATTTTGGAGTTTTCCAGACAAAATGGAGAGACTTAGTGCTTACTGGGGCTCATGGAGAATGTAAACAAACGGGTGGGGCCGGTGACCGTATTAGAAAGTCAGGTGGGGGGAGCCGTATAGCGAGTTTTGGTCAATAATTGAAATGTCCGTATTAGCGGAACGCCGTAAAGTGAAACCCCGTAAAGCGGGGCCTTCCTGTATATAAAATATATATATATATATTATATATATATTATATATATATATATATAAAATATATATATATTTTTAAAAATTAAAAATATATTTGCTGTGCTTGCCTGTGAAGTGTGACTATGTGTTTACCTGGAGACCTGGAGAGGTTCCGGGGGTCAACGCCCCCACGGCCCGGTCTGTGACCGGGCTGCTGGAAAAAGACAACAGCAATCCAAACCATCATGTAAAACAGGTACGGTTTTCTGTTTCACAGTCTCTGGCAGGATGGTAGTCCCCCCTGGGTGGTTGCTGTCTACCGACCTACTTGGACAATGTAGAGAGAAGGGAACGAAACAGAATGACTTCAAGAGTGTATCATCTGTAGGGGAAGAAAGCGGGGTAGAAGTCGGCCTAGGAAAGGTTGGAGGGTGGGGATAAAGGAGGTTTCGTTTGCGAGGGGCTTTGGACTTCAGCAACCCTTGTGTGAGCATTATTTCATAAGAGGGAATGGAGACAAGGGGTTTTTTAAATATTTGGGACATGCGTGGAGTGTGAGCAAAGTAACATTTATGAAGGGATTCAGGGAAACCAGCAGGCCGGACTTGGGGACCTGGAGATGGTAAGTACAGTGCCTGCACTCTGAAGGAGGGGTGTTAATGTTGCAGTTTTTTTTAAACTGTAGGTAAAGCACCCTCTGGCAAGACAGTGATGAAGTGAATGATGGTGAAAGTTTTTTTTTCAAGCCACTTGCCTTGGTGAGAATCGGATAGTTTGTTATAAATAAAAAAAATAATGCCTTTAGCAACATCAGCTTCCTTTATTTGTTCGTTCTTTGCCAGGATAGAAGCGTGCTCGACTTTTTTTCCCATACATCCTGGCAAGCTCAACAAGTTTACCCCACTCTAATACTTCTGTATTATTTCCTTCTTCACATCTATGGTGTTTCTCACTTTCTTTACCATGGGGTACCACTAGCGAGTTTCTTTGGGCCCATGGAACTTTTTTTCACAGTCCCTCAAGCACTGAACAAAATGAATTAATCGAAAAATTTGTTTGAATGAGAGCACAGGTTAGGTTCACTCAAGCTCAACAAAGCCACACTGGCTCATGGTGCCTGCTCGGGGACAGGGGACAGGGGGGCTGGGGACAGGTCCGGTACCGGCAGTTCGAAAATAGGGGCGAGTTCAGTAATAGGGACCAAGTTGGTGCGAAAAAGCTTTTGATTTTTTAAGTATTCGAAATTTGGGGTTTCCCACTGAAATTTTAGAGTATTGTGTTGCAGTGCAAGACAGCCAATGTCATGCCTAGGCATTATGGGCAGACTTAATTTAATGGTTTTACAGACTTTTTATACTTAAGAAATTTATCATAGTTTAAGTTGTACATTGTTTAAATTTAGTACAATTATTATAATTATACAATTGTATGACTAAAAAAAAAATTTTTGTTTCTTGTGTTTACCTGGAGTTTACCTGGAGAGAGTTCCGGGGTCAATGCCCCACGGCCCGGTCGTGACCAGGCCCCCTGGTGGATCAGATGCCTGTTTCAACCAGGCTGTTGCTGCTGGCTGCATGCAAACCAACGTACGAGCCACAGCCCAGCTGATCAGGAACTGACTTTGGTGCTTGTCCGGGTGCCAGCTTGAAGACTGCCAGGGGTCTGTTGGTAATCCCCCTTATGTGTGCTGGGAGGCAGTTGACAGTCTCGGGCCCCTGACACTTATTGTATGGTCTCTTAACGTGCTAGTGACCCCCCTGCTTTTCATTGGGGGGATGGTGCATGTCTGCCAAGTCTTTTGCTTTGGGTAGTGGAGTGATTTTCGTGTGCAAGTTCGGTCTAGTCCCTCTAGGATTTTCCAGGTGTATATAATCATGTATCTCTCCCTACTGCGTTCCAGGGAATACAGGTTTAGGAACCTCAAGTGCCCCCAGTAATTGAGGTGTTTTATCTCCGTTATGCGTGCCGTGAAAGTTCCTGTACATTTTCTAGGTCGGCAATTTCACCTGCCTTGAAAGGTGCTGTTAGTGTGCAGCAATATTCCAGCCTAGATAGAACAAGTGACCTAAAGAGTGTCATCATGGGCTTGGCCTCCCTAGTTTGAAGGTTTCATTATCCATTCCTGTCATTTTTCTAGCAGATGCGATTGTACAATGTTATGGTCCTTGAAGGTGAGATCCTCCGACATGATCACTCCCAGGTCTTTGACGTTGGTGTTTCGCTCTATTTTGTGGCCGAATTTGTTTTGTACTCTGATGAAGTTTTAAATTTTCCCTCATGTTTACCATAATTGAGAAATTGAAATTTCTCATTGTTGAACTTCATATTGTTTTCTGCACCCCACTGAAAGATTTGGTTGATGTCCGCCTGGAGCCTTGCAGTGTCTGCAATGGAAGACACTGTCATGCAGATTCGGGTTTTCATCTGCAAAGGAAGACACGGTGCTGTGGCTGACATCCTTGTCTATGTGGATATGGGTGAGGACAAGATGGGAGCGAGTACTGTGCCTTGTGGAACAGAGCTTTTCACCGTAGCTGCCTCGGACTTTACTCTGTTGACGACTACTCTCTGTGTTCTTTTAGTGAGGAAAATTATGATCCATCGACCGACTTTTCTGTTATTCCTTTAGCACGCATTTTGGTGCACTATTACGCCATGGGCACACTTGTCGAAGGCTTTTGCAAAGTCTGTTATATATTTCATCTGCTTCTTTTTGTCTTTAGTGCATTTAGGACCTTGTCGTAGTGATCCAATAGTTGAGACAGACAGGAGCGACCTGTTTTAAACCCATGTTGCCCTGGGTTGTGTAAATGATGGGTTTCTAGATGGGTGGTGATCTTGCTTCTTAGGGGCCTTTGAAAGATTTTTTGATATGGGAGTTAGTGCTATTGGTCTGTAGTTCTTTTTCTGTTGCTTTACTGCCCCCTTTGTGGAGTGTGAATAAAAAATTTGAAATGAAAAGCAAGCATAATATAAATTCTGGGAGATGACTAATGTGAGAAATTGTTATTTTAGTGTCAGGAAGTCTTCATTATTTTCTGAACCCTATTTGGAAAATGGTCTTCTTGAATTTTTAGTGAAATTGGAAAAATTAGTTTTTTTGATCAATTACTGAGTAGTTGAAATAGGTAAATGGGCAGCTTCTTGTACTCAATCGTTTGAATGAAAGGAGTTCTAACATCATAACTATAGTTTTGTTGTTGACTGGAACACTAGAATTGGCCCCAAAATTTTGGCTGAAAAGAGGCAAAATCACGGCTAAGTAAATATAGCATGACTACTAAATTTGTGAGAGCGTAATTTCAAAAGTTTTCCATCAAATTTTTGTGCTTTTCAGTAACAACCTTTCCTAGCCCTACCTTTTGCACACTCCTCAAAACACTAGTCTTTGGGCCTTAGTATTTTTCCTTCTTAGCACAATTCACCCTGCAGTGCTCTATGACCTTTTCAGGTTTAGCACCTTGATTATATTACTGCTTTCCTCACTCAACAAAAAGAGTTCCGTTCCTAAGACCATGTTGGTATACAAATTTATCACTAAGTGAGGAGCATAATATAATGATAGTGGGTTTGTGTCAACCATGTTTGATTTGTTTTAATGTCATCTTTGCTCCATTTATTACATTTCTGGTATTTTTTTTAAATGTTTATATAGTAGTGTACTGTATATTGTAATAGCGGGAAAACAGGAAATCAGCTCTAATATACATTATTTAGGTTACATATGGTCAGAGAGGCCCATCGTAAGTCTGAGGTTGTCGGTAAACGAGTACGTCGCTAAGTGAGGAAAGGCTGTATTAATATTATTTTACTCCAAGAATATAATAAAAATTAAAGATGGTTTTTTGTTGAAGTCATATTGTTTACTCATTATTTGTTAACATAATTTTATACACAACTTGTGATTTATCTTGAAGATCTTTACAGATAAACATTTAAGTGACAATTTTATTTAGTTTAAGATGGGGACAATAGAGAAAAAAATTTGTTTTAGTTGAGTATGTTGTGTTGGTAATTGTGGAATATTGTGCTGTACTGACTCAAGTTTCTATTGCAGACGTATTTTGTGAAGACAACCAGGTTGTGTCTTGCCAGACACTACATTTTCAGTACTTCAAGAAGCACCGTGTAAGTGTCTTGAACAACAACTGATATTGCAGAAGTATTTTGTGGAAGACTACCGGGTTTTGTCTTGCCAGACACTAATCTTCAGTACTTCAAGAAGCACCCGTGTAAGTGTCTTGAATCAACAACTGTATTGCAGAAGTATTTTGTGGAAGACTACCAGGTTGTGTCTTGCCAGACACTATATCTTCAGTACTTCAAGAAGCACCAGTGTAAATGTCTTGAGCAACAACTGATATTGCAGAAGTATTTTGTGGAAGACTACCAGGTTGTGTCTTGCCAGACACTATATCTTCAGTACTTCAAGAGCACCAGTGTAAGGTCTTGAGCAACACTGATATTGCAGAAGTATTTTGTGGAAGACTACCCGGTTGTGTCTTGCCAGACACTGTATCTTCAGTACTTCAGAAGCAAACCCGTGTAAGTGTCTTGAACAACAACTGATATTGCAGAAGTATTTTGTGGAAGACTACCAGGTTGTGTCTTGCCAGACACTATATCTTCAGTACTTCAAGAAAGGCACAGTGTTCTTATGTGAATTTTTAATAGATATTACTAATTAAACCAATTTTGCTTTTGATATTGGGCCTAACATGAGAGAATGCATCTATGTGAAAAAGGTGTGCACTTTTATAAAACAAAACTTGAAGCAGGGAATGCTTGAGAAAAAACAAAGTGCAACTGTGTTTTTGGATTAAAAAAAGCAAATTTTTGGTGTATTTTCATGTTTTTTTATAGTAGCATTCACCGTTTCTTAGTCTCTTTGATTTAAAAAAGAAGATGTATTACAGAAATGACTTTGATGGATTTTAGTACAGAAAATAACTTGAAATTGAGTTCAGAGTTGTGGAAATGTTCTGTTTTTGCTGATATTAGAGGATAAACAATCACATCACGTGTCCAATACACGTCAGCTGGCGGGTTTAATGTGTGCTGCTGTATGCACTGATATTATTTATACAGTTATTACAATTTTGCATAACAGTAACTTTTCTATTTTTTGTGTGCATAAAAATAATTTGTAAATAAGAAATCAAAATGAAATTCATCTGTAAAGCCTACAAATATAACTAGTAGAAATGTTAGTTTAATGCCAGGTTGACTGCATTGAAATTGGAATATTTTGAATTTTGTGTGAAATTGGCCATATTACCAATACCAGGTTGCCTGCTTTGATTATTCTGGACCCTATTTTGAAATTGGAATATTTTGAATTTTTTTGTGAAATTGGCCATATTTCCAATTTCCAGTCACTTTGGAAATAAATGGTATAAAATACTGACACAATGGAAATATAAACACAAATGCAGTATAATGTGATCCTTTATTGACAACGTTTCACCCACACAGTGGGCTTTTTCAAGTCACACACGGATCTACCTGGGGTTGGAAGGTACGAGGGTATTTATAGGCATGTTCAGAATGTTGAGGTCAGGTGGAGAATGCTGCATCTGATGATCTACCGGGTGGGGTTATAGAGTCTTGGGTAGCTTGGCAGGGGTATTGGACAAGTTGTGAGTAGACCTTCTGCAGTGTTCTATGTTCTTATGTGGGATAGCGATGAAGAAGTTTCTTGGCGAGTGGTTCAGCTATGTTATAGAAGCCATTGTTCTGGTTGAAATTGTTGGTTGTAGAGATGAGCGATGATTCCAGGATTCTTCTGTATTGAGTGTTGTCTTCTGTGGCTATAAGTCTTGAGTTTCTGTAGTTAATTAAATGGTTGTGTGAATTGCGATGTTGTACACAGGCATTCCTTGTATCGTCAGTCCTGCTTGCATATTGGTGTTCTGAAATACGTGTTTGGAGGTCTCTTGATGTTTCGCCCACATATAATTTGTTGCAGTCATTACAAGGGATTATGTATACCCCTGCAGAGGATGGAGGCTTGTCCTGTCTACTACTAGTGATGTCCTTGATGGTTGTGGTTGTGGAGGTAGATACTTGGAATGATGTTTTCGCAAAGATGTTGGAAACATGTTTGGCAATGGAGTTGGTTGGGAGGACTATGTATCTCTTCTCGGCAGTGTCTTCTCTGGGTGTGTTGAAGATGTTTAATGCCCGCCGTCTGCAGTCTCTGATGAAGTGACGAGGATAGTGGAGTTTAGAAAATACTTGTTCAATTATAGTGCATTCTTCCTCAAGGAACTCATTGCTGCAGATTCTGAGTGCACGTAGGAAGAAGCCTATAATTACACCACATTTAGTTTTGGTGTCGTGGTGAGAGTAGATCCGTGTGTGACTTGAAAAAGCCCACTGTGTGGGTGAAACGTTGTCAATAAAGGATCACATTATACTGCATTTGTGTTTATATTTCCAGTCACTTTATTGGGAAGTTGAAATAGTTGAATTAGGCAGTTTTATGTGCTTAATTGATAATATAGAACACATACTAGTGAAATAGCTAAGAATTTGGTCTAATGGAACTATGTAATTGGCCAAAAACAGGACTCAAAGTGGGGAAAATTGCCAATGCATAAATATTTCTGACACAGCAAAATTTACAGGAGTATAACCTCATCAATTCTTGATAAAATTATTTCATTTTATTACATTAAGAAAAAGATTCTCTATGATTTCCTAAGAGAAAATAATATTTTTTAGACCCTGTGGGGAATTTTCAGATTGTGTGTCTGAACCCTCAAGGGTCAATAAAAGAATAAAGAGAAATTTGTTTAAACACAAGAACAAATAATAATAATAAATAATAATAATAATAATAATAATAATAATAATAATAATAATAATAATAATAATAATATTGTTGAGTGTATCTGCAGTGTTCTAGTACATATATTAATCTTTTAACACAAAACTAAAATTATGAATGTGTTTTAACAATATGAACTTTATTAGTGCTCATAAGTAGAAAAAGTTGTGCCTAAATAAATCTTAACATGGGAATATGTTCATAAGGAAAACCATGTGTTCAGTGTTCAAAATAGTTAAAAAAAATCATAAAGTAGACTTGTGAGAACATAAGGAAGATTAACTATAAAACTGTTGTATGACTAAAATATTTTAAATGAAATTCCTTCATTTAAAAAATATGGGAAAACATAAAGAACACAAACCATATGAATGTTCTGAGTGTCTGAAATGTTTTAGTAAAAAAAGCCATCTTGTGTCACATGCGAGAGTACATACAGGAGATAAACCATATCATTGTGCTGAGTGTCTGAAATGTTTTAGTAAAAAAAGCAGTCTTGTGGCACACATGAGAGTACATACAGGAGATAAACCATATCAATGTTCTGAGTGTCTGAAATGTTTTAGTCAAAAAAGCAGTCTTGTGACACACATGAGACGACATACAGGAGATAAACCATATCAATGTTCTGAGTGTCTGAAATGTTTTAATCATACAAGCAGTCTTGTGACACACATGAGAGTACATACAGGAGAGAAACCATATCAATGTTCTGAGTGTCTGAAATGTTTTAGTCAAAAAAGAATTCTTGTGAACCATATTAGAGTACATACAGGAGATAAACCATATCAATGTTCTGAGTGTCTGAAATGTTTTAATCATACAAGCAATCTTGTGACACACATGAGACTACATACAGGAGATAAACCATATCATGTTTCTGAGTGTCTGAAATGTTTTAATCATCCAATCAGTCTTGTGACAACATAGACTACATACAGGAGAATAAACCATATCCATGTTCTGGGTGTCTGAAATGCTTTAATAAAAATGCAATCGTTGAGACACATGAGAGTAACATACAGGAGATAAACCCGTATCAATGTTCGAGTGTTCTGAAATGGTTTTAGTCAAACAAGCCACCTTGTGACACACATAGAGTACATAAAGGGATAAACCATATCAATGCCAGTGTCTGAAATGTTTTTAATCAAAAAAGGAATCTTGTGACACACAGGAAGTACATACAGAGATAAACCATATCAATGTTCGAGTGTCTGAAATGTTTTAATAAAAATGCAATTCTAGTGACACACATGAGAGTACAACAGGAGATAAACCATATCAAATGTATCTCTAGTGTCTGAAATATGTTTTAATCAAAAAATGCAATCTTGTGACACACATAGAGTACATACAGGAGATAAACCATATCAATGTTTCTGAGTGTCTGAATGTTTTTAATAAAAAATGCAGGCTTGTACACACTGAGAGTAACATGCAGTAAATAACCATATCAATGTTCTGATGTCTGAAATGTTTTAATCATAAATGCAGTCTTGTGACCCACATGAGAGTACGATACAGGAGATTAAACCATATCAATGTTCCCAGTGTCTGAAATGTTTTCTCGAAAAAGCTGTCCCTTGAGACACACATGAGAGTACCATACCGGAGATAAACCATATCAATGTTCTGAGTGTTTGAAATGTTTTAAATCATAATGCAGTCCTTGTGACACACATGAGAGTACATACAGGAGATTAAACCATATCAATGTTCTCTGTGTCTAAATGTTTTCTGTAAAAAGCATCTTATAAGACACATGAGGGCTACATACAGGAGATTAACATATCAGTGTTCTGAGTGTCTGCAATGCTTTTAATCAAAAAATGCAATCTTGTGACACACATGAGAGTACATAAGAACATAAGAAAAGAAGTAAAACTGCAACAGGCCTACTGACCCAAGCAAAGCAGGTCCATGCCCCCCCCGGATTAGAACCAATGACACCACCCCCTGGATTATCCCAATGACCCACCCATCTGGTCATCCCCACTCAAGGAAGACCACTGTTACCAGACACAGAAAGAAAACTAGTCCAGGTCCATCTCACACCCACTCATGTTTTATCTAACTTTTTTAAAACTACACAATGTTTTAGCCTCAATAACTGTACTCTGGAGCTGTTTCCACTCCTCCACAACATCTATTACCAAACTAGTGCTTTTCCTATATCCTTCCTGAATCTGAATTTTTTCCAACTTGAAACCATTGCGCGAGTCCTGTGTCTTAGCGGAAATTTTTCAGCACACATTTTGCAGTCCCCTTTATTTATTCCGTTTTCCATTTTACACCCTCGATGCATATCCCCCCTAAATTTCTATGCCTTTCGAGAGAGTGCAGATTCAGGGCCCTCAGGCTATCCTCCATTAGGAAAGATTCCTGATACATGGGATCATCTTTGTCATCCCTCCTTGTACGTTCTCCAGAGCAATTAAATCCATTCTGTATACGGTGACCAAACTGAGCAGCATAGATAAACCATATCAATGTTCTGAGTGTCTGAAATGTTTTAATCAAAAAAGCAGTCTTGTGTCACACATGAGAGTACATACAGGAGATAAACCATATCAATGTTCTGAGTGTCTGAAATGTTTTAATCAAAAAAGCAGTCTTGTGACACACATGAGAGTACATACAGAGGATAAACTATATCAGTGTTCTGAGTGTCTGAAATTTTTTAATCAAAAAAACAATCTTGTGAGACATACTCAAGTTCATTCAAGAGATGAAACATGTTAGTGTTTAATATTTCAGAAATATTTTAGTTATAAACTCATCAGAATATATAAAAGGGATATACCATAACAGTTGTGGAAAATATTTTAATTTTCCGAAGCTATAGTGCCTAATCGGTGTTTAATGTGTTGATTTGGGTCAAAAATTTAATTGTATTTTGAATATAACCAACCGGGTTCGCCCTGTGCCTGTGCGGATGTGCAGGGGAACAGGTCGGCTCAGGGCATCAAGAAGCGGGAGTGTTTTGAATGGACTTAAGAGACTGTGAAAACATGGGACCAGGAAATTGGCATTCACGGCAGCCCAAGGATTAATATAGGCCTCACTTCAGAATAGGAAGTGTCATAACTGTTCCTGGTGAAGAGTGAGGGCATGCGATTTACGGGACCTCCATAATAAAGTGGTAAGATGAGTGAATAATGGTAGGACCGGGGGTGACTGGCGCGTCGCCATGGAGTGTGTCCCGGGTTAACATACCCGTGGGTTAATCATCACTCATCGGTCTCAGATCTTAATGGAGTGGCCTCCAATGTGTATAATAATTATGAGACATTAAACCGTATGGTGGGCTAAGTAGTGGCTGTCTTCCCCACATATGATTGGAGGGTAATATGGGAGAAATTTCGAAAGCTAAGAATGCCTGCAAGGGTGAGAGAAGTGGTCTACAGATTCCTCATGGGAACATTGGCATCAAAAGAGGTGTTGAGGCAGATGGGATATGTGAGTGATGCTTCATGTGCGCATTGTGGTGACGTGGAAAATGCCTTCCATGTGGTGTATTTCTGCCCTTTTTTGGAAAATGTAAGGGTGTGGTTGAGGGGTGTTTTGGGGTTATTGGGGGGAAGGGTGAGGGTCCTTAGGGCTTTACTTTTAGATGTGGGAGGAGTGTCTAGTGAGGTAGCAAGGGCATTATGGTATATAATGGTTGATTTTTTGTATGTTTCTTGGGGAATGAGGGAGGTGGGGGGTAATGTCAAAATCAAGGCTTTAGTGGCGAGTTTTTATAGGTTGGTGGGTAAGAATAGGAGCTTATATGGGGGTCAGTGGGTTACTCTTTTTCCAGAGAGTTATCGGGGACTGACTGTGGCACGACTGCTACAGTTGGTGCCAGGGAAGGATAGCAAAGGGTTGGCTTCCTGAGGTGAGTGATGAGTACTTGGAGATGAATATAGCAAGGAAGGGCAGTGATGGTGGCTGCTCCAGTGGTGTATGTGAGATAACATGATGTAAGGCCTGTCTGTGTGAGGGTCTTTGTGTGTGTGTGTGTGTGTGTGTGTGTGTGTGTGTGTGTGCATGTGTGTTTTGTTGTGTGTGGTGTGTGTGTGTTTTGTTGCGTGTGGTGTGTGTACGTTGTGTGTCTGTTAGTTGCATTTTGTCCTAGGCACATGTCGATTAGACACTAGGCCTGTGTGCATGTCTGTGTGCATGTGTGTGTTAGAGTCTGTGTGTGTAGTTGGGGTGTTCTGTTATTGTAATGGAGCTTCTGTGAGGGAGGTGGAGGTTCTTTGGTAAGTTTTTCTTGCTTCTGAGGGTTCTGCAAGGCGTCCTTTCGATATTTTTCACAGAGGGACTAAACTGAAGATATTTAGGAAATAATGAGCTAAGAATTTTTTGTGTTGTAAAAGATGCGGGGTTTTTGTTTTGTTGCCCCAGAGACTAATGTTTTGATTCTTATTCTATTTAACTACTGTAGTACTGGCGAGGTGCCTGCGTGCACCAGGCTCATGTATTTCCTGTATTATGTCAACTTTGTCAATGTTAGATTTCAGTGTAATAGGGGAGGCATTGTACATTGCCCTATTAAGTATTCCTTCCTGTTTGGAAGTTAATGAGGTAGGAATGTATATACATACAGATTAAGGGTATATTTTTCACCTGTTCATACTGTATACCTTGTGTGTGATGGGAGGACGCTTACATCTTAGAAAAAATTTTCTTATAATTTATCATTTATTCTAGTGTATGCAATGTTCCATATGATGTGTTTTTTGGGTTACATGGGGTTTGGGGAGTACTATTTAGTCTCCTCAAAAACATTGTCTGGGGGTTTTAGTTTCAAATATCTATGTATGTAACATGTTACTATACAAAACAATTGTAAGAGAAATGATTTAGTGTATGAATAATGTTTTGTATATAAAGTTTACATACAAAATATGAATAAAAGTACCAGGTTTTGTTTTGTAGCTCTTTTTTGTTAAGAAATGCTCAGTGAGGTTTCCTCTGTATCGTTTCTAGTTAGGCTTGTTTTTTCTCAGTGTTTGAGTGATTTTTCTTGTCGAGTTTTATGTATAAAAACATGTATAATGTATACTGTGTCCTTAAATAAAAATATAAAAAAAAAAAATTCACTCTTAGTGCAATTTTTAACTTCTTTCTAAAGTAAATCATTCTTTTGCTTGTTCAGTATTGCTTAAGCTGCAGTTAAGAGTTAGTGTTCAATCAGTTCTTTCCTTGATCATTTTTTCTTGCTCTTGTAAACTGCATTTTCTTGTGTGTGTGCAATTTTTTTTATTATTGCAGTATTGACTTATTTTGCAATGACTCTTGTGCAAGTATTGTGCTGCCATTAATTTTGTTTCTTTCAGAAAAATTTTCTATGTACAGGAGGGCCCCACTTATACGGCAGGTTAGGTTCCAGGCTACCGCCGTAAAGCGGAAACCGCCGTAAAGTGGAACACCCTTTTTTTCCACTTATAAATGCATACAAACACTAGATAACAAGTTGACACTAACATATATTAAGTTAGCAATAGAACCAGGCATCAAAAAACAATAAAAAAAGTACAATACACACATAGTGCACTCAATACTTACCTTAAAATATTTATAGTCTTAATCTAGGGTGAGACAAGTAGTATTTATTGTAAGAAATCAAGTGTGGTATGTATGGTGTCAGCCAGGCTACCATACCAGGCCACCCCACCCCCACATACTATTCTATGATATTTAAGCATCCAGAGCGATAAAATGTATATACAGTTCACTCATTACTTACCTTAAATATTTGTAGTCTTAATGTAGGGTCAGGAGTAAGTAAATGAGATAAAACGAATAAATGAGAGAGAGAAAGAATGAGTAACATGAGAGGGGACAGGCGCAGAGTTATGTAAACAAACCAGGCGAAGGTAAGTTTTGTAAACAAAACGAAGTGTACACGTCTGGTTTGTGTACAAGTTACATTGTGTACAGGTTGTCTCTACATTGATATGGTAGAATTAATAAAGAAGAACACTCCCATTCTCATGTAACATCATTTTGAGAAGAAATGAAGCTCTGAGTGAAGGCAATGGAAATAAGTCACACTGACTTTTTGGGTTATCCTAGGTTCTCTACACGTATGTTGTTATGTTATGATAATCTATGTAACTGTATTTGTGTATACCTGAATAAACTTACTTACATACATACGAAAGGAATAATTTTCTACAGTTACCCCCAGTAACACATTTTCTCTTATGTTAGATTAGAGAAAATGTTATTCTTGCCGTCACTTGTACAAGTTATGTGGCTCCCACATCTTATATTTATGTTTATTTATTCATTGTGGGGTGTATTTATCATCTTTTTATGTTATGTATCGTGTTATTATATAATTTGAAAAAAAATATCATGGATGGATTAATGAAAATGTGTATATTAATGTAATATACGACATTTAATGAGACTCGGTGAGTATTGTTATTATTATTATCATTTCTAATATGGCGTCACTTGTGCAAGTCGTCTGCTACCACATCTCACATTTATGTTTATTTATTCTACTGTGGGGTGTATTTATCTTATTTATATGTTATGCATCGTGTTTATTATATAATTTGAAAAAAATATCGTGGATGGATTAATGAAATTGTGTATATTACCGTAATATACGACATTTAATGAGACTCGGTGAGTATTATTATTATTATTATTATCATTTCTAATATGGCGTCACTTGTGCAAGTCGTCTGCTACCACATCTCACATTTATGTTTATTTATTCTACGTGGGGTGTATTTATCTTATTTATATGTTTTGCATCGTGTTTATTATATAATTTTGAAAAAAATATCATGGATGGATTAATGAAAATGTGTATATAACGTAATATACACATTAAATGACTCGATGATTATTATTATCATTACTAATATGACGTCTGGAGACATAAGACACTTACCAATTTTAATGTGTACCTGCATGCCAGCACAGTATGTAAGTTTATTTAGGTACAGGTATACATAAGTATAATTATCAGAGTATATATAAAATATGAAATAACTTTTAAAAACATTTGAAATTTTGGAGTTTCCAGACAAAATGGAGAGACTTAGTGCTTACTGAGCTCATGGAGAATGTAAACAAACAGGGTGGGGCACGGTGACCGTATTAGAAAGTCAGGTGGGGAGAGCCGTATAGCGAGTGTTGGTCATAATTTGAAATGTCCGTATTAGCGGAACGCCATAAAGTGAAACGCCGTAAAGCGGGGCCTTCCTGTATTGTGCAGTAATTTTTGATTAGTAATTGTTATTTGCAATATTGCTACAGTTTATTTCAGTGCAATATTCTGTGATTTCAGTTTTACATTTCTTGTTCTGTGCATAATATTTTATTCTTTGTGTGTCACTTTATTTTAATTTTTAGAGAATTGCTTTCCCTGTCCATTTTAATTTTGCACAAGATTTATTGATTCCATTTTATCATTATTGATTGATTTACCATTTATCGTTAAATTTCTTTATTGAATTGAGAGTAAAGAAAACTCACTGTGCCATCAATTCAAATTAAAGTAAATTTGAGTAAAATTGAATTGAGTTAAGTACAATTTCTCTTGATTTTCAAAGTGTTGCCTTATCCAGTTGAGTATTTTTTTTTTATGTGAGTTTTTCTTGCTCTACAGCGTGTCTTGTTATTTTTTCTTTACTGATGCATAATAGTTAAGTATTTTCTTCCCATTTATGTTTACTGTGTTGTGTGTTCCTTTAGTTATATATTTTTTTGTTTTTTTAAATTCTTGTTTCACATTTTGCAAGCAAGTCTCAAGTCTTTTCAAGTGATGCCTCAGTGCATTCTGCTAGTCCAAGCAATAATGCGTCAGTCCAAAATTCGAGTAATTCTTTATCAAACGATAGACACAGACTTCGAGCCTTCGGAATTTCAGTCTTGACCCTTATGCTGCTATGCCTCTGTTCAATGGGGGCCCAGACAGCCTGGAAGCTTGGTTTACTGTTGTTTGTGCTAGAGCAAGTGCCTCAGTGGATGGCCCCCCATCTGAGAGTTGTATCATTAGTATTGGAAAGGAGAGTTTAGCTCGTTCACTAGCCGCCTCGAATGTCTTTAACTTGATCCGGATGAAGGACTTTCAGGATCTCACCATGTGGAAAGATTATGAGCAATTAATACGTAACTATCTTGACCCAGTGAGACTGACTGATCCATTCATGGACCTTAACCCTTTGAGGGTTTTGGTCGTACTAGTACGTCTTACGCGCGTAGGGGTTTTTGACGTACTAGTACGCATAAATTCTAGCGGCCTCAAATCTCGCAGGAAAAGGCTGATAAGCCTAGATGTGAGAGAATGGGTCTGTGTGGTGGGTGTGCGCAGTAGGAAAAAAATCTGGGACCCAGTGGTGCATTGTGGGAATGCCATCATAGTACACAATTTCCACCATGCCCTGTGGTAAGAAGTTCCTCACTCCTCGACGAATTGGGACACTTTTGTTCCCCAGTGACAGTTCTAATACAGATGGAAGTGACAGTGAAGATGAGTTTCAAGGTTCTGGTGAAGTTTTGACCGAAACTAATGACCATAATATAGGTAATAGTGAGGAAAACCCAGACAACCCACAGCCTTCCACCTCTGGTGCTGGGCCGTCTTGTTCACCTTCAGTTGTACCAGAATCAAAGAGGAAACTCCTATTTTCCAAAATCCCAGACTCAGATGTGAGCATTGGTGATGATAGTGATAGTGATTATGAACTACAAGCTCTTCAAACTTGTTCCAAGAATGGAGGAGGAGGAGGGGGCAGAGGAGGAGGAGGCAGAGGAGGAGGAGGCAAGAGGAGGAGGAGGCAAGAGGGGGGAGGAAGAGGGGGGAAAAAAGGGGGA
>NC_069429.1:29460457-29462957 GCF_026875155.1 Cherax quadricarinatus
AGATAATACCCCGGCCGGGGACCTTTTAATATGACAATTAGCGAAGAAGAGGACGAATGGGGCGGAGGTGTCGTATGAGGGACTCCATCGATACAGAGGCTTTGTGAAGGAGAATCGAAGAATGTCTAGAATATACTGCGGCGATTGAAGTAGGGACACTTAGGCCCGAGACAGCACAAGGAATAGAAACCTAGAGTGATGTATGGGAGAGGAAACCACAGAGTGGGTGTAGAAGAAGGGATACTAAAAGAAAAGAGGGGGACGTTTTTTGAAACAAACGGGAATAAGAAACACTAGGGCAGTCTCCCTTGAGGCGGAGAAGAGAAACAGCCAAGGCATAAGGGAAGACCTACAGTCTCTTTGAGGTAACTGTGATTCCCGCTCGTTTAAATAGACCTGACAACGCGAGAGAACGAAGGGGAGAGCCACATGGACATTAAGGCAATAGGTGAGAAAGGAGATTGCAAAGACGTATATAAGAATGGTCATACGGCCACCAACGACTGTGCATTCGGCGATAGATCTGCAATAAATCGCAGGATGGCCAAAATCGAGCCCAGCAATATTGCTACCCTGATGTGGTGTAGGTGAATCACCTTCGAACTGTAACCGATGGACACTGCTAAATAAACTGAGGATGGGAGTTCTTCGGCTTGACAAAGTTAAAACGGGCCACAGTGGCTATGGTATCGTCTCCGCCCACGGGCATGAAAACGTAAGAATCTACCTTAAGGATTGGAGATCTTGGAGTGTCCAGTTGTTTCAAAGAAATGTTCAGTGCCCCCACATTTCTGAGAAATTTTGTGAACAAAGGTTAAGGGGCAGAATGACGGGTACCACTACAAGAAAATGAGGGAAATGATGTTTTTCAAGAGTGACAGGAAACAGTATCGTTATGGGAAAGACGAGAGAGCTCATGACCTGGGTAGCATACTTGTAAGGCAATGATGCGCGTACCGCTCCTTAAAGAGCATGAAAAGAAATACCCTTTACCAACAATGGCTGTAGGAGTGTGGCCTAGCCAATACATGTTCAAAAGAAAGGCAATAGTAGGAATTGGTCGTAAAGTGAAGAATATAGTCCACTGTTCAGTCTGGAAACTGCGCGATGAAAGGAAGTGAAGGTACGTGTCGATCGTTTCTGAGAAGAACAAGAAGGTTGGAGAAGTATCATCAGCAGTAATGTGTCTTGGCGTTTAGGCGTTGGACCGGAGAGTTGTCCGACGTGGAGCGGGTCGGCGATTTGAAAATTGCCGTACCGTAGAGGGAGAGGTAGCCGGAAAGCATATTCCAGAGGGAGAGCGAAGGTCCCGTAAATTGAAGTGGAGGTCAAGACGAGGCCCCAGTACCTGAAGCTGGGTGAAGGAAACAGCACCGCAATAGTACAGAGCATGAGGAATGTCTGAAGAGTGGTCCAAAGACGAGGCGGGGGTCAGAACAAGGTGTGTATAACAAGAAGGGGCCCAGGGGGGGTACCAGGTTCATGGACCCGCCCCCCCCCACCCCCCCACTCACCCTCCCCCCCCCCCGCCCACCACCTCCCACCCTAGGCTGCCATGGTTAGGATAACTTCTACTTTTTGTTTTTAAGAAAAAAAAAGAAAGAAGAAAAGAAAATAAAAATTAAAAAAAAGAAAAAAAAGGGGGACCATGGAGGGAGAGGACCTATCATCAGGAATGAAAGGGCCAGAAATCTCCCCCGCGCCCACGAGACCTCAGCAAACCGCAAGTAGCGCAGAGCAGCATGGAAACCCGTGCCACACCCCTACCCATCCATGCTAAGTAAACTAACAATCCGGGATAGCAACCTCACATCTGCCGACTACTCGTGGACAAAAGAGAGGGCGCCAAATATTCCGCCACAAAGCATACCTCCTTCGCCACCACGCCCCAGAATCCGAAAGGTGGGCTTCCAGAAATACATCGTCCGCCCGAAAGAACAACCCAAAGCTACTCCGGGATACCGGAGAGGATCGGGAACATCCCTCAGGCTATCCAGATATCCACGGCAAACTAAGCCACCGCTAAAGACTCTCAACGGATGGATGGAACCCCGTGAATCCTATCTCCTCCTAGGAACTAGCGCGCCTGTGGGAGAAATTCCAAAGGACAAAAGAGAAGGGCAAAAAGGGAGAGTAGGGAGGAGGAGGAGGATAGGAAAAAGGGGAAGATGGGGGAGGAATGGAAAGGGAGGGGAGATTGGAAGGTAAATAGGTTCGGTCTGAAAGAAGACCGATAGGTCTAATTTCCTCAACCAAGAGCCTCTTCTTCACCACGCCAAGGAGCCCTCCCTCGAAGAGGTACCCGCTCTAAAGCATGAAAAAGAAATATCTTTACAACATGGCGTAGGAGTGCCTTGGTGCCAGATACTATGGTCAGAAAGATAGGCAGTAAGGAAGTTGGTCCAGTAAAGTCTGAAGAATTTAGGTCCACTGTATCCGTCTGGAAAACTGAGCGGTGGAAAGGTAGTGAAGACATGTCGATCCATTTCTGAGAAGAACG
>NC_069429.1:29467957-29484755 GCF_026875155.1 Cherax quadricarinatus
CTCCCATTCACACACAAGGATATACAGTAAGAACATGTAAAAATATAACCCTTAATCTGTATGTATATACATTCCTACCGTCATTACACTTCCAAACAGGAAGGAATACTTAATAGGGCAATGTACAATGCCTTCACCCAATTACAACTGAAATCAAACATTGACAAAGTTGACATAATACAGGGAAATACATGAGCCTGGTGTCAAACGCAGGCACCTCCGCCAGTACTACAGTGAGTTTAAAATTGAATAAATGCAAAACATTAGTCCTCTGGGGCAACAAAAACAAAAACCCCACATCTTAACAACACAAAAATTCCTTTAGCTCATTATTTCCTAAATATCTTCCGTTTAGTCCCTCTGTTAAAAATATCGAAAGACCCTTAGCAGAACCCTCAGAAGCAAGAAAAACTTACCAAAGAACCTCAACCTCCCTCACCGCAATCTCCATTACAATAACAGAACACCCCCAACTACACACACAGACTCTAACACACACATATGCACACAGGACATGCACACAGGCCTAAGTGGTCCTAATCCAACATGTGCCAAGGACCGAATGCAACCTAACAGACACACAACGCAACACACACCACACGCAACAAACACCAACACACACCAACACACAACAAACACTACGTTGCACACACACACAACAACACACACGACAAAGACCCTCACACAGACAGGCCTTACATCATTTATCTCACATACACCAGTGAGCAGCCACCAACACTGCCCTTCCTTGCTACATTCATCCCAAGTACTCATCACTCACCTCAGGAAGCCAACCCTTTGCTGTCCTTTATCCTGGCACAACTGTAGCAGTCGTGCCACAGGTCACGTTCCTGATAACTCTCTGGGAAAAAGAGTAACCCACTGACCCCCATATAAGCTCCTATTCTTATCCCACGAGCCCTATAAAAACTCCCACTAAAGCCTTGATTTGACATTACCCCCCACCTCCCTCATTGCCCAAGAAACATACAAAAAAATCAACCAATTATATAAGCCATAATGCCTTGCAACCATCACTAGACACTCCCTCCTCCCACATTAAAAGTAAAGCCTAAGGACCCACACTCCTCCCCCCAATAACCCCAAAACAACCCCTCAACCACACCCTTACATTATCCAAAAAAGGGCAGAAATACACCACATGGAAGGCATTTTCCACGTCACCACAATGCGCACATGAAGCATCACTCACATATCCCATCTGCCTCAACACCTCTTTTGATGCCAATGTTCCCATGAGGAATCTGTAGACCACTTCTCTCACCCTTGCAGGCATTCTTAGCTTTCGAAATTTCTCCCATATTACCCTCCAATCATATGTGGGGAAGACAGCCACTACTTCTTAGCCCACCATACGGTTTAATGTCTCATAATTATTATACACATTGGAGGCCACTCCATTAAGATCTGAGACCGATGAGTGATGATTAACCCACGGGTATGTTAACCCGGGACACACTCCATGGCGACGCGCCAGTCACCCCCGGTCCTTCCATTATTCACTCATCTTACCACTTTATTATGGTGGTCCCGTAAATCGCATGCCCTCACTCTTCACCAGGAACAGTTATGACACTTCCTATTCTGAAGTGAAGCCTATATTATTAATCCTTGGGCTGCCATGAACGCCAATTTCCTGGTCCCATGTTTTCACAGTCTCTTAAGTCCATTCAAAACACTCCCGCTTCTTGATGCCCTGAGCCGACCTGTTCCCCCGCACATCCGCACAGGCACAGGGCGAACCCGGTTGGTTATATTCAAAATACAATTAAATTTTTGACCCAAATCAACACATTAAACACCTATTAGGCACTATAGCTTCGGAAAATTAAAATATTTTCCACAACTGTTATGGTATATCCCTTTTACATATTCTGATGAGTTTATAACTAAAATATTTCTGAAATATTAAACACTAACATGTTTCATCTCTTGAATGAACTTGAGTATGTCTCACAAGATTGTTTTTTTGATTAAAAAAATTCAGACACTCAGAACACTGATATAGTTTATCCTCTGTATGTACTCTCATGTGTGTCACAAGACTGCTTTTTTGATTAAAACATTTCAGACACTCAGAACATTGATATGGTTTATCTCCTGTATGTACTCTCATGTGTGACACAAGACTGCTTTTGTGATTAAAACATTTCAGACACTCAGAACATTGATATGGTTTATCTATGCTGCTCAGTTCTGGTCACCGTATTACAGAATGGATATAAATGCTCTGGAGAACGTACAAAGGAGGATGACAAAGATGATCCCATGTATCAGATTATTATTATAATCAAAAAGAAGCGCTAAGCCACAAGGGCTATACAGCGCTGCAGGGTAGGGAAGGAAGCAAGGGAATTGGATGGCAGAAGGGAGGGGAGATGATCAGCAGGTTACGGAAAACAGCGGGGCAGGGGATAGTACGGGGGTAGAGGGTAGCAAGAGATACAAGTAGAAAGGGCTGAAAGTATCAGAATTTGTGAAGTAAGTCAGTCGTTGTCAAAAAGTCAATGAGAGAGTCCGGATGAAAGGTGGGTCCATCAGCGAGAAGGGAAGGTAAAGAGAGAGCAGCGGGGCAAAGACGACGACAGAGGTAAATTCCTGCGTGCTCGTTGATAAGTGGGCATCCAACAGAATGTGGCTGACTGATAATGGAGCTTGGCAATTCTCACAGAGAGGAGCAAGACGCCTCTCCATGAGATATCCATGAGTAAGACGAGTATGGCCAATGCGAAGACGGGAGAGAGTAGTCTCCCAACCTCGACACTGGTGATAAGAAGACGGCCAGTAACCTATACTCGGTTTAATAGACTGAAGTTTGTTGCCGAGCATAGTAGACCAACGTGTTGCCAACGGGTGTGAAGGGGGAAGATTTTTACAGCAAAATAGTCCGTACAAAAAAACCTCAATAAAAAAAAAAAACCTGGGGGCGGGGTTTTAAACTGCTGACCCCCGCAGCATTTGCGGCCTTTTTCATTGCCCTGTACGAAAAACAGACCAGGGACCCAACAAAAAAAAATCTTTATGCTTAGTAAAAAAGGGCGGCGTACCCAAATTGGATACGGAGGATTTAAGGGGAGGTGAAAAAAAATTTTTTTTTATACCCCGGGAAAGAAAAAAAGGGAGTTGAGAAAACCCCCAAAATGATGACACGGGCCCAAAGATGCAATAAGGGAATAAGTGCGAAAAGGAGGGGCATAAAAATTAGCAGAAAAAAAAAACTACTGAGAAGTAAATCCCCTTTGTACGCGTTTTGCCCGGAAAAACACTGCGGGGGAAAATCCTACGCCGTCAAAAAAAGATTAGACCCAAACTTTTGTCCCACAGCAATGGCATGAAAATGAAGGGAAAGTGGTAAAGGAAAAAAGAGACGGGGGCCCCCGTAGAAAGTTGTGCTTTCGAGAAAATGGGGGAAAAGAACAGACTGAACGGGCTGGAATTTCCGGGGGGGGTGGGGAAAAAGGGGTGAGTTTGCTACATGAAACATAAAAGGGGTATTGGGAAGAGAAAACAAGAGCAAATGAAGGGGGAAAGAGAAAAGGGGACGGAGTAACCCGGGGGGCGGGGGGAAAACCAAAAATAAAAAAAGTCTCTAATTTTAGTGCCTTTCTAAAAAAGGAAGGTTTTGGGGAAAGATCATGAGGCGTACATAAAAGCGCGGCAAGGGGCATCACGGCGAGGGGGATAAGGAGGGGAACGTTGGTTCTGCATAGAGGCTTTCACAGGGGAAAGGGGGGGCGAAAAAGCACCAAGGCATAAATAATCCTTGGTGAAAAAGGGGGTTAAAGGCAGAGAGAGAAAGCGGGAAATTTTGCCGCTGAATAGATCTGGTCACCAAAATCAATTTTTGATAAAAAAAGGGGGTGGAATGTTAGGGGGGGGTTTCCCACGATACCCCCAAAGAAAGATGAGAAAATGGTTTAAAAAAGGGTTCACCCGGGGGTGACAAGTTTCCTTCAAGGGAAATTTTGGGTTTTCCCAGGATAACCAACGATCAAATGGGGGGCCCAGAAAACTTGACTGAAACCCCTTCCCGGGGATACGGGAGCCATTGAGGTACAAAGGAAAAACCCAAGATGACGAGCGCTATTTAAAGTGATTTGGTGGGTTTTTTATTTGCAAAAAAAATTTTTAAAAACCCCATGTGTGGGGGGCCCAATTGGAAACACGGTCACTGCATGCGGGGAAAGAAACTGAAAGGAGGGGGATTCAGCCCCCTTGCCCCCCCAAATTGCAAAAGTCATCAACTTTAAAATTTGATGCCCCAAATTTTTGGGGGGGAAGACTAGAGGCCAAATCTTTAAATTTGCAAGGGGGAAAAAGTGTTGCTCAGAACCACCCCTTTGGGGGACCCCTTCGCTTGGAAAAAGCCCGGGGGGGGAGCACATTTTTAAACCCGAACCCCGGAAATCCCTTTGTCATTTAAAAAATTTCTTAAGGAAGGATGGTAGATTGCCTCAAAGGGCCTAAGGAGTGGGTTTTGGGCAAAAAATTATACCCCCAAGTTGTGTCAATTCCCTTTCCTCAAAGGTAAAAAAATTTTGGGCAAAAACCCTGGTGGTTATTCGAAAAAAAGGTTTAAACGAACATACGTATCCAAGCGCAGAAAGGGGGTTATGGTTAAACGCCCCTTAACAAAACCTTTTAAAACAGTGGAGGACTGTTCGTTTTCTCTAAAACCACACAAAAACGTCAATTTACAAATTTTTTCCCTTTACTTTGCAAACTGAAACGGGAAGAGCAAGGGACAAATTGGGGGTGGTATTTGCCCCTAGTGCCGGGTTTTTGGGGGGGAAAAGGAGAACAATGGCGGTTTTCCCCACACCCGTGGAAAACCCCTTTGTGCCAAATAAGAAAAGAAAAGGCAATAGGCCCGGAAAGGGCTCCTGGATGTAAATGTTGTAGCTTTCAAAAAAGGAATGTCTTTGGGGCCCCGCTGCCGATGATCGACAAGCGAGAGTGTTCCCTCCAGTTCTTGAAGGAAAAAAGGCCCCATTTTTACTTTTTCTTCTCTGGGGAGAAGAAAATTTCCAAAAGGGTGCCAAAACCTTTTGGAAACTTTGGGGGAAAAAAGGGGGGGGCTAGATGGGAGCCCCTGAAAATTTGGACCAGTTTGTTTTGGCCAAATTTTTTAATAAATTTGGAAAATTTTCAGGGGGTTTTTGCTAAAAACCAAACCGGCAACCCCCCCAGAACGGGAAAACCGGGTCAGGAAAAATTTTTAAACCACTGTTTTCTTTTATTTTTTTTCCTTTAACTGCACCATAGAGGAAGCAGGGTGATTGGAGGCCCAAAATTTTCTCGCCAGCAATTTCCCTTTTAAAAACACGGAGGGACACGGCGGGGAAAATCGCACAAATTTTTTTTAAAATAAAGGATGCCGTGGTTCAAATTGACCGGTACCGCCCCATGCAGCGCTTTTTCAAACTCCCTGCAGGGGCAAAAAAGCGGAGACCCCCAAAGGCACGCATTTCTGAAATGCCCGCCCGAATTTGGGGTTTTGAATGAGAAGCTCCCGGGGGGAAAAACGGAGGCCGAGAAGAGGGGAAAAAGGGCTCATCGAGGGGGAAACAAAAAGGAACCTCTTTAAAAAAAGTCAGGTGTGAGAAAAGGGTTTCCCAAATTTCCCCCTTTAAAATTTTGCCGCGTGGGGGCGAAGAGGTGGCGAATATAAAGGGGGAAGTAAAAATGTTTGGGAAAGATCACTGTCATGAAAAGCCCCGGGAAAACCCAACCCAAATTTAAAGTCTAAGGGGGGCTGAGGAAGAGCAAAACGGGAAATCGATGCAAAGAAAAGGTTTAAAGGCCGGGGTTTAAAAAAGGGTTTGGAGTACCTGTATTTAAAAACTTTGGAGGGGGGGGGTTGGCAAGAAAAGCCTCAAACGAATTCCCCCGGGAATCACAGTGAGCCCTCCCCAGGGAAAATTTGGGGGGAAAATTTTAAAACACCAAGTAACAAAAATGGGTGGGGGGAAAAGACGAAAAAAGGGAAAGGGCCCAAAACCCGGAATAAAAATGCCCGAGAAGGAGAGAGTTTTAAAAAGAAAAGGGGCTTTAAAACCACCTTGTAAGTGGATACGGGCGTTTTTAAATGCGGGCAAAAGTTTTAAAAATTTAGCTGTTTTGGTACGGAATTTTCAGTGCGGAGAAAAAGGGGCACTTGCTTTAAAGGTCCCATCAAAAAAGGGAACTGAAAAATTTCAAAAAATTATACCCTGAGATGTGAGAAATAACGCGGGAGGTTTTTTTTGGCTCCTGAAACCAAACCCCCAACGGGGGGCAAACGGGGAAGGGTAACATCTGAACTCACCCCCCGATTACCCCTGGGGGCCGCTATTTTCCACTGAAAAAAGGGCCCCCAAAATTTGGCAATGATAAAAAATACTTGAAATCCGCAGGAAAGGGTTCCTACGGCCTAGAAGGGTTAGAAAAGCCCACTTCGGAGGCAGGGGAAAAAATTTTCAAGCACAAAAGGAAGGGTTTGCCCCTGGAAAAGGAGTTGCGCAGATGGAGCAGAGGAGAGAAAAAGAGCGGGGGGGAAATCAGTGCCCAATTGTTTTTTTTTTGGGCCCTCTGCAATATATTCAGAGATTTGGTTTTCAGGTTTGGGAATCAGAAAATGTCGGGGGGGAAAAACAAAGGGGAAAAGGGTGGGGGGAAAGGGGAATGAGTAAAGATTGGAACTGTATTGGATGTAAAAAAGGTGGGGGGGGCGAAAGGGTGGAGGGAACGGGAGAAGCGGGCGGGGGGACAAAGAGAAAGGGAAACCGGGAGGTTTGGGCCCAGAAAGGAAAAACTTGGGAGGGAACGGGGGGGAAAGGGTTTTTAACGAGGAGGGGGTAAACCCCCGCCTTGTAACGACCCAGTGAGGGGGGAAAACTAGGGACAGAGACAGGGGGGGTAAAATGAGGGGGTTTGGAAAAAGGGGTTTAAGGGAGGTTTTAACCCGGACCTTTTTTGTTTTTTTGAGAAGTAGGGGACGTTTGGGGAAGAGGGTCGAAACGAGGTCTCGTCTTACTGGGGCTTGTAAGAGAACTCGAAAACCCAGATTGGGGCGAGGCGTTGAAGGGGGAAAGTCGAGCCGGGGGAAACAGAAAAAGGGATTAGATACGGGAATTGACTAGGGGGAAAGGTAACCCCAGGGGGGGTGTAGAAGAGGGGTTCCCAAAAAGTGGGGGGGACTTTTAAAAAACCCCGGGAAATTTTGGGAAAAAACCGGGGAGTCCCCCTTGGGAGGGGGAGAGAAACTGCCGGGCAAAAGGGGGAGACCTTTGTCTCTTTGGGGGGAAAGGGTTTTCCCCGCTCTTTTTTTAAATAGCCCTGCCCCAACGGCGAGGTACAAAGGGGGTAGCCTCTTGACAGTTAAGGCAAGGGGGGGATCGATTGAAAGGACGTATTAAATGGTCATCGGCACCAAAAGGACGGGCTTGGGCCCGGATAGATTTCAATATTTCCCCTGGATGGCCAAATCGCCAGCAATTTCTACATTTTTTGGGTGTAGGGATCACCTTTCGAACTTGAAACCCATGTCCCCCCTATAAAAACGGAGGTTTGGGAGTTCTGGGTTTTGGTTCAAAATTTAAACGAGCCACTTGCTGGGGAAATCGTCCCCGCCCACGGGAAAGGAAGAACGAAGTGTTACCCTGAGGATGGGAGATTTGGAGTTCCAGCTTTTCTAAAATGTCGGTCCCAAACAGGTCGGGAAATTTTTTAAAACAAAGGGTTTAATTGGGGGCGGGAATAACGGCCCACAAACAAAATTGGGAAAGATTTTTTTTCCAAGGGTTTGATAGGAACAGTATCTATATGGAAAGACGAAAAAATCTCCCCGAGCCGGGGTTGAAATTCTGACGGTAATGAGCGGGGGGTACCGTTTTAAAAAAGCATGAAAAGAAAAATTTTTTTCCCAACATGGCGTTAGGTCCCCTTTCCCAAAACTTTGGTCAAAAAAAGATGGGCAGTAAGGAATTTGGGGTCGTAAAGTGAAAAATTTTAAAGCCCAATGTTCAGTCTAAAAACTGAGCGTGGAAAGGTAGTAAAGGACTTTCCCGGATCTTTTTCGAGAAAACAAAAAGGTAAAGGGGGAAAAGTTCATCACGGGGTAATGTCTTTGACTTTTTGGCGGGGGGACCAGATTTGGGTTCGACGTGGAACGGGTCGGGATTTAAAAATTGCCGACCTTTAGAGGGAGGGGCCCGGAAAAAGCTTATCAGAGGAGAGCGAAGGTTAAATAAATCGAAGGGTCACGGGGCCTCAGTACCTAAAGGCGGGTGGGGAAAAACACACCGCAATGGGTACGGGGGGGAAAGAGGAATGCCCTAAAGGGGGTCCAAAGCGGGGCGGGGTAAAAAAGGGGGGTTGCGGTATCAAGAAGGGGCCCGGGGAAACCAGGTTCATGGCTAGGGCTGCCAGGGTTTTAAGGTTACTTTTTTTCTTTTTGTTTTTAAGAAAAAAAAAAAAAAAAGAAAAGAAAATAAAAATAAAAAAAAAAAAAAAAAAAAAGGGGGGGGGGCCGGGGGGGGGGATAATTTTCCCAGGGGAATGAAAGGCCCGAAAACTCCCTCCGCCCCAAGAGGTAAACTCGCCCCCTGGGGCGCAGATGCCCGCATTTGGAAAAACCCCCTTTTCCATACCCTACCCTTTATGCCGTAAACCAGCAATTTTGGGGTAGCAACCCACACTGCCAGCTACCTCGGGGGGACAAAAAAAAAGAGGGCGGCCGGATAACCGCCCCAAAGCAAACCTCCTTCAGCCACCACCCCCGGAATTTCCCAAAAAGGGGGCTTCCGAGATACACCCCGCGCCCAAAAGACACCCCAAAACTACTCCGGGGTACCGGGGGAAGGGTTTGGAATCCCCAGGCAATCCAGTTCCAAAGGGAAACAAAAGCCACCGCCCAAAAAACCTCAACGGAATGGGATTTGGGCCCCGGTTTTTTTTCCCTTTTCCCCAAAACCCAGGGGAAATAGCCGCCCGTGGGGGGGAAATTTACGAAGGGTAAAAAGGAAAAGGGCCAAAAAGGGAGGGGTTAGGAGGAGGGGGGAAAGGGAAAGGGGAAAAAGGGGGGGGGGAATGGGGAGGATGGGATAGGGGGGGGGAGTGGGGGGGGAAAATTTGGTTCCCGGTTTTGAGGAAAAAAAGGGGCCGACAGGGCTAATTCCTCAGACCAAGAGCCCCTTCACCCGCCAAAAGGGGCCCCCCTTTTAAGGGCCCCCAAAGGGTTTCCAAATCTTTCCTAGGGGGAAACCCGAGGGGCCCGAATCTGCCCTCTCGAAAGGCATAGGGAATTGGGGGGGTATGATCGAGGTTTTATAATGGAAAAAAAGGAAATAAATCAAAAAAGGGGTTTAAATAGTGGCTGAAAAAAAATTTTCCCGTAAAACAGGGCTCCGCCCGCAATGGTTTCAAGTTTAAAAAATCAATTAGGAAGGTATAGAAAAGCACTGGGGTTTGGGAATTGAGTTTTGGAAGGGAACAAGCTCCCGAGTTTCATTTTTGAGGCCCAAAACATTGTTTTAGTTTTAAAAAAAAGTTAATAAATACAAAGAGTGGGTGTTAAAATGGACCCCGACTAGTTTTTTCTGGGTGTGTTGGTACAGTGCCCCCATCCTTGATGGGGATGGGCCAGGGCGGGTTTTTTTATTGGGATAAACGGGGGGGGGGGTCATTGGGGCCCTTTTTGGGGGGGGACATGTACCGGGTTTGCATGGTTTAGTAGGCCTTTTTGCAGTGTTCCTTCTTTCTTTTGTTCTTTTTGGGACCCCATGTGTGTCCCAAAATTTCAATTTTTTTTTTAAAGCTTTTAGGGCACTTTGAACACTGATATGGTTTTTTCCCGTAAAGAGCCTCATGGGGTCTTATAAGACTTCTTTTTATAGTAAAAAATTTCAAAAACGGGGAACATTGATATGGGTTTTTCTCCTTAAAAGAAATCTCTTTTGTGTTTAAAAAAAAGCTTTTTTTTACTAAAAAATTTCAGACACTCAAAAAAACTGATATGGTTTAATTCCCGTTTTGTACTCTCAGTGTGTCACCCAAAACGCATTTTTGATTTAAAAAATTTCAGACACTCAGAAATTGGGTATGGTTTTCTCCCCATATGTACTTTTCATGTTTTGTCACCAAAACTGCATTTATGATAAAAAACATTTTCAGACACTTTAGAAAAATTGATATGGTTTATCTCCGTATGTACTTCAGGGTGTCACAAACCTGCATTTTTTTATTAAAACATTTCAGACACTCAGAACATTGAAAATTTTTTAACTCCTGAAAGTAACTCAGTGTGTCAAAAAACCCCCTTTTTAAATTAAAAAAAAATTTCGACCCCGGAAAAATTGATATTGGTTTTTCTCCTTTTGGGACTCTCAGTGTGTCACCAAACTGATTTTTTATTAAAAAAAATTTTAGGGAAATCAGAACATTATATGGGTTTTTTTTTCCCGTATGTTCTCTCAATGTGTGTCACAAAATCCTTCTTTGCTTAAAAAAATTTCAGACACGAGAACATTGATATGGTTTTTTTCCCCTTAAAGTACCTCATGGTTCACAAGGGCTTGGTTTTTACTAAAACATTTCAGACACCCGAAAATTGATATGGGTTTTTCTCCCCGTATGTACTTCATGTTTTGTCCCAAGATGCATTTTTTATTAAAACAAATTTTTACACTCAGAACTTTTATATGGTTTTTTTCCTGTAAGTGTCTCCCGGGGTTTTCAAAAGAATGCCTGTAGGGGTTAAAACATTTCAGCACTCAGAAAAACTGTTTTGGGGTTTTTCTTAAAATATGTTTCTCTAATAGGTTTAAAAAGAATTTTTCTTTGATTTAAAAAATTTCAGCAAAAGAAAAAATTGAAATTGGGTTTTTTCCTTATGGATCTCATGGTGTCACAAACTGGCCCGGGGATGATTTAAACATTTCAGACACTCAAAACATTGATATGGTTTATCCCCCTTATGAAATCTAAGGGGTTGTAACAAACTGCTTTTTTTATTAAAAAATTTTTGACCTTTTGAAAATTGATTGGGTTTTTCTTTCCGGGGAATTCACTTCCCGGTGCCACAAGGGGCTTTCCCTTTTTTTTTTAAAAACATTTCAGAACTCCGCACAATGGGGGAAAGGTTTATCTCCCGTATGTAAAACCCGAAAGTGGGGCCCCAAATGGCTTTTTTTACCCAAAACATTTCAGACCCTCAAACATTTTATATGGTTTTTCTCCTGTTTGGGAAAACTCATGTGTGCCCCAAGACTGCTTTTTATGACTAAAAAAATTTCAGGGCCTCAGGGACAATGATTGGGTTTTTCCCTGTATGTACTCTCCCCATGTGACACAAGAGGCTTTTTTTTCCCAAAAAATTTCAACACTCAAAATTCAAGGGGTTTGGGTTTTTTATGTTTTTCCCCTATTTTTTAAATGAAAAGGGAAAAACATTTTTAAAATTTTTAGCATATAAAAATTTAAAAGTTATTTTTCCCCTTTTGTTCTAACAAGCCTTTAAAAATTTTATTTTTTTTTTAAAAAAATTTTGAACACTGGGCCATGGTTTCCTTTTGGGCATAATCCCAAGTTAAAAATTTATTTAGGAAAACTTTTTCTACTTATGAGCACAAAAATTATAATTTTTTTAAAAAACACAAATTTTATAATTTTTGTTTTGGTTTAAAAGATTAAAAATATGTACTAGGAAAACTGCAGATTTCACTTTTAACAATTTTATTATTATTATTTATTTTTTTTGTTATTATTATGGGTTTTTATTAAAATTTTTTTTTTTTTATTATTATTATTTTTATTATTTTTATTTTATTTGTTTTTTGGGGTTTAAAAAAAATTTTTAATTTTTTATTGACCCCTTTGGGGGGCAGTCACCCAAACTGGGAAAAATTTCCCCCAGGGTCTAAAAAATATTATTTTTCCTTTGGAAAAAAAAAAGAAATCTTTTTCTTAATGAATAAAATTAAAAAATTTTAAAAGAATTATGAGGTTTTAAAACCCCCGTAAATTTTGCTGGTCAGAAAAAAATTATGCATTGGCAATTTTTTTCCCCACTTTTGAGTCCTGGGGTTTTTTGGGCCCAAATTTAAAGGTTCCCTTTAAAACCCAAAATTTTTACTATTTCACTTATTTTTTCTATATTTTTCTATTAAGCACATTAAAAAAGCCCCCTTTCAACTTTTAACTTTCAAAAAGTGAAATGGGGAAAATTTGGGAAAAATGGCCAAATTTTACAATAAAATAAAAATATTCCCAAAATTTCCAAAAATAGGGTCTAGAATTTTCAAGCAGGGAACCTTGGGATTGGTAAAGGCCAATTTCACAAAAAAAATTTAAAATATTCCAATTTTTTAAAATAGGGTTTCCCAAAAAATCAATGCAGGCAAAACCCGGGCCCCCTAAAAATAACATTTCTAAATCCTTTTTTGTTACATTTGGGGAGGTTTAAAAGATGAAAAACCTTTTGATTTTTTATTCCCCAAATTTTTTTAGGACACAAAAATAGAAAAGTTACTGGGTTAAAACAATATTGTAATAACTGTATAAATTTAATTTTCAGTGCATTCAGCAGCACACAAAAAAAACCCCCAGCGGGGTGTATTGGGGCACGGTGTTGTGTTTTTTTTCCCCAAAAATCAGCAAAAAAAAAAACATTTCCACAACTCTGAACTCAATTTCAAGTTATTTTCTATACTTAAAACCTTTAAAGCATTTTCTGTAATACAACCCTAAAATTTTTTTTCAAAAAGAGACCAAAAACATGAATGCAAAAATAAAAAACAATGAAAAAACACCAAAAAAATTTTCTGTTTTTAAACCAAAAAACCGTTGCACTTGTTTTTTTTTTTCAAGCATTGCCTGCGCAGGGTTTTTTTTTATTAGTGCAGACTTTCACCTAGATCATTCCTCTTTTTTTGGCCCCCCAAAATCAAAAGCCCAAAAATTTTTTTTAATTGTAATAGCAGTTAAAAAAATTTTCCCAAACAGAACATCTTTTGCCTTTTTTGAAAATAATGAAAATTTTAAATGTCTTGGGAAGACACAACCCGGTAGTCTTCCACAAAAAACTTCTGGGAAATCAGTTGTTTTTTCAAAACCTTACACTGGTGCCTTTTGAAGTATGAAGATATAGTGCTGGCAAGACCAACCGGTTTGTCTTCCAAAAATTTCTTTTGCAATATAGTTGTTGGTTTAAAACACTTTACACTGGTGCTTCTTTAAGTACGGAAGAATAAATGCTGGGGAAAACCCCAACCGGTAGTTTTTCCACAAAAAAACTTCTGCAATTTTCATTTTGTTCAAGACATTTCTCTGGTGTTCTTGAAGTACGGGGATATATATTTCCCGGGAAACACAAAAGGGAGTCTTTCCCCCAAAAAATTTTTGCAAAAAAATTTTGTTGTTTTTTCAAGGCACTTACACGGGGGCTTCTTTAATAATGAAGATATTTGTGTCGGCAAGCACATCCTGGGTTTTTCCACCAAAAAAATTCGGGAAAAAGAAACCTTTAAGGGCATTTTAGCACAAAATTCCCCAAATACCAATACAACATACTCAACCCAAAACAAATTTTTTTTTTCTTTTGGCCCATGCTTCCTAAATAAAAATCTCACTTTAAAAAAAGAAGGGGAAACAACCCCCCCGAAAAAAAAATTGGGCACCCCCAAAATCCCCAATGGAAAAGGGGTTCCCCTTTTTAAACACTAAAAAAATCCGTCTCCCCCCCCCTCCCATCCCCAAAAATCATCAAACCAAAAAAAATTTTTCCCCCCAAAAAAAAGGTTTTAAAAGGGCAGTAACTGTGGGGATGTTTTTTTTAAGTTTTTGTGTATTTTAAAAAAAAATTTTTTCCCTGTGGTTAAAAAAAAATTTTTTTTTTATGCTTTTTGGGGGTTTGGGCCCGGTTTAATTTTTTATTTCCCCTTTTTCTTATGGGGGAAAATTAATTAAAATAACGAAAAATTTTTCTGACTGGCCCGACTGGCTGGGCTGAATGTGGCCCGTCTCTTTATCTCTCTCTCTTTTTTCTACTAAATTTTTCTAACTATATCATCTATTTTCTATCTAAACTCTCTCTCTCTCTCTCTTCTCCCCTCTCTCCCTCTTCTCTCCCCTCCCTCTCTCTCTCTCCCTCACACACACACCCCACACCACACACAAGTAAACCCAAAAAGTATAAAAACCTAGGATTTCCCCAAAAAAACCCCGACAGTGTTATACAGTGGATCTTGGTTTCCCGTGCCCTAAAATTTAAAAATAAATTTTAAAATTATTATTATTATTATTATTATTATTATTACTACAATAATACATGTGTACTAATATTAATATTATTATTATTATTAAACTATAATATAATAATCGTTTTCACTCATTACTTACCTTAAAATATCTGTAGTCTTGATGTAGAGTGAGAGGTGAGTAAACATGATTAAATGAATAAACGAGAGAGAGAATGAGTGTGTTGAAAATTCGCGAGTTATGTAAACAAACTAGTTGTTGTTGTTGTTACCAGCCCGGAAATGAATGGTTTTTGTTCACTCTGTCAAGCCGACCAGTAAAACATCTCATATTTGTTAATTTATATGTTTATATGTTATGTAGCATGTTTATTATATAATTTTGAAAAAAAAAATCATAGATGGATTAAGCAAAATGTCTATATTAACGTTTTAAACACATTTAATGTACCTCAGTGATTATTATTGTTTTATTATCATTATTAATATGGCGTCTTCAAAACCAATTACACTCTTAATGAGTGGCTCTGAGACAGACAAGCAGACAGAAAGACACACACAGGTAGACAGAAAGACACACACAGGTAGACAGAAAGACAGACACAGGTAGACAGAAAGACACACAGGTAGACAGAAAAGCACACAGGCAGACAGAAAGATACACACAGGTAGACAGAAAGACACACAGGTAGACAGAAAGACACAGGTAGACAGAAAGACACACAGGAAGACAGAAAGACACACAGGTAGACAGAAAGACACACACAGGTAGACAGAAAGAACACAGGTAGAACAGAAAGACACACACAGGTAGACAGAAAGACACACACAGGTAGACAGAAAGACAGACACAGGTAGACAGAAAGACACACAGGTAGACAGAAAAGCACACAGGCAGACAGAAAGATACACACAGGTAGACAGAAAGACACACAGGTAGACAGAAAGACACAGGTAGACAGAAAGACACACGGGAAGACAGAAAGACACACAGGTAGACAGAAAGACACACACAGGTAGACAGAAAGACACACAGGTAGACAGAAAGACACACACAGGTAGACAGAAAGACAGACACAGGTAGACAGAAAGACACACAGGTAGACAGAAAGACACACACAGGTAGACAGAAAGACACACAGGTAGACAGAAAGACACACACAGGTAGACAGAAAGACACACAGGTAGACAGAAAAGCACACAGGCAGACAGAAAGATACACACAGGTAGACAGAAAGACACACAGGTAGACAGAAAGACACAGGTAGACAGAAAGACACACAGGAAGACAGAAAGACACACAGGTAGACAGAAAGACACACACAGGTAGACAGACACACATAGAGAATCTGTGTGTGTCTGTGTAGGTACACATAGTATGTAGCCCAGGGGGGCTACGTACTATGTGTACCTACATCTACCACTGCCTACACTGACTTCCTACAAATATTACTCAACTTTTCCCCTACATTAACCCTTTCAGGGTCCAAGGCCCAAATCTGGAGTCACGCACCAGTGTCCAAGAATTTTCAAAAAAAAAATTTGCTATTTTTTCTTATGAAATCGTAGAGAATCTTTTTGTGAAGGTAATAAAACAAAAAGTACGAAATTTGGTGGAAAATTGACGAAATTATGCTCTCGCGAATTTTGATGTGTCAGCGATATTACGAATCGGCGATTTTGCCGACTTTGACTCCCATTTTAGGCCAATTACATTATTCCAATCAACCAAATTCTTAGCTATTTCACTAGTATTACTTCTATTCTATCGATTGAGCACAAGAAATTGCCAAGTCAACTGTTTCAACTACAAAATAAAGTGATCGGAAATTGTTAATTTGGCCAATTTAACACAAAGTTCAAAATATTCCAATTTCAAAATAGGGTCCAGAATGAACAATGTAGGCATTCCTGGCACTAAACTAACATTTCCTCTGTTCATTAGTTATGTTTTGAGGCTTTACAAATAAATTCCATTTTGATTTTTTATTCACATAATGAATTTTTATTCACACCAAAAAATAGAAGATTTCCTGCTATGCAATACTGTAATAATTGTATAAATATCATCACCATATTTGTGAATGTATATTAGACCCACCAGCTGGCGTGTATTAGATGTGTGAGGTCGTTTGTTTACTCTTGAATATCAGCAAAAATTTAACATTTCTGCTACTTTGAGCTCAGTTTTCAAGCCATTTCCAGTGCTAAAACCAATCAAAATCATCTCTATTTCTGTAATATGTCTTCCATTCTATCAAATGAGACCAAGAAATCGCAAATACAACTATAAAAAACATACGAAAAAAAACTGCAAAGTTGCTGTTTTAATCGAAAAATCATGATTCATTTTTTTTCTCTCATTATACACAGTGTGCTGCAGGATCTGTTTTATGTGGTGCACACATACCACATAGATGTATTCTCTCTCATATCTAGGCCCAAATGTACCACTCACAGTTTATCAGAGTGAGCTGAGCTCATGGCGTAGATCTACGGTTTGGACCCTGAACGTAAAGCCGTAGATCTAGGGGGGCCCGGGG
>NC_069429.1:29485255-29543786 GCF_026875155.1 Cherax quadricarinatus
CATTTTTTATCATTTTAACTCCACCCCTCTTGCCAAACCCCGCTTTTACTTCTTTTTACAACCCCACTAAAATATTTTAAACAACCACGTACATCCACATCCTTGTCTAAGGCCTACTTTTACTGGGAAAAAATTTCCCTCTTTCCTACAACTCTAATTTGAGCCTCCTATCCTCGTAAAACCTTCACTGCTTTCATAACCTACCCCTACACCATACACTTGCAACATTGCCACATTCCCCCCCCCTATCCACCCTTCATACCCCTTTTTTAAATCCATAAATCCCACAAAGACCTTTTTAAACCTTTATCTAAATACTGTTCCTTATATTTTCACTGTAAACACCTGGCCACACACCCCCTACCTTTCCTAAACCTCCTTTTTTCATCTGCTATCCTTTTCTCCGTCTTACTCTTAATTCTTTCAATTATAACTCTACCATACATTTACCAGGTACACTAAACAGACTTATCCCCCTATAATTTTTGCACTCTCTTTACCCCCCTTTGCCTTTATAAAAAGGGAACTATGCATGCCTCTGCCAATCCCTGGGTACCTTACCCTTTTTCCAAAAATTTATTAAAAAATTGCACCAACCACTCCAAAAACAAAATCCCCACCTGTTTTAAAAACATTTCTATCTTTTCCCATAAATCCGGCTCCCTTTACCCCCTTTCATTTTACTACTGCCTCACGAACTCCCCCAAAATCAAAACGGCTCTTCCCACTCCTACAAGATGTTTTCCTTTTTTGCCCTATACACAAAATCACAGCTTCCCTATCTTCATCAACATTTAACAATTCCCTAAAAAATTTTCCCTTCCATCTTCCAATACCCTAACTCTCCTTTTTAAAAACTCTCCTCTCCTATTTTAACTGACAAACCATTTGTTCTCTAGGCTTTTTTAACTTTTTTTAATCTCACTCCAAAACTTTTTCTTTTTCAACAAAATTTTTTTTGATAACATCTCACCCCTCTCTCTTTTTGCTCTCTTTTTACATTGCTTCACCACCCCTCTTAACTTCTCTCTTTTTCTCCATATCTCTTCCCTCCTTGCATCACTTCTACTTTGTAAAAACTTCTCAACAAATTTTTTTTCTCCCTATACTCTTTTTCATCACATTCCACCAATCGCTCCCTCCCTCCTGCCCCCCCACTTTCCTGTAACCAAAAAACTTTGTGAAAACTCTAACATTTACATTTTTAAACCTCCCCCCCATCCCTCTTCAAACCCCATTGCCATCTCTCTTTAGCCCATCTATCCTCCAATACTTTTTAATCTTACCCTAACTGCCTCCTCTTTTGTTTATAAACCTTCACCCCTCTCTTCCCTGAAGCTTTTATTCTCCTTGTATCCCATCTACCTTTTACTCTCGTGTACTACAACTAGAAATGATCTGAAATCTGTGGCCCCTCTAAAACTGTACATCCGAAGCTCTCAAAAATCTTTTATCTACCAATACATAATCCAAAAAAACTACTGTCATTTCCCCCCCTACATCAATCGGTATACTTTTTTATCCTCTTTTTCTTTAAAAGTATTACCTATAAATAAACCCCTTTCTATACAAAATTCAATCAAAGGCTCCCATTTTCTTTTCACCTGGCCCCAAACTTTCCTACCACACCCTCTCTAAAAGTTTTTCCTCTTTTTGCATTCAAGTCCCCTACCACAATTAATCTCTCACTTGGGTTTAAAGGCTCCTATACATTCACTTAACATCCCCAAATCTCCTCTCTCCCTGCATTCCCCTTCTCCAGTCAACACCTTTTTAGACCCACTTCTCCACCAACCTTTACTTTAAACCACTAATTCCTTTTAATTTACCATTCATATTCTCTTTTTTCCCTTCATAACTGATCATTTAACATTACTGCACCCCCCCTTCCTTTGCTCTAAACCTTCTAGAACTCCCAGATTTTAATCCATTTTTTTCCCCCCACTGAAACCCCTACCCCCTTCACTTTGTTTCGCTTTGGGCCAGGACATTTCCAAATTTTTTTCATTCAAACACAGCAAACATCTGTTTCTTGTCATCCGCACTACATCCACGCACAATTTTTCAAAACCCCTTTTTTATAAAGTTTTTCTTTTTTCTCTTTTTTTTGTAATTGTATACAGGGGGAAGGGGTTTTAACCCATTGCTCCCGCATTTTATCGCCCATACGACACGCAGGCTTTCGGAGGAAAGATTCTTTTTTACTTCCCCCATGGACAATAGAAAAAAAAAAAAAAGAACAAAACTATTTAAAAAAGGGAAAAAAAAACCAGATGTATGTAATAATATATGCATGTGCGTGTCTGTGAAGTGTGACCAAAAGGGAAGTAGGAGTAGCAAGTATCCCGTTATCTTTGCGCGTTTATGAACAGAAAAAGAAACCACAATCCACCATCATCAAAAAAAGTTACAGGGTTTTTTTTTCACTCATCTGGGAGGGGCGGGAGTACTTTCCCCGGGTGGGTTTCGTCTACCAACCTACTCCTAAATATCAATTTTTTTTTTTTCAGCTGAGTACTAGATTAGTACTGTGGGAACCTCAAATTTTTTAACTTAATCTTTCCAGAAGCTGTTCAAAATTTGAAAATTTTTAAAAACGAAGCAATATTTTTCCCAAAGAAATAAATTTAAATACAATTAATCCCCTTCCAGAAACCCAAAATATTCACAAAAAAAATTCTTTTTTATAGAGTTTTAAATTATATTTTTTACAAAAACACAACAAATATGTTAAATTTAAAGTACATACTAAAAAATTTAAATAAACATATAAAAAAAATTTTTTCCACCTTTTTTTGAAGATTGGTATGGCCGGGAAAGAAAAGAGAGGAGGGGGAAGAGATTTTGGGTTATGTTTTGGAAAGGGGAAACCCCCCCCCAAAAGGGGTTTTAAAGGTATCAAAGCCCCCTTTTGGGGTTCCCTTCCCTTCCTGTTTTTTAAAATGACACTAGGACGAGCTTGAGTTTTCACTGGCCCCCCCTTTCCCTCAAAAAATAACTGTACACAGCCCCTTTTGTTTTCGGGCATTTTTTTAAATTTTTTTTAAAATGGGCATGGTTCTGTCACTGAACTTGTTGCAAAGATGGCTTGTTTTCAGCTTGCTCAGGGGGGTAAATTTCTCCACAAAAAATTTAACATCATTTTCCCTTTGGTGCAAACTCCTTAACCCTTTTAATTTTGGCATCAACTCCCCGCCTTTTCAAAAAATAATTGGGCTCTGAAACAAATATCACCTGCCATCTCTTTTATCCTTATTTTCCACACCCCCAACAACTTCTCAACATGATCGATTGGGCGTGGTCTTTTTTTTTGGTTTGTATATTTAAAAACCTTTTTTCCCTTTTTTTTTAGTAAATGTTTACAGGGGAAGGGGTTTCAGCCCATTGCTTTCAGCATTTTTGTCGCCTCATATGACAAGCATGGCTTACGGAGGAAAGATTCTTTTCCACATCCCCATGAACAATAGAAGAAATAAAGAACACGAGCTATTAAGAAAAAGGGGGAAACCTACATATATGTACAGTGGACTCCCGACCTACGATGTCCCCAACCTGTGTTGAAACCGACCTATGATGCTTTTCAGCATAAAAATTTGACCCCGACATACGTTGAAAAACTTGACTTACAGCATTCATCCTCAACCTGTCCATCTGGGACGTCTGGCCAGAGCGCCTCAGCTGAGCTTGTGTGACATTGTTTACAAGCCAGGGCGGACGGTTTCATGCATACATTCGATAAATTTTGTACTATTCCAGTGTTTTTAGTGCTTTTAACTGCTAAATAGGCAACCATGGGCCCAAAGAAAGCTTCTAGTGCCAACCCTGTGGTAAAAAGGGTGAGAAATACTATTGAAATGCTATCGTACCACGGTCAGCTGCTGCTGGTGTACTGTTGTCAGCTGCTGCTGCTGCTACTGTACTGTGGTTAGCTGCTGCTGCTGCTGCTGCTGTATGACAGTCAGCTGCTGCTGCTGTACCACAGTCAGCTGCTGCTGCTGTGCTGTGGTCACCTGCTGCTGCTGCTGTACCACAGTCAGCTGCTGTTGTTGCTGTACCAGTCAGCTTCTGCTGCACCATGGTCAGCTGCTGCTGTTGATGTACCATGGTCAGCTGCTGCTGCTGCTGTACCACAGTCAGCTGCTGCTGCTGCTGCACCACAGTCAGCTGCTGCTGCTGCACCACAGTCTGCTGCTGCTGCTGCTGTACCACAGTCAGCTGCTGCTGCTGCTGATGCACCATGGTCAGCTGCTGCTGCTGCTGCTGCTGTACCATGGTCAGCTGCTGCTGCTGTACCACAGTCAGCTGCTGCTGTACCACAGTCAGCTGCTGCTGCTGCTGCACCACGGTCAGCTGCTGCTGCTGCACCATGGTCAGCTGCTGTTGCACCACGGTCAGCTGCTGCTGCTGTACTGTGGTTACCTGCTGCTGCTGCTGCTGTACCACAGTCAACTGCTGCTGTTGCTGTACCAGTCAGCTGCTGCTGCTGCTGCACCATGGTCTGCTGCTGCTGATGTACCATGGTCAGCTGCTGCTGCTGCTCTACCACAGTCAGCTGCTGCTGCTGCACCCATGGGTCAGCTGCTGTTGCACCACTGTCAGCTGTACTACTCGAAGATGTGGAGAGACTGTTAGTGGTGTGGCTTATCAAGAGTACTGAGAAACAATTAACCCCAGAGGGTTAACCACCCAGGATAACCCAAGAAAGTCAGTGTGTCATTAATTACTGTCTAACTAATTTTCCATTGGGGTCCTTAATCTTGTCCCCCAGTCCCCACAACAGTTGACTAACACCCAGGTGAACAGGAAAAAATGCCTGGAACTAGTGCTCATATTGGTGAATTTAAGGCCAGCAAAGGTTGGTTTGAGAGATTTAAGAATCATAGTGGCATACACAGTGTGATAAGGCCTGTTGTGGAAGAAAATGCCAACCAGGACCTACATTACTCAGGAGGAAAAGGCACTCCCCAGGACACACAGTGTCTCATCACTACATCTTCAATAAAGGTAAGTGTCATGTATTCTTCATTTAGTAGAGTAGTAAACATGCACAATATATATTGTGTATGTACTACTCTACTACTGTGTGTGTATCCTTCTTTTTGTGTGTTGCAAAATGTATATTTAGTGTGTAAAAATTGTTTTTTCATACTTTTTGGGTGTCTTGAACAGATTAATTTGGTTTCCATTATTTCTTATGGGGAAAATTGATTCAACCTAGGATCATTTTGTCTTACGATGGGCTCTCAGGAACAGATTAATATCTTAAGTCGGGGGTCCACTTATATATATATGTATATGTATATGTCGTGCCGAATATGTAAAACTGGTCAATTAGCAAGAACTCATTTAAAATTAAGTCCTTTCTAAAATTTTCTCTTATACGTTTAAAGATATATTTTTTTCATTAATGTTGATGTAAAAATTTATAATTTTGCACCAAAAGGAGGCCTGGTCTCAGACCGGGCCGCGGGGGCGTTGACCCCTGGAACTCTCTCCAGGTAAACTCCAGGTAAAAGGAACTTAGAAAACTTACCTAACCTTATTATAACAAGAACAATTTATTTTAGCCTAACTCAACTAAATATATTTTAGATTTTTTTACAGTAATTTAATACTAAACAAACACAATCAAATATATTTTTTTCGTTAGGTTCAGAATGATTTTGGCGAAATTATTGCATACACAAATTTTCATTTGTCCTATATGGCAAGATGAGCGTTGCTATTTAAGCCAAGATCGCAAGTTCTGCCTATTCGGCACGACATATGTTTTATATATATATATATATATATATATATATATATATATATATATATAATATATATATATAAATATATATAGTATATAATATATATAGGTAGTAGGTTGGTAGACAGCAACCACCCAGGGAAGTACTACCGTCCTGCCAGATGACTGTGAAACAAAAACCTGTAACTGTTTTGCATGATGGTAGGATTGCTGGTTTCTTTTTCTGTCTCAAAAAAACACGCTAAGATAACAGGGATATCTTGCTACTCCTACTTACACTTTGGTAAACACTTCACAGACACGCACATGCATATATATATATATACATACATCTAGGTTTTTCTCCTTTTTTCTAAATAGCTCTTGTTCTTTTTATTTTTCTATTGTCCATGGGGAAGTGGAAAAGAATCTTTCCTCCGTAAGCCATGCGTGTCTTTATGAGGCGACAAAAATGCCGGGAGCAATGGGCTAGTAAACCCCTTCTCCTGTATACAATTACTAAAAAAGAGAAGAAGAAAACTTTATAAAACTGGGTTGCTTAAATGTGCGTGGATGTAGTGCGGATGACAAGAAACAGACGATTGCTGACGTTATGAATGAAAAGAAGTTGGATGTCCTGGCCTAAGCGAAACAAAGCGAAGGGGGTAGGAAGTTTCAGTGGGGGGAAATAATGGGATTAAATCTGGAGTATCTGAGAGAGTTAGAGCAAAGGAAGGGGTAGCATAATGTTAAATGATCAGTTAGGGAAAGGAGAAAAGAGAATATGAATGTGTAAATTCAAGAATTATGTGGATTAAAGTAAAGGTTGGATGCGAGAAGTGGGTCCATAATAAGCGGTTGCACCTGGAGAAGAGATGAATGCAGAGGAGAGAGAGAGATTTGGGAGTGTTAAGTGAATGTATAGGAGCCTTTGAACCAAGTGAGAGAGTAATTGTGGTAGGGGATTGAATGCAAAGTAGGAGAAATTTTTAGAGAGGGTGTGGTGGGTTAAGTTTTGGGGTCCCAGGTGTAAATGATAATGGGACCCTTTGATTGAACTTTGTATAGAAAGGGGTTTAGTTATAGGTAATACATATTTTAAGAAAAAGAGGATAAATAAGTATACACGATATGATGTAGGGCGAATGCAGTAGTTTGTTGGATTATGTATTGGTAGATAAAAGACTGTTGAGTAGACTTCAGGATGTACATGTTTATAGAGGGGCCACAGATATATCAGATCATTTTTCTAGTTGTAGCTACACTGAGAGTAAAAGGTAGATGGGATAAAAGGAAATAGAAGCATCAGGGAAGAGAGAGGTGAAGGTTTATAAACTAAAAGAGGAGGCAGTTAGGGTAAGATAAACAGCTATTGGAGGATAGATGGGCTAATGAGAGCATAGGCAATGGGGTTCGAAGAGGTTGGGGTAGGTTTAAAAATGTAGTGTTAGAGTGTTCGCAGAAGTTTGTGGTTACAGGAAGTGGGCAGGAGGAAGAGGAGCGTTTGGGGTGGAATGATGATGTAAAGAGAGTAGTAAGGGAGAAAAAAGTTAGCATAATGAGAAGTTTTTACAAAGTAAAAAGTGATGCAAGGAGGGAAGAGTATATGGAGAAAAAGAGAGAAGTTAAGAGAGTGGTGAAGCAATGTAAAAAGAGAGCAAATGAGAGAGGGGTGAGATGTTATCACAAATTTTGTTGAAAAAAGAAAAATTTTGGAGTGAGATTAAAAAAAGTTAAGAAAGCCTAGGGGAACAAATGGTTTGTCAGTTAAAATAGGAGAGGAGAGTTATTAAATGGAGAGTTAGAGGTTTTGGGGGAAGATGGGGGGAAATATTTTGAGGAATTGTTAAATGTTGATGAAGATGGGGAAGCTGTGATTTCTTTGTATAGGGCAAGGAGGAATAAACATCTTTTTAGGAGTGAGGAAGAGCCAGTTGTGAGTGTGGGGAAGTTCGTGAGGCAGTAGGAAAAAATGAAAGGGGGAAAGGCAGCCGGGATTGATGGGATAAAGATAGAAATGTTAAAAGCAGGTGGGGATATAGTTTTGGAGTGGTTGGTGCAATTATTTATAAATTTTATGGAAGAGGGTAAGGTACCTAGGGATTGGCAAGAGCTTTGCATAGTTCCTTTGTATAAAGGCAAAGGGGATAAAAAGAGAGTGCAAAAATTATAGGGGGATAAGTCTGTTGAGGTACCGGGTTTAAAGTGTATGGTAGAGTTATAATTGAAAAAATTTAAAAGAGTAAGACGGAGAAATAGGATAGCAGATGGGAAAAAGGAGGCTTTAGGAAAGGTAGGGGGTGTGTGGCCAGGTGTTTACAGTGAAACATATAAGTGAACAGTATTTAGATAAGGCTAAAGAGGTCTTTTTGGCATTTTTGGATTTGGAAAAGGCGTATGACAGGGTGGATAGGGGGGCAATGTGGCAGATGTTGCAAGTGTATGGTGTAAGAGGTAGGTTACTGAAAGCAGGGGAAGAGTTTTTACGAGGATAGTGAGGCTCAAGTTAGAGTATGTAGGAAAGAGGGAAATTTTTTCCCAGTAAAAGTAGGCCTTAGACAAGGATGTGTGATGTCACCGTGGTGTTTAATATATTTATAGATGGGGTTGTAAGAGAAGTAAATGCGAGGGTCTTTGGGAAGAGGCGTGGAGTTAAAAGAAAGAAACACAAACAAAGTGGGAGTTGTCACAGCTGCTCTTTGCTGATGCACTGTGCTCTTGGGAGATTTTTGAAAAAGAAGTTGCAGAGTTTTGGGGGATGAATTTGGTAGGGTGTGCAAAAGAAGAAAATTAAAGGTGAATACAGGAAAGAGTAAGGTTATGAGATAACAAAAAGATTAGGTGATGAAAGATTGAATATCAGATTGGAGGGAGAGAGTATGGAGGAGGTGAACGTATTCAGAATATTTGGGAGTGGACGTGTCAGCGGATGGGTCTATGAAAGATGAGGTGAATCATAGAATTGATGAGGGAAAAAGAGTGAGTGGTGCACTTAGGAGTCTGTGGAGACAAAGAACTTTGTCCTTGGAGGCAAAGAGGGGAATGTATGAGAGTTAGTTTTAAACCACGCTTTATATGGGTGTTTAAGCGTTTGGGGGGATGAATGTTGCAGCGGGGAGAAGGCTGGAGGCAGGGAGATGTCATGTCTGAGGGCAATGTGTGGTGTGAATATAATGCAGAGAATTCGTAAGTTTTGGAAGTTAGGAAAGGGGGTGCGGGATTACCAAAACTGTTGTCCAGAGGCTGAGGAAGGGTTGTTGAGGTGGTTTGGACATGTAAGAGAATGGAGCGAAAAAAGAATGACTTCAAGAGTGTATCAGTCTGTAGTGGAAGGAAGGCGGGGTAGGGGTCGGGCCCAGGAAGGGTTGGAGGGGGGGGTAAAGGAGGTTTTGTGTGCGAGGGGCTTGGACTTCCAGCAGGCATGCGTGAGCGTGTTTTATAGGAGTGAATGGAGACAAATGGTTTTTAATACTTGACGTGCTGTTGGAGTGTGAACAAAGTAACATTTATGAAGGGATTCAGGAAACCGGGAGGCCGGACTTGAGTCCTGGAGATGGGAAGTACAGTGCCTGCACTCTGAAGGAGGGGTGTTAATGTTGCGTTTAAAACTGTAGTTTTAAAGCACCCTTCTGGCAGACAGTGATGGAGTGAATGATGGTGAAAGTTTTTCTTTTTCGGCCACCCTGCCTTGGTGGGAATCGGCCAGTGTGATAATAAAAAAAAAAAAAAATATATTATATATTATATAATATATATATATTAAAATATATATATATAAAATATATATATATATATATATAGGCATGTGCTTGCCTGTGAAGTGTGACCTAAGTGTTTACCTGGAGATCTGGAGAGAGTTCCGGGGGTCAACGACCCCGCGGCCCGTCTGTGACCAGGCTGCTGGAAAAGACAACAGCAAAACCTACCATCATGTAAAACAGGTACAGGTTTCTGTTTCACAGTCGTCTGGCAGGACGGTAGTACCCTCCCTGGGTGGTTGCTGTCTACCAACCTACTTGGACATGTAGAGAGAATGGAACAAAACTGAATGACTTCAAGAGTGTATCACTCGTAGTGGAAGGGAAAGGGGGGATAGAAAATCACCTACTAAAGGTTGGAGGGTGGGGATAAAGGAGGTTTCGTTTTTTCGAGGGGCTTGGACTTCCGCAAGCATGTGTGAGCATATTTGATAAGAGTGAATGGAGAACAAATGGGTTTTAATACTTGACATGCTGTTTGGAGTGTGACAAAATAACATTTATGAAGGGATTCAGGGAAACAGCAGGCTGGACTTGAGACCTGGAGATGGTAAGTACAGTGCCTGCACTCTGAAGGAAGGGTGTTAATGTTGCAGTTTTATAAACTGTAGTGTAAAGCACCCCTCTGGCAAGACAGGGATAAGTGAATGATGGTGAAAGTTTTTTTTTCAGGCCACTCTGCCTTGGTGAGAATCGGATAGTTTTTAATAAATAAAAAAATAACGCCTTTAGCAACTCACTTCCTTTATTTGTTCGTTCTTTGCCAGGATAGAAGCGATGCTCGACTTGTTTTTCCCATACATCCTGGCAAGCTCAACAAGTTTCACACCACTCTAATACTTCTGTATTATTCCTTCTTCAATCTATGGTGTTTCTCACTTTCTTTACCACGGGGTACCACTAGCGAGTTTCTTTGGGCCCATGGTAACTTATTTCCCCAGTCCCTCAAGCACTGAACACAATGAATTAATCGTAAAATGTTTTAAAGAGAGCACAGGTTAGTGTTCACTCAAGCATCAACAAAGCCACACTGGCTCATGGTGCCTGCACGGGGACATGGACAGTGGGCTGGTGGGCAGGTCCGGTACCCGGCAGTTCGAAAATAGGGGCGAGTTCAGTAATAGGGACAAAGTTGGTGCGAAAAAAGCTATTGATTTTTGAAGTATTCGAAATTTGAGGTTCCACTGTATTTAGAGTATTGTGTTGCAGTGCAAAGACAGCCAATGTCATGCCTAGGCATTATGGGCAGACTTAATTTAATGGCTTACAGACTTTTTAATACTTAAGAAATTTATCATAGTTTAAGTTGAACAATAGTTTCAATAGTACAATTATTATAATTATACAATTGTATGACTAAGAAAAAACTTTTGTTTCTTGTGTTTACCTGGAGTTTACCTGGAGAGAGTTCCGGGGGTCAATGCCCCCACGGCCCGGTCCGTGACCAGGCCTCCTGGTGGATCAGAGCCTGATCAACCAGGCTGTTGCAGCTGGCTGCATGCAAACCAACGTGCGAGCCACAGCCCGGCTGATCAGGAACTGACTTTAGGTGCTTGTCCAGTGCCAGCTTGAAGACTGCCAGGGGTCTGTTGGTAATCCCCCTTATGTGTGCTGGGAGGCAGTTGAACAGTCTCGGGCCCCTGACACTTATTGTATGGTCTCTTAACGTGCTAGTGACACCCCTGCTTTTCATTGGGGGATGGTGCATCGTCTGCCAAGTCTTTTGCTTTCGTAGTGAGTGATTTTCGTGTGCAAGTTCGGTACTAGTCCCTCTAGGATTTTCCAGGTGTATATAATCATGTATCTCTACCCTCCTGCGTTCCAGGGAATACAGGTTTAGGAACCTCAAGCGCTCCCAGTAATTGAGGTGTTTTATCTCCGTTATGCGCGCCGTGAAAGTTCTCTGTACATTTTCTAGGTCGGCAATTTCACCTGCCTTGAAAGGTGCTGTTAGTGTGCAGCAATATTCCAGCCTAGATAGAACAAGTGACCTGAAGAGTGTCATCATGGGCTTGGCCTCCCTAGTTTTGAAGGTTTCATTATCCATCCTGTCATTTTTCTAGTAGATGCGATTGATACAATGTTATGGTCCTTGAAGGTGAGATCCTCCGACATGATCACTCCCAGGTCTTTGACGTTGGTGTTTCGCTCTATTTTGTGGCCAGAATTTGTTTTGTACTCTGATGAAGATTTAATTTCCTCATGTTTACCATATCTGAGTAATTGAAATTTCTCATTGTTGAACTTCATATTGTTTTCTGCAGCCCACTGAAAGATTTGGTTGATGTCCACCTGGAGCCTTGCAGTGTCTGCAATGGAAGACACTGTCATGCAGATTCGGGTGTCATCTGCAAAGGAAGACACGGTGCTGTGGCTGACATCCTTGTCTATGTCGGATATGAGGATGAGGAACAAGATGGGAGCGAGTACTGTGCCTTGTGGAACAGAGCTTTTCACCATAGCTGCCTCGGACTTTACTCTGTTGACGACTACTCTCTGTGTTCTGTTAGTGAGGAAATTATAGATCCATCGACCGACTTTTCCTGTTATTCCTTTAGCATGCATTTTGTGCGCTATTATGCCATGGTCACACTTGTCGAAGGCTTTTGCAAAGTCTGTATATATTACATCTGCATTCTTTTTGTCTTCTAGTGCATTTAGGACCTTGTCGTAGTGATCCAATAGTTGAGAAAGACAGGAGCGACCTGTTCTAAACCCATGTTGCCCTAGGTTGTGTAACTGATGGGTTTCTAGATGAGTGGTGATCTTGCTTCTTAGGACCCTTTCAAAGATTTTTATGATATGGGATGTTAGTGCTATTGGTCTGTAGTTCTTTGCTGTTGCTTTTACTGCCCCCTTTGTGGAGTGTGAATAAAAATTTGAAATGAAAAGCAAGCATAATATAAGAAGTTCCTGGAGAGATGACTAATGAACAGAGAAATTGTTATTTTAGTGTCAGGAATGTCTTCATTATTTATTCTGAACCCTATTTGGAAAATGGTCTTTCTTGAATTTTGAGTGAAATTGGAAAAATTAGTATTTTCTGATCAATTTACTGAGTAGTTGAAATAGGTAAATGGGCAGCTTCTTGTACTCAATCGATAGAATGAAAGGAGTTCTAACATCATAACTATGAGTTTGGTTGACTGGAACACTAGAATTGGCCCAAATTATGGCTGAAAAGAGGCAAAATCACTGATAAGTAAATATAGCATGACTACTAAATTTGTGAGAGCGTAATTCCAAAAGTTTTCCATCAAATTTTTGTGCTTTTCGGTCACAACCTTTCCTAGCCCTACCTTTTGCACACTCCTACAACACATTAGTCTCTGACCTTTGTATATTCCTTCTTTAGCACAATTCACCCTGCTGTGCTCTATGACCTTTTCAGGTTTAGCACCTTGATTATATTACTGCTTCTCCTCACTCAACAACAGAGTTCCGTTCCTAAGACCATGTTGGTATACAAATTTATCGCTAAGTGAGGAGCATAATATAATGATAGTGGGTTTGTGTCAACCATGTTTGACATTGTTTTAATGTCATCTTTGCTCCATTTATTACATTTCTGGTATATTTTTAAATGTTTATATAGTAGTGTACTGTATATTGTAATAAGCAGAATACAGGAAATCAGCTCTAATATACATTATTTAGGTATGCATACTGGTCAGAGAGCCCATCGTAAGTCTGAGGTGTCGGTAAACGAGTACGTCGCTAAGTGAGGAAAGGCTGTATTAATATTATTATACTCCAAAAATATAATAAAAATTAAGATGTTTGTGCTGAAGTCATATTGTTTACTCAGTTATTAGTTAACATAATTATTATATACAACTTGTGATTTATCTTGAAGATCTTTACAGATAAACATTTAAGTGAGAATTTTATTTAGTGAAGCATGTGACAATAAAAAAAAAATCTTTTTAGTTGAGTATGTTGTGTTGGTAATTGTGGAATATTGTGCTATACTGACTCAAGTTTCTATTGCAGACGTATTTTGTGGAAGACTACCAGGTTGTGTCTTGCCAGACACTATATCTTCAGTACTTCAAGAAGCACCAGTGTAAGTGTCTTGAACAACAACTGATATTGCAGAAGTATTTTGTGGAAGACTACCAGGCTGTGTCTTGCCAGACACTATATCTTCAGTACTTCAAGAAGCACCAGTGTAAGTGTCTTGAACAACAACTGATATTGCAGAAGTATTTTGTGGAAGACTACCAGGTGTTCTTACAGACACTATATCTTCAGTACTTCAAGAAGCACCAGTGTAAGTGTCTTGAACAACAACTGATATTGCAGAAGTATTTTGTGGAGGACTACCAGGTTGTGTCTTGCCAGACACTATATCTTCAGTACTTCAAGAAAGGCAACAGATGTTCTTATTGTGAATTTTTAACTAGATATTACTAATTAAACAATTTTGCTTTTGATATTGGGCCTAAACATGAGAGAATGCATCTATGTGATAAGTGTGCACTATATAAAACAAATCCTGCAGCAGGCAATGCTTGAGAAAAAACAAAGTGCAACTGTGTTTTTGGATTAAAACAGCAAATTTTTGGTGTATTTTCATGTTTTTTTATAGTAGCATTCACCGTTTGTTAGTCTCATTTGATAAAATAGAGGATGTATTACAGAAATGACTTTGATGGATTTTAGTACAGAAAATAACTTGAAATTGAGTTCAGAGTAGTGGAAATGTTCTGTTTTTGCTGATATTAGAGGATAAACAATCACATTATGTGTCCAATACACGTCAGCTGGCGGGTTTAATGTGTGCTGCTGTATGCACTTATATTATTTATACAGTTATTACAGTATTGCATAACAGTAACTTTTCTATTTTTTGTGTGCATAAAAATAATTTGTGAATAAGAAATCAAAGTGAAATTCATCTGTTAAGCCTACAAATATAACTAGTAGAAATTTTAGTTTAGTGCCAGGTTGACTGCATTGATTATTCTGGACCCTATTTTGAAATTGGAATATTTTGAATTTTGTGTGAAATTGGAATATTGTGAATTTTTTTGTGAAATTGGCCATATTTCCAATTTCCAATCACTTTATTGGGAAGTTGAAATAGTTGAATTAGGCAGTTTTATGTGTTTTATTGATAATATAGAACACATACTAGTGAAATAGCTAAGAATTTGGTCTAATGGAACTATGTAATTGGCCAAAAACAGGACTCAAAGTGGGCAAAATTGCCAATTAATAAATATTTCTGACACAGCAAAATTTACAGGAGTATAATAACCTCATCAATTTTTATAAAATTATTTCATTTTATTATATTAAGAAAAAGATTCTCTATGATTTCCTAAGAGAAAATAATATTTTTTAGACCCGGTGGGGAATTTTGAGATTGTGTGTCTGAACCCTCAAGGGTCAATAATAATAATATTGTTGAGTGTATCTGCAGTGTTCTAGTACATATATTAATCTGAACCCTCAAGGGTCAATAAAAGAATAAAGAGAAATTTGTTTAAACACAAGAACAAATAATAATAATAATGATAATAATAATAACAATAATAATAATAATAATATTGTTGAGTGTATCTGCAGTGTTCTAGTACATATATTAATCTTTTAACACAAAACTAAAATTATGAATGTGTTTTAACAATATGAACTTTATTAGTGCTCATAAGTAGAAAAAGTTTTGCCTAAATAAATCTTAACATGGGAATATGTTCATAAGGAAAACCATGTGTTCAGTGTTCAAAATAGTTAAAAAAAATCATAAAGTAGACTTGTGAGAACATAAGGAAGATTAACTATAAAACTGTTGTATGACTAAAATATTTTAAATGAAATACCTTCATTTAAAAAATATGGGAAAACATAAAGAACACAAACCATATGAATGTTCTGAGTGTCTGAAATGTTTTAGTAAAAAAAGGCATCTTGTGTCACATGCGAGAGTACATACAGGAGATAAACCATATCAATGCAATGAGTGTCTGAAATGTTTTAGTGTAAAAGGCAGTCTTGTGAAACATATGAGACAACATACAGGAAATAAACCATATCAATGTTCTGAGTGTCTGAAATGTTTTAGTGAAAAAAGCAATCTTGTGAAACATATTAGAGTACATACAGGAGATAAACCATATCAATGTTCTGAGTGTCTGAAATGTTTTAGTAAAAACAGTAATCTTGAGACACATGCGAGAGTACATACAGGAGATAAACCATATCATTGTGCTGAGTGTCTGAAATGTTTTAGTCATAAAAGCAGTCTTGTGGCACACATGAGAGTACATACAGGAGATAAACCATATCAATGTTCTGAGTGTCTGAAATGTTTTAATAAAAAAAGCAGTCTTGTGACACACATGAGAGTACATACAGGAGATAAACCATATCAATGTTCTGAGTGTCTGAAATGTTTTAATCAAAAAAGCAATCTTGTGAACCATATTAGAGTACATACAGGAGATAAACCATATCAGTGTTCTGAGTGTCTGAAATGTTTTAATCATACAGGCAGTCTTGTGACACACATGAGACTACATACAGGAGATAAACCATATCAATGTTCTGAGTGTCTGAAATGCTTTAATAAAAAATGCAATCTTGTGACACACATGAGAGTACATACAGGAGATAAACCATATCAATGTTCTGAGTGTCTGAAATGTTTTAGTCAAACAAGCACTCTTGTGACACACATGAGAGTACATACAGGAGATAAACCATATCAATGTTCTCAGTGTCTGAAATGTTTTAAGCAAAAAAGTAGTCTTGTGACACACATGAGAGTACATACAGGAGATAAACCATATCAATGTTCTGAGTGTCTGAAATGTTTTAATAAAAAATGCAGTCTTGTGACACACATGAGAGTACATACAGGAGATAAACCATATCAATGTTCTCAGTGTCTGAAATGTTTTAATCAAAAAGGTAGTCTTGTGACACACATGAGAGTACATACAGGAGATAAACCATATCAATGTTCTGAGTGTCTGAAATGTTTTAATCAAAAATGCAGGCTTGTGACACACATGAGAGTACATACAGGAGATAAACCATATCAATGTTCTCAGTGTTTGAAATGTTTTACTATAAAAAGAAGTCTTATAAGACACATGAGGCTACATACAGGAGATTAACCATATCAGTGTTCTGAGTGTCTGAAATGCTTTAATAAAAAATGCAATCTTGTGACACACATGAGAGTACATAAGAACATAAGAAAGAATGAACACTGCAACAGGCCTACTGACCCATGCAAAGCAGGTCCATGTCCCCCCCCCCAGATTAGACCAATGACCCACCCCCCGGATTATCCCAATGACCCACCCAGTCTGGTCATCCCCACTCAAGGATAGAGCACTGTACCAGACACAGCAGCAAAACTAGTCAGGTCCATCTCACACCCACTCATGTATTTATCTAACTTATTTTTAAAACTACACAATGTTTTATCCTCAATAACTGTACTCTGGAGCTTGTTCCACTCATCCACAACTCTATTACCAAACCAGTGTTTTTCTATATCCTTCCTGAATCTGAATTTTTCCAACTTGAAACCATTGCTGTGAGTCCTGTCTTAGCTGGAAATTTTCAGCACACTATTTACATCCCCTTTATTTATTCCTGTTTTCCATTTATACACCTCGATCATATCCCCCCTAATTCTATGCCTTTCGAGAGAGTGCAGATTCAGGGCCCTCAGGCTATCCTCATAGGAAAGATTTCTGATACATGGGATCATCTTTGTCATCCTCCTTTGTACGTTCTCCAGAGCATTTATATCCATTCTGTAATACGGTGACCAGAACTGAGCAGCATAGATAAACCATATCAATGTTCTGAGTGTCTGAAATGTTTTAATCAAAAAAGCAGTCTTGTGTCACTCATGAGAGTACATACAGGAGATAAACCATATCAATGTTCTGAGTGTCTGAAATGTTTTAATCAAAAAAGCAGTCTTGTGACACACATGAGAGTACATACAGTGGATAAACCATATCAATGTTCTGAGTGTCTGAAATTTTTTAATCAAAAAAACAATCTTGTGAGACATACTCAAGTTCATTCAAGAGATGAAACATGTTAGTGTTTAATATTTCAGAAATATTTTAGTTATAAACTCATCAGAATATATAAAAGGGATATACCATAACAGTTGTGGAAAATATTTTAATTTTCTGAAGCTATAGTGCCTAATAGGTGTTTAATGTGTTGATTTGGGTCAAAAATGTAATTGTATTTTGAATAGAACCAACCGGGTTCGCCCTGTGCCTGTGCGGATGTGCGGGGGAACAGGTCGGCTCAGGGCATCAAGAAGCGGGAGTGTTTTGAATGGACTTAAGAGACTGTGAAAACATGGGACCAGGAAATTGGCATTCACAGCAGCCCAAGGATTAATATAGGCCTCACTTCAGAATAGGAAGTGTCATAACTGTTCCTGGTGAAGAGTGAGGGCATGCGATTTACGGGACCACCATAATAAAGTGGTAAGATGAGTGAATAATGGTAGGACCGGGGGTGCCTGGCACATCGCCATGGAGTGTGTCCCGGGTTAACATACCCATGGGTTAATCATCGCTCATCGGTCTCAGATCTTAATGGAGTGGCCTCCAATGTGTATAATAATTATGAGACATTAAACCGTATGGTGGGCTAAGAAGTAATCAGTGATAATAACACCAAGTTAAGAGAACGTGTGAAGTGAAATAAGTCGCCTTGCTCCGAGTGAACACACTAGACCACGTTGTTCCCGTCTCGAGGATAGTGAAGTTTTTATGGAGTCACGACTTCTAAACCCGGACAAACCAACAGATACCTCGTCCTGCTGGTGTTGGTGTAGCAGGACATCGAAATGAGATGGTGAATGGAGGAAATAAGGAGCATCAATCAACCACAGTTAAGTAACCCTTCTAGTTATAGCAGACTGATACTGGCCAGTTAGGTATGTTGTAATTGGATAGGTTATGGGTGATTCAGCTACATCAAGTGACCACCAGAGAATATCTGGTAAGTGGTGGGATTATGTACAAGTGTTTTTCCTCGATGGATATATCCATGTGTAACCTCCCCCCCTTCATTCAGTTAAACTAATGTAATCTATACAGTCCACAATTAATTAGTAGTGCCTGTCATGCCCCTATGGTTAACCTTTCTTTAATATTACATTGCGGTTATTTCCTTTAATAGCTAAATTGGAAATGAACGTCCTTGTATTATTAAGGCTAATTCTTATTAACAATTATTATAATTTATGTAACATGGCAATGATAAGTTTAATTGGAGGTATAGTAAGATGCCTGCCACCCGGTGTGCTGGTGTATGGTTAGCTGTGATGTTCGATGGTTATACCTCCCTTCCCCCCCTTTATGTTCAATTACTCTACTGAGTGTTGGTGAGTCACGTCACGTGACCCACTTGACCTGTATGCTCAAGGTTGAGGGACGAGCAGTGAAAAAATTAGCAGCCAACAAAAACACCCCTGCTCATCTCTGGTAACTGGCCAAGGTTCATTATCCGGCCTGGACATATTCTGTTTTATTCTGACTGCTTCCAATTGGGAAATAAGACTTTATACATTAAAGTAATCTCTGTATATACAGGAGGGCCCCACTTATATGGCGGGTTAGGTTCCAGGCTACCGCCGTAAAGCGGAAACAGCCATAAAGTGGAACACCCTTTTTTTCCACTTACAAATGCATACAAACACTAGATAACAAGTTTACACTAACATATATTATGTTAGCAATAGAACCAGGCATCAAAAAAACAATAAAAAAGTACAATACACACATAGTGCACTCATTACTTACCTTAAAATATTTATAGTCTTAATCTAGGGTGAGACAAGTAGTATTTATTGTAAGAAATCAAGTGTGGTATGTATGGTAGTCAGCCAGGCTACCATACCAGGCCACCCCACCCACACATACTATTCTATGATATTTAAGCATCCCAGAGCGATAAAATGTATATACAGTTCACTCATTACTTACCTTAAAATATAGGGTGAGATGAGTAGTATTTATTGTAAAATATCAAGTGTGGTATGTATGGTAGTCAGCCAGGCTACCATACCAGGCCAACCCACCCACACATACTATTCTATGATATTTAAGCATCCCAGAGCGATAAATGTATATACAGTTCACTCATTACTTACCTTAAAATATAGGGTGAGATGAGTAGTATTTATTGTAAAAAATCAAGTGTGGTATGTATGGTAGTCAGCCAGGCTACCATACCAAAGAGAAAGAATGAGTGCATGAGAGAGGACAGGCGCAGAGTTATGTAAACAAACCAGGCGAAGGTAAGTTTTGTAAACAGTGTACACGTCTGGTTTGTGTACAAGTTACATTGTGTATAGGTTGTCTCTACATTGATACGGTAGAATAAATAAAGAAGAACACTCCCATTCTCATGTAACATCATTTTGAGAAGAAATGATGCTCTGAGTGAAGGCAATGGAAGTAAGTCACTCTGACTTTTTTGGGTTATCCTAGGTTCTCTACACATATGTTATTATGTATTTATGTTATGTATCGTGTTTATTATATAATTTTAAAAAAAATATCACGGATGGATTAATGAAAATGTGTATATTAACGTAATATACAACATTTAATGATACACCGAGCTCAGACAGCATAAACAAACAAACTGAACAGGTTGTGGATGATCACTCGGTCAGGCGAAATAGACGGTATTAATACGTGTCCAGTTTTAGTTCATTCATGTACATTTGTAAGAGTTTGTGAAACTTTTACCTTATAATATTTTTATTATTATTATAATAATTAAATCACGAAACAAATACTCTTACACTGTGTACAAGTTAGTACAGAATTATAGCTATAAAGTGAAGGCATACGAAAGGAATATTTTTCTACAGTTATCCCTAGTAACAGGTGATGGGCTAGAGAAAACGTAATTCTTCCGACACTTCTACAAACCGTTTGATAAACATCTCATATATATTTGTATAAATTTTTATTCTGTGGGTGCATGTATCATGTTTGTGTGTTACATAATGTGTTTCTTATATAATTTTGAAAAAAATATCATAGATAGATTAAGGGAAATGTCTATATTAACGTAATATGCGACATTAATGCGCCCAAGAGATTATTATTATTACTATTATTATTATTATATTATTATTATTATTATTATTATTATTATTACTGCATCAAGAGTAGAGAGACTCTTAGTGATTTTAATGTGTACCTACATGCCAGCACAGTGTGTAAGTTTATTTAGGTACAGGTGTACACAAGTTTAATTATCAAGTACAATACATATAAAATATACAATAACTTTAAAACACTTGAAATTTTGGAAAGTTTCCAGACATAATAAGGAGATGTGCTCAGGGAGAATGTAAACAAACTCGGTGGTCCGCTGTGACCGTATTAGAAAGACAGGTGGGGGGAGCCGTATAGCGAGTTTTGGTCATAATTTGAAATGTCCGTATTAGCGGAACGCCATAAAGCGAAACGCCGTAAAGCGGGGCCCTCCTGTATATATATATATATATACGGACATTTCAAATTATGACCAAAACTCGCTATACGGCTCCCCCCACCTGTCTTTCTAATATGGTCACAGCGGCCCACCGAGTTTGTTTACATTCTCCCTGAGCACATCTCCTTATTATGTCTGGAAACTTTCCAAAATTTCAAGTGTTTTAAAGTTATTTTATATTTTATGTGTATTGTACTTGATAATTAAACTTGTGTACACCTGTACCTAAATAAACTTACACACTGTGCTGGCATGTAGGTACACATTAAAATCACTAAGAGTCTCTCTACTCTTGATGCAATAATAATAATAATAATAATAATAATAATAATAATAATAATAATAATAATAATAATAGTAATAATAATAATCTCTTGGGCGCATTAATGTCGCATATTACGTTAATATAGACATTTCCCTTAATCTATCTATGATATTTTTTTCAAAATTATATAAGAAACACATTATGTAACACACAAACATGATACATGCACCCACAGTATAAAAATTTATACAAATATATACGAGATGTTTACCAAACGGTTTGTAGAAGTGTCGGAAGAATTACGTTTTCTCTAGCCCGTCACCTGTTACTAGGGATAACTGTAGAAAAATATTCCTTTCGTATGCCTTCACTTTATAGCTATAATTCTGTACTAACTTGTACACAGTGTAAGAGTATTTGTTTCGTGATTTAATTATTATAATAATAATAAAAATATTATAAGGTAAAAATTTCACAAACTCTTACAAATGTACATGAATGAACTAAAACTGGACACGTATTAATACCGTCTATTTCGCCTGACCGAGTGATCGTCCACAACCTGTTCAGTTTGTTTACGCTGTCTGAGCTCGGTGTATCATTAAATGTTGTATATTACGTTAATATACACATTTTCATTAATCCATCCGTGATATTTTTTTTCAAAATTATATAATAAACATGATACATAACATAAATACATAACAACATATGTGTAGAGAACCTAGGATAATCCAAAAAAGTCAGAGTGACTTACTTCCATTGCCTTCACTCAGAGCATCATTTCTTCTCAAAATGATGTTACATGAGAATGGGAGTGTTCTTCTTTATTTATTCTACCGTATCAATGTAGAGACAACCTATACACAATGTAACTTGTACACAAACCAGACGTGTACACTTCGTTTGTTTACAAAACTTACATTCGCCTGGTTTGTTTACATATCTCTGCGCCTGTCCTCTCTCATGTACTCATTCTTTCTCTCTCTCGTTTATTCGTTTTATCTAATTTACTTACTCCTGACCCTACATTAAGACTACAAATATTTTAAGGTAAGTAATGAGTGAACTGTATATACATTTTATCGCTCTGGGATACTTAAATACCATAGAATAGTATGTGTGGGTGGGGTGGCCTGGTATGGTAGCCTGGCTGACACCATACATACCACACTTGATTTCTTACAATAAATACTACTTGTCTCACCCTAGATTAAGACTATAAATATTTTAAGGTAAGTAATGAGCGCACTGTGTGTGTATTGTACTTTTTTATTGTTTTTTGATGCCTGGTTCTATTGCTAACATAATATATGTTAGTGTAAACTTGTTATCTAGTGTTTGTATGCATTTGTAGTGGAAAAAAAGGGTGTTCCACTTTATGGCGGTTTTCCGCTTTATGGCGGTAGCCTGGAACCTAACCTGCGGTATAAGTGGGGCCCTCCTGTATAATATATATATATATATATATATATATATATATATATATATATATATAATTATATATATATATAATATATATATAATATGTTATATCTAGGATCTCCTCCTAATCATCTGTTATGAAAGCCTTGTATATTTTGGACAATATAGAACAAACATGCATTCTTAACTTATATACGATAATTTGTATATTATTATTTCTGGCTTTTTGTTGTATCATGAATATACTTAATTAAAATTAGTCATTCTGGAGGATCACTATTATTACCCTAACCTCTCTGACCAAAGTTGTTATGCTCTAAGCAGAAGGAAATAGTGGTTACAATACTTGGAGTATAACAAGTGGGGACCTGTGTCCGGGAACATTACATGGAATTTCATTTAAAATGAATGTAGAGATGGCAGAGAGGTTTGAAGACATAACAAAGGACAGATTACAGAATTTGAAGCTTCAATCTTGTTTGCAATTAGCACGAAGCTTTGGCATAAAATACGACAGGCATTTTACTGCCCAGACAGTCAGATGTATGATACAGAATGTCCTTTTTCCAGATGAGCAGGATCCAGAGACTGAGAATGGAGAAGCAGATATTCCTTCTTTTTTGAATTCTTTACTACAGACACCCGAGGCCGAAACTACGATGCTAACAACCCCTACTGGAGACGACGGACATGAACTTCCCGATACTCGGAAACACTACGCTGCTACAACGACTCCAATTCCATCTCCAAGGACTGTATGGGGAACAGAACTCCATCAGGCTAAAGAAACAGTTCCAGGTAAACCCTTTACAGATGTTTTTGAAACGGAACAAGAGAAAGTCGTATTGGATGATGAACACGTTCCATTTCAAATCTCTTTAGCCCTTTTGACTGCTATTCAATCTAAAGAGAATTTCGAACGTCTAGAATGTATTTTATCGCTTCAAACCTCCTTTGTAGAAGCCCAGAGAAAACTAAAAAGGAAGAATTTTGAACGCAAATCTTTGCTTTATGAACGGGAAATACTGAGGAAGAAAAGAGAATCAAGTAATATGTATACAATCCCTTCATTCGACCTTAGTAAAGCAGCCTCTTTGATGCCCAGATTTACTGAGGATAATTTAGATTCATTTTTCGAGGCATTCGAAAATCAGGCGAAGGTGATGCAATGGCTTCCTAAATATTCGGCTGCTTTAATACATTCATCTTTAATAGGAAAAGCTCAAACCATAACTGCAAACTTACCTTTTGAACAATATTCTGATTATACTCGGGTAAAAGATTGTCTTTTGAAAGCTTACAATTTATTACCTGTTAGTTACTTAACCCTTTGACTGTCGAAAGGCCCAATCCTGAAGTGTCTCCTGGTGTCGCAAAATATTCGAAAAAAAAAAATTATTTTTTCTTATGAAAATGTTAAGATTATTTTTCTGATTGTTTTAGTCCCCAAAAAAAATTTTTCCCATCAGTACTTACCGAGATATAGAGGCATGAAGTTTGCAGAAAATGAGCCGCGTATGGCAACAGCGGCGACTGCCGCTCACCCGGTAAACTTTAGTTTACTTGTATTTGAAGGTTTGTTGTTTTTTTTCACTATTTTATTTTTTCACATAACTTATGTGGCCTGTGAGACCAAAGTAAGGTGCAATGTACATATATACACTCGTTGTATACAACACAATAAGGACACAAACATAATTATCAATATATTGTTTACAAAACTTGTTTACAAAAACAAACAATACAAAAAATTGTTTATTACTATTGTTCTATAATATATATACCAATATACAGTCACTGAATATATTCCTAGAAGTTCTGTAGCTTGTGGAACTCTGTGAAACATGGTGTCATACACAGTGGTGTTTTACACTCTCACACATAAAACATGGTGTCATACACAGTGGTGTTTTACACTCCTCACACATAAAACATGGTGTCATACACAGTGGTGTTTTACACTCCTCAAACATAAAACATGGTGTCATACACAGTGGTGTTTTACACTCCTCAAACATAAAACATGGTGTCATACACAGTGGTGTTTTACACTCTCACACATAAAATCAGTGTGTGCGCATTTTTGTTGAAGTTTTTATGTGCAAAGACAAAATACCTGGTCTGAGCAGTTTTCTTCAAAGTATTAGCAGGCAGTTGTGTTATGTAGTTATCCTAGGTAAATGGTCGTGTGTCATCCTTCCTTCCTAATTTCCTTCATTCCTTTCCTTCCTGGAGGCTGCCTGGAGGGCATTCCACCTCTCTTCCTACATTCCTTCATCTGTCCTTCATTACTTTTTTCCTTCCTTTCATCTAGTCCTTCCTTCATTCCTGCCTTCCCTTCTTGCTTCTGGTTTCTATAATATATATACACATATATAGTCACTAGATACTTTCATAAAACTGCTATTATCACCCTTCAGCAAGCTTGTCTTGTGTGCGAGTGTGTGGCTTATAATTGTTTTGAGTCAGGAGTTGGCAGCTGTCAAAATGACATATTGTCTCATTAGTCACTCCCCCTACCGCCTGTCAAAACAATGGGGTCCGATGCTGCTTCCCCTCCATTCTATCTAATTATCTTTCTCCCTCATTCTATCTCTTTCAATCTGTCTCTCTTTCTCTCTCTCTGTCTATCTCTGTCTCACAGGTACACATAAATACAACTATACATAGTGTAAATTACCTAGGATAACTCAAAAAATCCAGACAAAGTGCTATACTCTGCTTGAAGATGTGAGTAAACGTGATGATGACACAGTCTTGTGGCTCTCTCTGAGACAGAGCTAGACGGATAGACAGTGAGTTTGGCAGACAGACAAATAGACAGACAGACAAATGTTTGTTCGTCGTCATCTTCTCCTCTCTCCTCCTCCCTCCTCCTCCTCCTCCTCTCCTCCTCCTCTCCTCCTTCTCCTCCTCCTCCTCCTCCCTTCTCCTCTCCTCTTCTCTCTCCTTCTCCTCCTTCCTCTCCCCCTTCTCCTCCTCCTCCTCTCCTTCTCCTCCTCCTCTCTCCTCTCCTCCTCCTCTCCTCCTCCTCCTCCTCCTCCTCCTCCTCTCCTCCTCCTCCTCCTTCCTCTCCTCCTCCTCCTCTGCTCTTGACAGATGGACAGCTGCCCCCTCCCTCCACCCTCCTTTACGCTCATCAAAGGTCAGCTCTTATCAGATGTTATCTCCCCTTATCTTGTCACTGTCATGGGGTGAACTGTTTTCATGCCTCAAGGGAACATATTATTACATATTATTATTATTAGGTATTAGGTGTTATTATTATTAGTATTATTATTATTATTCCTATTCTTCTTCTTCTTCTTCTTCTTCTTCTTCTTCTTCTTCTTCTTCCCCCTCCTTCCACCTTCCTCCTCCTCCCTCCTCCTCCCTCCCTCCTTCCTCCTTCCTCCCTCCTTCCTCCTCCTCCCTCCTTCCACTCCTCCCTCCTTCTTTCCTCCTCCCTCCTTCCTCCTCCTCCTTCTTCTCCTCCCTCCTTCTTCCTCCTCCCTCCTTCTTCCTCCTCCTCCTCCTCCCTCCTTCCTCCTCCTCCCTCCTTCCTCCTCCTTCCTTCCTCTTCCTCCTTCCTTCCTCTTCCTCCTTCCTTCCTCTTCCTCCTTCCTTCCTCCTCCTCTTCTTCCTCCTCCTCCTCCTCCTCCTCCATTGCTTTTGGTCTCAAACTCCTCAAAATCATGAAATTGATCTTCATTGACACTTCCATCTGTGTTAGAGCATCACTTGGGAAGAGAAGAGTCCCAGATTTGCTGGGAAGTCACATATTTCTTACCGCTAGACATGCTGAAAAAGGACGACTGAAATGGTATTCCCACAATGCACCACTGGCTCCCCGATTTTTTTTATATGGTGCACACTGACCATGGAGACCCATTCTCTCACATGTGGGCCTACCAGCTTTCTCCTGTTTGATTTGAAGCCGCTAGAATTTATGCGTATATATACGTCAAACACAGTGTCTCCTATGACGTACATATACGACCGCGACAGTCAAAGGGTTAAAGATGTTTAGAACTCTGAAGAAATATCCTCAGCAGTTTTGGGTGGACTTTGCCAGGGAAAAGCTCTCTGCTTTCGAGCGTTGGCATAGGGCCGCAGGAGCTGCCTCAGTCGAGTCACTTTCTCAGCTGATATTGCATGAAGACCTTTTTAAATATTTTCCAGAGAGGGTTCATACTTATCTTTTGACATTTCCTACTGCTAACTTGTTAGATACTGCTGCCCATGCAGATCACTGAAATTTCCCATGCTATAACCGTAGAAATCTCTAAGACCCCAGAAAAGAAATCTACCTCCCATGGTTTTAGTTCAAGATTGACTACTAGGAAAGCTCCAGCTGGCGAACCTTTGAAGGTGTTTTCTGAAAAAAAAACAGGTGACAAACGGCTTTTTCTCCAGGCATTACCCTAAAGATCAATTACCACTGTGCCTTTTTTGTAAAAAGTTAGGTCATAGACAGTTCCAGTGTTGGCATAAACAGCGGGAAAATAAAACCCAACCAAGAGGGAGATATCCTACTCAGGTAATAAATTCCTCTCGGAAGTATGAAACTCTGGATGATGAATCTTTACCTTTCCAGGCCTCGTCTAGCAGACCGTCTAATAGATGACTTTACCATGACAGTGCTTCAGAAGAAAAGGTCCGAGTAGCTATGGAACCCTACTTTTCCAAGGGGAAGTTCGGACTCTGTAAAGAGATGTTAGTAAATATCACGACCTTTCGAGATACTAGCAGCTATCTGTCTTTATTAAGATCAAACCTGGTAAAGTTACCTACTAGTAATGAACCCCAGCTAGACGTATTATTTGAGGCTTACGGAGGCACAATAATAAAGGTCCCTATTATAAGGATTTATGTAGAACTGCCTGGATATGTAGGCTGGATCAATGTGGGACTTTCAGATAAACCTTTTCCCATTGCCAGCATGGATCTATTAATCGGGAACGAAATTGATCAATTGGAGATACCCAGAGAGCCTCTGGTTTTAGATAATCCTTGTGATATAAATTATGCATTAGAAGCTTCTGAGGCAGGGCTAGATTTATTTCCCCTTAATGTGATCACCAGAGCCATGGCTAAGAACTCTAAAAATGTGGATATTCAACAGCCTTTAGAAATGTCCGATGAATTAGGTTTGAACTTCCTGTTTAGCGAAGCAATTCAGTAGAGACCCACAGGTGACAATTTTTTACCAGTCCATGCGGACCTAGCTAGAAAATGTAATAAAGAAGAATTTCTTATAGCTGTAAAGGACGATAAAAGTTTAACCAATAAGGATAAAGAGGAAGGTTACCTTTTAGATGAAGATGGTTTTCTTTAGAAGAGAAATAATGATAATGACTCGAGTTCAAAGGGAAACTTGTTAGTGGTGCCATCGTCCTTATGTAATATGGTATTTGAACTAGCACATGATAATCCACTGAGAGGTCATTTAGGGTCTCGTAAGACCGAGAAAAAGATTAGGAAATATTTTTTTTGGCCTCAGATGAGGACTTATATTACTGACAAACTACGGAAATGCCATGTTTATCAAATAATAGGCAAAACGGCACGCAAAACCGTGTCTGCCCCTTTACTTCCAATAAAATGTCCTGAAGAACCTTTTGAAAGATTAGTTATTGATTGTGGAGGACCGTTGCCTCGCACAAAAAGGGGTAACCAGTACATCTTCACTATCATAGATATGGCAACTCGGTATCCTAATGCTATCCCAATGTCCAAAATTAATTCCAGAAATATAGCAAGAGCTTTAATACGCTTCTTTGCACAAGTAGGCATACCACGTGAAATTCAATCTGACCAAGGTTCTAATTTTACGTCGAAGGTTTTTAAAGAGGCTATGTCTCGATTAGGAGTAAGACAGATCCTCTCTACAGCATATCATCCCCAGTCACAAGGAGTGCTAGAAAGATTCCACAAAACCCTTAAATCTACTTTACATGCTTACTGTGAGCAACATTCTTGTGAATGGGACGAAGGTTTACCCTTTCTTCTTTTCGCCCTCCACGAAGCTGAACAAGAAAGTACTAAATACTCTCCATTTGACTTGATTTTTGGACATCAGGTACGAGGACCCCTAGCCATATTACGAGATTGTTGGATAGGGAAGAGAGGATCTCTTCATCCCAGTCCTCTGCTTTGGAAAGAACATCTCTCCAAATTAACCCTTTGACTGTTTTCGACGTATAAATACGTCTTACGAGCCAATGTTTCTGACGTATATATACTCAATAATTCTAGCGGCTTCAAATCAAGTGGAAGAAAGCTGGTAGGCCCACATGTGAGAGAATGGGTCTGTGTGGTCAGTGTGCACCACATAAAAAAAATCCTGCAGCACACATTGCGTAATGAGAGAAAAAAAATGATCGTTTTTTTTGGAATAAAACGCCGACTTTGAGGTGCATTTTTGTATAGTATTTATCGTTGTATTCGCATTTTCATGGTCTTAGGTGATAAAATGGAAAATATATTACACAAATAGAGATGATTTTCATTACTTTGACGATGAAAACGACCTTGAAACTGAGCTCAAAGTAGCGGAAATGTTCGATTTTTACCAATGTTCAGGAGTAAATAAATCACACCACACGTCCAATACACGTCAACTGGGGAGTCTAATATTCTTTCACTAGTGCACCAATATTATTTATACCATTTTTACAATAATGCAGTAGTCTGCATAACAGTAAATTTTGTATTTTTTTGTATGAATAAAAAATCAAAATCGAAAGCAATAATAATATAAGAGGGGCCTAGAGATGTGACTAATGAACAGAGCATATGTTATTTTAGTGCCACGAATGTCTACCTTGTTTATTCTGGACCCTATTTTGAAATTGGCATCTTTTTTAGTTTGTGTGAAATTGGCCAAATTGCCAATTTTGGACCACCATATTGGGTAGTCCAAATTAGTAAAATGGGAGGTTTCTTGTACTCAGCTGATAGATAAAATGGAGTTCTAAAGAAATAGCTATGAGTTTGGTCAACTGGAACAATGGAATTGGCTGAAAATAGGGCTCAAATTCGGCGAAATCGCCAATACGCATATGTTGCCGAGACCGCTAACTTCGCGGGAGCATAATTCCATGAGTTTTCTACCAAATTTCGAAATTTTGGTGTCATTGCCATCGGGAAAAGATTCTCTATCATTTCATAAGAAAAAATAATTTTTTTTTTTTCAAAAATTGAGCGACATAGAATGACAGTTTCAGAGAGGGGCCTGAAACAGTCAAAGGGTTAAAAAGCTTAGCTGCCGTGAATCTGACAGAAGTTCAAGCCAAAATGAAGAAATCTTACGACCAAAAGGCTAAATCTCGTTCATTCTCTCCAAATGAATTAGTGTTAGTTAAAAACTTAATTCCAGGACATTCTTTAAAACCTAGATATTTGGGGCCATATGAAATAATAGACAAAGAAAATGAGGTGAATTATCTGGTCCGTGAACCAGGACATCGTAAGAAAATTAAGAGGTATCACATAGATAACTTAAAGAAGAGTCTAACCTTCTCCCTACTATTATTACCTCTATTCAACCTACATCCACTGAAATTAGGAATGACACTGTAAGGGAAGTAAGAGAATTTAGACTACATAATTCTGAAGTTTTAAAACAACTAGACCATTTCCTGGAAGTTCTTCCTACCTCCCAAAAATCTCAAATAAAAGAGTTAATCACTAAATATAACTCCATCTTCAAAGATATCCCAACTCCTTGTACCTTGGGTTTCCACGATATTGAATTGTTAGAAGATAGTCCAATAAAGTAATCCCCTTACCGGGTCTCTCCTGCTAAGCAAGAATTAATTCAGCAAGAAATAAATACATTACTGGAATATAATTTGATAGAACCCAGTTGGACACCTTGGGCCTCTCCCTGTTTATTGGTCCCAAAACCCGATGGTGCTGTACACCTATGCATGGATTATCATAAAGTAAATTCAGTTACCAAACCAGATGGGTTTCAATTACCCAGGATTAATGATTTAATAGATGCTGTAGCCGGTGCCAACTTTGTGACCAGATTAGACTTACTGAGAGGGTATTACCAAGTGCCGTTAACTCCTAGGGCCCAAGAGATTTCCGGGTTTGTAGTTAAGAATGGACTATGTATAAGGTTATGCCTTTCAGCTTGTGTAACGCCGCCTCCACTTTCCAGAGAATTATGAACATTTTAGTCCAACCCTTAGAAGGTGTTTACCTGGAGAGAGTTCCGGGGGTCAACGCCCCCACGGCCCAGACTGTGACCAGGCTTCCTGGTGGATCAGAGCCTGATCAACCAGGTTGTTACTGCTGGCTGCACGCAACCCAATGTACGAGCCACAGCCCGGCTGGTCAGGAACCGACTTTAGGTGCTTGTCCAGTGCCAGGGCTCTGTTGGTAATCCCCCTTATGTATGCTGGGAGGCAGTTGAACAGTCTCAGGCCCCTGAACACTTATGTATGGACTCTTAACAAGCCTTGACAACCCCTGCCTTTTCCATTGGGTGGGTATTTTGCACCTCGTCTGGCCAAGTCATTTTGCTTTCCGTAGTGAGTGATTTTCGTTTGCAAGTTCGGTACTAGTCCCCCTAGGATTTTCCATGTGTATATAATCATGTATCTCTCCCACCTGCGTTCCAGGGAATACAGGTTTCGGAACCTCAAGTGCTCCCAGTAATTGATGTGTATTATCTCGTATACACGCCGTGAAGGTTCCTCTTACAGTTTTCTAGGTCAGTAATTTCACCTGCCTTGAAGGTGCTGTAAGTGGCAGCAACAATCCAGCCTAGATAAGAAACAAGTGACCTGAAGAGTGTCATCCATGGGCTTGGCCTCCCTAGTTTTGAAGGTTCTCATATCCATCCTCTCATTTTTCTAGCAGATGCGATTGATACAATGTTATTTCCTTGAAGTTGAGACCTCCAACCTGATCACTCTCAGATCTTTGATGATGGTTTTTCGCTGTATTTTGTTGCAGAATTTGTTTGTACTCTATGAAGATTTATATTTCCTCGGTGTTACCAATATCGAGTAATTGAAATTACTCATTCGTTGAACTTCATATGTTTTCAGCAGCCCACTGAAAGATTTGGTTGATGTCCCCGCCTGGAGCCTGCAGTGTCTGCAATGGTAAGACACTGTCATGCAGTATTCGTGGTGTCACCTGCAAAGGAAGACATGGTGCTGGGGGGCTGACATCCTTGTCTATTGTCGGATATGAGGAAGAGGCATACGTAGATGACCCCCCCTGGTGATTTTTAGTGATGATTGGCAAACTCTCATTTAAAAAGATTAGAGCAACTCAGAGAAGCATTGCAGATATACAATTTCACGTGTAAATTTACAAAAAGTGACTTTGGTAAAGCCAAGATTAAATATCTCGGTTATTAAAATAGGGAAGGGACTAGGTAGCACCCCGACCATAAAGTTCCAATCAATTAAAAATTTTTTCTGATAACCTCAGGAACAGGAAAGCCTCCTACGAATTTTTGGAAATGGCTACTTATTAACAGGCGTTTTTGCATCAAACTTTTTGCTCAAGTTGCCTGCGCCCCCTTACTAGATTGACCATCCTAAATATAAATTAATTGGGACGAGAATTGTGAACAAGCTAAACCATACCCCCATTCGTCTGTAAAAACTTGCATTTGTGGTCACAGAGGTGCCTGTGCAAACTTTCCATGGTGTATAAATATACCGTATTTGGATAATTCTTAATGTGGCTAGCTGGTCTAGTGGCTAACGCGAGACGGGCTGAGTTTGAGACTCTAGACCGCGGTTCAACCCCGGCCGGGGTAATGGTTTTATTTGCAATCGTGTCCTTCGATTTCTTAAGTCTTTGAACAAGCTTTTTAAACATTTAAAACGTTCCTTTCTTCCGCCCCAGTAATTGCATGCACCCAATTTCCAATCCTTTCACACCTCTCAAGTTGATGCCATTGATTCAGCAATAAGGTGCCTGTCTTATTGCAGTCCTTTCCAAAACCGAAGAACATTCCAACATCCAATATGTTTTATTTTCCAATAAAGTGAAAGAATGTCAAAGATCTTTATTCCACCATAGAAAAAGAAGCCCTCTTTAGTCTTGTCCTGGAACACTTTGACTTATACCTCGGTTATACTCCTCATGTGATAAATATTTACTCAGACCATAATCCCACTAACTTTCATAAATCATCAAAAGAAATCAAAAAATGTGTAGAATATTATGTTGAGGCTTTAAGATCCAACTTAACCGAACCGGATCTCCATAATTCTCACAAAGTTTTCGAAGCAACGTTTTTAAGCCGATGCTCTCGTCTCGCTCCTAATATATTTGGCCTAACTACGGAAATTCGTTGGTCAGTCTCGCAGAGTTTTCTGTTCCAGTTCTAGCAAGTGGAGAATGACTCGGAGAGCAATGTACCTCCATCTCCTTCCTCATCTGTACACCAGCTGGATGGTTTCTCTTCCACACCATCAGCATCTTAAACGCCGAATATTTTGCTTGTGGGCCGGGTGTCATGCCCCTATTGTTGTAACCTATCTTAATATTACAATGCGGTATTTCCTTTAATAGCTAAATTGGAATGAAACGTCCTTTTATTTTTAAGGGTCTAATTCTTAATAACAATTATTAAAATTTATTAACATGCCATGATAATTTAATTGGAGGTGTGCCGTGTATGTTAGTGAGCCGTGATGTTCGATGATAAACCCCCTTCCCTTCCCCCCTTTATGTTCAACGACTCTAGCTGACTGTTGGGCGTGAGTCACGTCACGTGACCCCTTGACCAGTATCTCAAGGATGAGGACGAGCAGTGAAGAAGTAGCAGCCAACTAGAACACCCCTGCTTGTCCTCTGGAAACTGGCGCATGTTGTTCATTATCCCCTATACATATTCTGTTTTTTTTTCTGACTGCTTCACAACTGGGAAATAAATATATAGTATAAGATAAGATATATATATATATATATATATATATATATATATATAATATAATATATATATAATATATGTATGTATGATATATCTAGGATCTCCCTCCACCTAATCATCGGTTATGAAAGCCTTGATATTTAGACAATATAGACAAACATGCATTCTAAACTTATATTAAATACGTTAATTCGTATATTATCATTTCTGGCTTTTTGTTGATTCATGAATATACATAATTAAAATTAGTCAATCTGGAGGATCACTATTAAGACCCTAACCTCTCTGACCAAAGTTGTTATCTCTAACCAGAAGGAAATAGTGGTTACAATACTTGGCGTGTAACTAGCGCCGTACTTGTGGATGCTAACCAATTTATACACTGGTCTCGGATAGATATGGATAAGATTGTGAGTGTCGAAGGGAAACCACCCCTGCAGGACCAGTGTTGGTTAAAGTTTTTCCTCATTCTACACGGTGACTACGTTAAACAATATGGCCTGTTGTCTCCAAATGAGATACTTTGTATGCATATAATGTTGAGGTTACATACAGGACAGCCTACAATATTTTTCCCGATATCTGCGCCTGCTGTCTTCCTGAACCGATCAATCATAAAAAATTATTGAATTAATTACTTAATATTAAGTGACGTGATTGAAGGAAGTGGGTATCTGGGTTGAGACAAATTTAACGGTCGCTGTTGGATGAAAATTAGCCAATAAATTACTAGCATCATGGTTGCTAAGAAGTTTATACATGAACAAAGTGCAAGAATTACTCTTATCAAGGTGCCTACTTAAGTTGTATAATCATGATAATAATTCTCTAACGCATGACTGATCTGATGGAATAATGTGCTGACATTCCATAGATTTTAGAGTAATGAAAGCATTATTACAGCTATTAAAGGCCAGTGACAAGGCATACAAGTGCCTTGGATTTAAAATGAATCTAGGAAACCCGTGAACCCTAAGAACAAAGTTATATTTATGCAGCTTTAGAGAGTAGATTTTTAGTTGGTACATACTTGTGTTTAAAAGACTGTGACAGAGATACTGCTGGAGAAATTTGCAGATGGAATGGAAATGAATGTTTTAAATTTACACACATTACAATTGGAAGAAAAAATTCTTGTAAAAGTAAGGCTTCGAATAAATTAAAGGTGTAAGCCCGCAGTTGATCACCTATTAATACAAAGGTTGGTTTGCCAAAACCTCCAGAGTACTGTCTGGCGGTTATCAGACGTATGACGGCAATAAATAATTGTTCAATATGCTGACCAGTCAGCCAACAGTTTCAAGGATATAACACATAAAGACTGCTGAAGTATCTGTCAAGTCTCAAAAGGGAAAAATAATCCCAGTGGTAATAATCATAATTAAGAGTTAAATAGGCACATATAAGAGGGACAGGAATCAGAAATATTAGGTGTTCCTCACCTCAAGGTAATGAGCAATAATTACCTCCGTAATGGTAACCATTAAGTAAGATGTCAGGCAAGTGAAAAGAAACTGTCTCTTCTTCTAGGGTACTCATTTCATTTTTCACTAGAAAATTGTAATGCCTATAATTCATGGGATATTAAAGAGTGAAAAGAATGCAAGAACTTGACAGATTTTCATGTCTAACAATCATAATTGTAAAGATGTCATACCAAAACAAACAGTTGCTATCATTGCCACAAGTAGGCCCATACAGTATGTTACAGGATGTATGTAAATTCTTATAATAATGGAGACATTGATAATGTTTAACCCTACACTACAGTGACTGATGTAAAGGTTGCAGCTATTGGCAATAATGAGATGCCTAGCTGAGGTAGCCCTGCCGAGTTGGACTTAAAAAGTTCAGGATAAGGGCCGTAAGTCCAAAACCATGCGGCGACACCTCTCCTCAACACTTGTAGGCCATGTAATGTGATGTCAGAACCCCCGCCTATAATAAGACTAGAGGAAGTATTAAATATACAGTCACGTTGTCTAACTCATAAAAGGTCAACCCAGTACAATATTCTATCGAGTATGATGTTTGAAACATCTAATTTGTGGGAGCTGGCAGTATAGGGATTAATATAAATGAAGGAAAGTCCAGAGATTCCTTTATTCAGGAACAATACCTGAAGGATGTTTCATTTGAAATCTGGACAATATGGGTGCGTCTTCCATGGAAGCGTAAACCGTCCAGAAAATCTACAATTAATGAGGATGGAGTATGGACAGTTAAAGGTCCCAGCGCTGCTAACATGAGCAAGACACCGAAAATTGATACATACTTTATAATAGTATAATTAACAAACAGTAAATAAAAATTGTTTCCTACTTCAGCAATGATAAATTGCACACCTTAAGTGCACCAGGTGGTCCACTCTGAGCGAAGTAATTGGGTAAATAATCTTATGTGACAATTTCCGGGGAGTGACATAAGACTGAAGGTGAACTAAATGAAGGATATGTGAAGGGTTAATGAAATAACGCAAGGTCACGGATGCCCCTGAGGAATGGAACAGTAATTAGTCCATTTTGAGGGATCAATAAATATGGTTAGCCCTGGAGTTGAAGTGCCTATATGCAGTAATGTGCTGGGGCTGACTTGGGGCACTGAGAGAGACTTGTTATTGTTCATGTCTCATAATTCCAGTATGCCCAATAAATTAACCCAGAGAGCATAGGCTTAGTGTCACACCTTACAATAAGTGGGAAATTGTTAATACCAGAAGCATGGAAGCCTGAGAGTGCTTTGGATGGAGCCCTACCTGAGGAGTTAAAACTTGTTTTTAATGTAAAGTAATTTAGGTGATATTCTATATAGTATTTTAGAATGGTACCTTTACTTATAAAAAAATAACACTTAACAGACTTATAACTTATATATTGTTTACAATTACATTTTCCGACTGAATGGGTATTTACATATGAATTTGATAAAGTTACATGGTCACTCAAACCAGTGATGATCCAAGCTTAATAATTGAAGTCTCTTTAAACACCGAAGAGATTTTACTTGGTTAGAGTTTCACAAATAATCTACTTTCAAATAACTAAGAATAATATACTGTTGAATAACTTCTCAGTCAAAGTAAACGAGTAAGTAGAAAGGACCTTCTCAAGACTGAGAGAGGTGTTGTACTGCTTATTCTACCACACTCACACCTGACTTCAGCTCGCTTCAGGCGAGTGGAGTATAGGTGAGGCCAAACAAACAAAATTGGTAGTTACCAGAATAAATATATACACAATGAAAAATGGGAAATATGAAAATGAATATCTAGTATTATAAAGCTGATTACTCTCGTTTTAGCATTTAACGATGGCAATCACAATGTAATATTAGAAAGATGAGAAAATGTGAAAGATATATTTCATCATAATTGCACCTCTGCATAACACCCCTACCCTTAGGACAGTATGTAGTACTGGGAATTTTGGTTTTCCCGGGGGGGATGGTTGTATCGTGAAGCATACGAATGATCATATTGAAGGGGCTTTGGATCCGAGAGATGAGGCGTGTAGACAGCCAGACTTCTAGTATCCCGTCAGTGTTAATACAATCACATAATCATTCGGGGTAGCGGGAAAGGAGAAAGTAGACAGCCTAGTCTCGGTCAAATCCCAGCTCAATACAACATGTTACCATACAGTAACTGTAAATAGACAAAACATTAGACATAAATCTGAATGGTTGTTTTAAAGTAATAATTAAGACAGAATTGACCAAATAGAATTGTCAAAGGATTGAACTTTATTAGGGATGCGAAAGAGCGTCGGCAAGAATGTTACTCGGGCCTTTTATATGATTAATGCTGAATGAATAGTGCTGAATTCTGAGAGCCCACCTCAGAATCCGGGTATTCTTTGATTTCATTGTATTTAAAAATGTTAAGGGGTTGTGATCAGAAAATATTGATATTTTATGAGGCGACGTTCCCAAGTATACGTCAAAATACTCTAAAGAAACCACAAGGCCTAATGCCTCTTTTTCAACAGTTGAATAATTTCTTTGATAGGACTTTAACTATGATGAGAAATAGCAAATGGAATGCAAAACTTTAGTATCTGATGAATTTTGTAGCAAGACTGCCCCTATAGCATAGCAGCTAGCATCAATATGTAAGATAAAGGGTTCATGAAAATTGGGACTTTGTAATACAGGAAAGGATGTAAGCAATCTTTTTAATTTTTCAAAAACATCATTACATTCCAGGGTCATTTAAAAAATTACTCTAAGGCTAGTTAATTCAGTCAAAGGAATGGCTAATTGTGCAAAGTTTTGGGGGAAAAATCGTCGGGAGTAGCTAATCATACCTAGAAATCTTTGCACTCCTTTTCTATCACTTGGAATAGGGAATTTAGTAATGGCCTTTACTTTAAGGTTAAAGGGGACCACTTTTCCCCTTTTCCTATTTGAAAACCTAAGTTTTTTAATAGTGGCTTCTCCAAAAAAAACACTTTGCTAGATTGACTGAATTATAGCTCTTGGGATTTGAATAAAGCTTCCAGTCAAATAAGGTGTTCCTCCCAAGAGTCGCTAAACACTACCAAATCAGATATGCCTCAACTCCTTCCAAAGGTCGAGTCAGCTCTTTCAAAAAGTCTCTGAAGTTGAGGCTGCGTTACAAAACCCAAAGGGGGCATAACTCTGTAATTGAACAGACCATCTTTAATTGCAAAGGCTTTTTTTGTCTTATCCTTTGTGAAGAGGGACTCGGTAATACCCTCACAGTAAAATCAGTCGACTCACGAATGTGAGTGGAGACGGTATCTATAGGTATCTATTCGAGGAAGGGGGTATCCGCCCGTATTTTGACAAAATTAAAGCTTAAGGTAGTCCAAACCAGCGGAATGTTCCGTCGGGTTTTGGGGAAACAAACGGCAAGGTGACCCCCAAGGGACTCTTACTCGTTCACAGGCCATGTTCGAGAAAAAAGTAAACTTTTGCTTCAACATCTGATGTTACTGGGCTCATCTATTAGGGGGTTGTTTGTTTTGGACGCAAATCGAGGAGCTGACTTCGGATACCCAAAGGTGCAATTTTGGCACACCCCCAAATATGCTTTTAAAATTAAATATTGGTTACTTTTTTCTTGCCTTTTTGAATCATCCAGATTTTTAAAGAATTTTAAAGATGAGAGAGCTTCAAAATTTTTTAAAGGTGAGCGTCAGCTTTTTGACACCTTCTGATGATGTATTTTCTTGATTGTAGAAAAGGGTATGATTGATGTGGTAGGTAGTGTTTTGGAAAAAGATTTTAGTTGATTTATGTGAAATACTTTTTTCCCTTTTTTTCCAGGTATCTTAACACATAATTTACATCATTTTTTTACTCACGACTTCAAAGGACCTTGGAAATGTGGTAAGGGAGGGCCCAAAAAACTAACCTCTGAACCATTACTAAATCTTTAGGTTAAAATGAAGGGGGTTTCGCTCGTTTGTGTACCAATTTTATTTTTTTTGATTTATTCGCCAAATTTTCTGCGGCTAAGTCTCTAGTTTAAGAAAATTTCCTGCATCAGAGCTGGTGATGATTTTAAGGGTTGTTTTCTTGCCAGTCAAAGTATCTTTCAATACTGCTAGTGGGCCTTTGGGACCTGATCCCCATAATAGTTCAAATGGAGTAAAAACTGTACCTTTGTTCCCCGTTTCGTAAGCAAAAAATAAAAAAGGTATCCCCTTTTCCCCCAATTTTGGGAAAAAAACTGTTCACAATATGCTTTTTAGCATAGATTTTAGAGTTGGTAAAAACGTTCCAAAGCTCCTTGGGTTTGAGGTATAACTCATGGACAACAAAGTTTTTATACCCAAGGGGGACATTGCTTCTCTAAAAGTTTTAGAAGTAAAGTTTGCCCCTTGGTCTGACTGAATTCCGGGGGGTTCCCATTTGAGAAAAGAACTTAATAAGTAACGAACAACCCCCGAGAAGAAATTTTCAAAGGGGATAGTTTCCCAATATTTGTATGTATCCATGATTGCAAAAAAAAATTTGGTTTCCAGAAGGTTTTGGCAGGGGTCCCCACAATCAATAATTAATGGGGAAAAAGGTTTTCCCCTCATGCGGAATGGGAAATAGGGGGCCGGGAGGGTTTAGAGCGGGCTTACCTCCTTCTGGAAAATATGACATTCTTAACATATTTTTCCCCTTTTCCCCCCTTTTAGGCCAAGAAAAATGTTTCCTATCTTTTCAAAAAGTTTTCCCCTTTTCCCAAAATGTCCACCTAGGGACTTTTTGGGAAAAAAATTCAAGGGGGTATTCGGAAAGAAGTTGGAAATTACTACTATAAATCCCACGTCTTTGGGAACCTTTATTTTTCCCCTTTTTCATAAGGATGCCACCCTTGTAAAACAGTTTTTACTTTTTGGGCCCTTTTTTTCCTCAGAAATGCTATGCTTCTCAATGATTGGGTCGGGGACTAAAGTTTGAGCCTGAATCAGATCTTTTTAACGAAACCTTTTCCAGCAGAACACTCTGGGTTAATCGGGCTTGATGGGTTTAAAGGTTCCATTTTGTTTGCATTACTGAATAGCAAATCAAAACCCCAGGTCTTTATTTTGGTGGCTCTTCAAATTGCGGAGCAAACATAGCAGGGGAAATAATGTTAAGGGAAAATAAAGCTGGCCTTGTTTAATGCTTCTAAAGATAGGGGTTTTTCAGATGAGTTATTTTCCCCATGGTTCTTTACAATACTTTGGTGGTTACATATTTTTGTCAACGCCCAACACCCTGAAGGGGGAATTCTTTACTAATACGCAACAGTTGCCAAACCCACATAGTGGGGGATTTCCAAAACACTTTATGCAATGGTACTTTAATTTAAGGCGCCCCCTAACCCTCTAAAAGACTTCCATCTTTGTGTCTGAGTGATTATAAAGGGGGTAATACGTCTGCCCTCAATAAGACGGGAAAACTCCGTGTCTCGAAATGTAGTGACGTTTTTTTTTTTGGGGTCGAGGCCGATTTTTTCCTGTAGAAAGGTAAGGTTCCAGGGCCCCTGGCATACCTCAGTTTCAGAAGTAGTCATCTTGTCTGTTGGGCCTCTGGAGGGATGCTTCAAGTTCTTTCCTACAGGTTGCTTTAGCTTGGCCCGGGGAGATCACTTGAGTGGGGTACCTCCTGGGTTTCATATTTCCCGTTCTTTTTTCTTTCTACTTTGGGTTTTTCCAAATGTCCGTTTGTGGCAGAATTACAAAACTTTTGGGGAAATTTCCCTTTTTAAGACCCCAATTTTTTCCCATAACGGGAAATACTTCCCAGTTTGGGAACGCCCTTTATGTTTCTTTCAAACTTTGAATCTTTTTGGGTTTTTTCCCGAAAAGTCTGGTGAGCTATCTCATAATGATATCTAATCGAAACAGTTTCTATTTGCGTTGGGGTGAACGTTTGTAAGGAAGTATATAGGTCGTCCGTAAAAATTGAGGAAAACTTCATTTAAAATCAAATTTAGAAAGGATTCCATGTATTTCAATTTGAAGCCTAAGCCATCTCTCAAACACTGCCTGCTTTCCTTGGGCAAAATTTCCCCGGGCGCTGTGGGTTGCGCTTCAAAATCCGGAATGACCCTTTGATAACTAGCAGGCAACAAGTCGTAGGGGTCCAACAGTTTTCTTTATTGTTCTATGAAGACTGGGCAAAGGGTAAGGGGCGCCGGTAGCCTGGGTTTTTTTCCCTCAAGGTAGGTGTATCAGGGCGCCCAAAGTTCCCTGGGCCACTTCATAATTTTAGCCTGGTTTTCAAAGGCTTTAAAAAATCAGTTTTAGGTTTTCTTTGCAATCTGCGACCATGGCAGCCCCTTGATGAACATTGAACGTCTCGATTTGGTATCGGACGAGATGCAGTTTTTCCTGGGTCGAGTTATTTATCACGTCTAATGGTTCCTTTCAAACTCTTCATGTTTAAAATTACGTTTGGGGATCAAAGTACATGTTGTAATTAAGAAGCGTTTTTAAACTTCGAATTGTTCAGGGAGTGGATCTTTGGAGGGAATTTAATGGAATTCCATTGGGAAAAACCCGGGTTTTCCCCACGGAGCTTTGGTTCCGTCAAATAGAAATTTACAGTTCCTGGTGTATACGGGGAAGTCTAGGGGGTTCCCAAATGGTTGAGCTTAGACAATGGCCCGGAGTTTGGGTCTCGTTGATGTGTCCTTTTAAATACTGAAGGCACTTCCATGTCATTTACTAATGACTGCTGGTTTAAATTTTGAAAATTTAACTTTAATCGTCATCTATTAACAGGTAAAGTCCCCAGGCAGCTACGGGTTTAAAAGCTCGTTCCAAAAGGCACAGTACTCGCTCCCATCTTTTTCCCTCATCCTATACGAATAGACAAGGATTAGCCCACAGCACCATGTCTTCCTTTGCGATGACCCCGAATCGCATGACAGGCCTTCCATTGCAGCCACTGCAAGGCTCCAGGCGGACATCAACAAACTTTCGTGGGCTGCAGAAAACATTGAAGTTCAACAAAGATAAATTTCTTTACTCGCTATTAAACACAGGAGATTAAATCTTCTCAGAGTACAAAAAAATTTGGCCACAAAAAAGAGGAAACCCCAAAGCAAAGCCCGGGGGTGATAAGTCTAGGGTCTCGCCATCAAGGACCATAAATTTATCAATTGGTGCTAGAAAAAAGACGGGTGGATAATAAAATAAAAAGGGTTTTTTAAAAGGCCCATGATGACACCTTCCGGTCATTGTTTTCTGGCTGGTATTCTGCATGCTAAAGGCACCTTTCAAGGCAGGTGAAATTTCTGACCTAGAAAATGTACAGAGAAACCCTTTAGGGGAACATAAAGGGTAAAAAACCCCCCCCGACTGGACGTTGAGGTTCCTGAACCCGTATTCCCTGGGGAAAGCAGGGGGAGGATACATGATTATATCACCTGGAAAAACCTAGAGGGATATACCCAACTTGCACACGAAAAAAATCATCGAAAGCAAAAGACTTGGCAGACGATGCAACATCCCCCCAAATAAAAACAGGGGTTTTCCCAGCACGTTAAGGCCATACAAAGGTAGGGGCCCCCGAGACTGTTAAATGCCTCCCGCATACATAAGGGGGATTCCAAAGACCCCGGCAGTCTTCAAAGCTGGCACTGGCAAGCACCCAAAGCATCCTGACCCGCCGGGTGTGGCTCGTAGTTGGTTTTATATGCAGCCAGCATAACAGCCTGGTTTATCAGGCCTGATCCCCAGGAGGCCTGATCACAGACCGGGCTGAGGGGATTGACCCGGAACTCTCTCCCGGTAAATTCGGGAAATTCCTTTTCTTTAGTCTTGTTTTGGGGCCTGGAAAAAAATAAATTCCCAATGAAAACCCCTTTGGGGACAGCAGTATAGTGTTTGTCGTTTTTTACTCCAAGAGATTTTTTCTATTTCCAACAATTTTTAAATTTAACATTTCAGTCGTCAACTGGAGGGTTTTAAAAACCCGGTGGTAATTAGCCATATTTTATAATTTTGATTATTTCAAGGTTTATCTCCCGGGCGTAGGTCCCCCTTTATTTCATTGACCTTAGAATTAGAATATATTAAGCCTGAATATAGGGGATGTTTAAAATTAATTACATGGAAAATCATATAAGAATTTTACGAAAAGGGGGGATGAAAAGACTGCTTTAAGACTTTTTTTTTAATGTAAGTAATTAGGGGATTTTACATAGTATTCAGAAAGGTACCTATACTTATAAAAAAAATAACACTTAACAGGCTTATGGGCTTAAAAATTTTTTTACAATTACTTTTCCGACTGAATGGGTATTTACATTGAATATGATAAAGTTACAAGCCACTCAAACCCGCGACACTCCAAGCTTAATAAATTTAAGTCCTTTAAACCGAAAAAAGGTTTTACTTGGCGAGAGTTTTACAAATAAACTACTTTCAAGTGACTAAGAGAAAAATATTATACTGCTGAATAACTTCTCAGTCAAAGTGTGAAAAAATTTTGTAGACTCCTCCGAGTCACCTACCCTGGCAAACTTTGTTGAACCAAGCTCTGAGTCGGTTTCCTCAGCCTCCAAATAGCTTATGGGTAGATTTTCAAAAGGATTGATGTTCAAGAAAATCGCCAGCATCACATATAAAGGGCTTACTTTCTTGGGGTTGCAGCATTATCCTGGGTTTTAACTTCCCTAAATTACCCTTAGCTCCTTTGGACTTCCCCCCAGAAACCACGTGCCCCGGGGAAGCCTTAATTCCTGCAAATTCAATCGTTATTGTGACCTGCCTGCACCTCAAAAATTTCCCTATATCCAAGGGGGTGTGTATCCCCAATAAAACTATGCAGACCGGACACTGCTTCAGACTGACAAGAGACACTGGTACATACTGGACTGCACTCCCAGCGCAACAGGCCCACAGATCAACTCACTCGTTTTTTTTCCCCCAGCACGGGCCGGGAAATCCTAAGAGAAGGGGGGTTTTGTCTTACGAGGGCCGACAGAGGAGGTCATCTATGGTACATCGAGGTGGCTTACCAGATTTCCCCAGGTCCTTAGAAGACACATGGGGGCGCCGTCTGTATCACGCACGTCTTGTCCATGGTGTATGGTCTAGAAGGACCTATTTTGCTTTGAGACCCCGCCTCGTAGTTAAACTGGGGCTGCCAGTTCTTCTAGCAAATTAACCTAGTTTTTTTGCCTACTTTATTGGCCATTACTACCTATTTTAAAGGTCTTGGTCTACATTGTTATTATTCAGTTGCCTCAATTTCCAAAATTAGTGATAACAGTGAACTACCTACTTCTTCCCTGAAGGGTAAATCTTAAATTAAAAAGGCTTTCCACCACCCAACTGGGGGGGAAAGCTTTTGTTTGGGTGGGGGTTTTAAGGGCCACCCCCGCTCAAACCTTCCTTTTCGGCCATGCTGGCCCCTTTGTACGCCGTATCTGTCTGGGAACTTTGGGGGCCAAAATAAATTTTAACATCCCCCCGCCGACGAAGTAGGGGCAAAATCTAGATCAAATTCACCTTCTGCGAGCCCCACGGCGGACCCCGAAAAACGGGGCCGTCTGGGCCCCTCTCGTCGAGCAGACTCCCGGGCTAAATTCAACTGTGCAGTTTTTCCCCGTGTGGACCTCTGGGGTGTAAACTTTTTTGGTTCGTGGTTTACACCCTTTCCTTTAACTTTTAAAATCTTCGTATGTCAACCTTGACGAGTGGTCATTACTTTAACCCCCCAGTGGCCCACATCCCTGGTAGCCTTTCCTCCCCCCGATACAAGGTTCCCTGGATTTAATGGCAATCTATCTCCCTCTTTACATACCCTGTAAAAGTGTTTTCCTAAGGTGGCCGAGTGTTCATCACTCCCTACCTGGTTCAGCTTCCCTGGCGGTTCATCACTTATACTGGTATTCATTATTACTACTCCCCCAGCTATCATGGGGACAGCTTCTCCTCTATCTGGCGTGGCAGGGAATTCAGGTGGAATCCTGCCGCCTATGATGTATCCTACTGGGGATCTGTATAAACCAATTCCTTCCTTAAACGTCTGTCGTGTAGACAGGAAGTCATCTATCTGATTGGCTCCCACCAGGATACCTACATTTCTGACTGTGTCAGTGGTAATTCCCAGGTCTGCCATCTTCACGTCAAGGTCTTTCAATTGCTTAGCTGCTGCAGCAAGACCTCTCACTGTAATTGCCCTGGGTAATGTCTCTACCACCAAGGCTGTAATGTCTCTGTGATGTCCACCTAATTTGACTGTGACATCCACCACATCATAAGATTTGGGTGGGGCCTAACTTATAGCCCCTCCCAACATCCTACTAACTTTCCTTGTGGCCTTCAACTTTAATTTAGCCACCAACTTCTTTGTTATCAAGGATAGTTCTGCTCCTGCATCAAAGAATAATCGGGTTGTTTCGAACCTGTGCCCATTCACAACCTTTGCCATGACTGTAGGTAGGGAAGCACCTCCGTGATTCTCACTCAGATTAGAGACTTCACTCCCACTAATCACGCTGGCTACCATTTCAGGCTCAGACTCACTTTCTATCTCTACCTGAGAGATATCCCTACTAGCCTGGGGTTTTCTTAAATTATTGGGACATAGTGCAGTATGGTGCTTACCTTCGCAACAGACTCGACACTCACTGAGCTGGGTGCCAGTCTCTCGCAAAGTGTTACCCACAACACTTGAAGCAGAGTCTCAACTCCCTTAGTCTCTGTTGCCTACTGCTCAGTGTTATATACTCCGAGCAACTCGTGCTAGCATGTGCGCCTTCGCAGAACATGCATATTCTGGCATGAGTGCCTCTGAGGTTCTGCTTAGAGGTTCTTAGACACTTCTTTACCATAGTACACTCCAATGTTAGTCGTATGAGCTTTAGACTGATCTCTCGAGATCTTTGAGTAACTTTCTGGGTTTTTATGTGGCGATGGTGGTGACTCTTCTCTCACACCTATACTCAAATGAGAAACGAGATCTCCCAACCCCTCAACAATTTGTTGTATTGTGAACCTTTTCGTCCAATATTTTAAGTGTAACTCATGCACTGTAGTGCCAGCCAATTTCCTCTGAATCACCTGACTGATGAACCATTCTGACTTACCCTAATCATGTAAATCTTTAAGACTATTTGTCAAACTCATAACTTTGATTCTGAACTTCTCTAGGCTCTGACGATCATCGCAACAGGCCTCTAGATCCAACAGCCAATAAAGTATAGCTACCTTTATCTCCTCAGTGTTGCCAAACGTGTCCTTTAATTGGTCTTTGGCATGTTGGTAATTGGTGTCAGTGGTTTGGTAATGCCGGACCAAGTCCAAGGCTTTACCCTTGAGCTGTGAACGTAAATATTGTAATTTGATGGCATCTGACAAATCGTGTCTGTCATCTATCTGGGCTTTAAACTGATCCCAGAAAGCAATGTACTCTGTTAAGGTTCGTCGAACGTTGGTAAATTCAACTGGGGCAATCTGGGCAACACATTAACAGGCGCGCTGTTGTTCGTGTACCTTGAAACATTTCCTGCCCCTGCTGTACCAGCCTTCAAAGTCTTTATTAACTGCCTGCAGTCTCATCTCTGCTTTTCACTCTGCCATTCATTTGTCATAGTCCGTCCGTGCTACTTCGACTGTATATTCAGACTCACCTGTAGTATAGGCCTCTGTCTCATAAAGGATAAATGATCTCTCGAAGGCCTCCAGCCTTTGCTCCAAAGGTTTCAGGCAACTCTCTAGTTCCTCCCAGTCTATGTCCTGATCTTGCCTGACCATACGACACTCCTCACATGCTTTGCTCAGGCGTCCCTTATAGGCTCCCATAGACTGCTTTAATGGACTTAGAGCTGGGACAGCTGGTACTTGATCTTCACCTACCATAGTTGCGGTTTAGTTGGTTTAGTTAAGATCACGGTACTAATTTGTACTTCAGTTAGCTCACCCTACAGCATGAACGGTATTAGGCAAGAATGAATGAGTCTCAAGGCTTCTCAACAAGCTTGACAACTCCCTTTACAATACTGACTCTACTCTGAATCAAAAATGTACACTGTTAGCTCTCAAATCCCAATCGAAATGTGTATCGATGTGAAAGCTTAACCTAGCAATTTCCTGTACAATGTCAGCAAATAATTACAGGACTTAACCTAGTCTCAGGTAAAATTCACACATCCCACATTAAAATGAGTCAAAGACAATGAAAATCACACACAAAAAATGCAGTACACAAATAAAAAATCACTTGGTTAACACAAATAAATTCAACAATTCAACTTGTGAAACAGTAAATGAATAATGTATGTAATCAGAATGGCCTAACTGCCCAGTTTACTCAGTCTAGCATGGATGGTTGGACAAGGTAAATCCTAACCTAACTAGTGTGCTAATAACTTAAACCTGGCTTTTAGAACTCCCTGTAAATAATAACTAGGTGAAATCTGTCCTAGCTACTATACCTGTTGTAAATATTGCACAAGCCTAGCCTAACTGTGGCTACCTTGCAAATCCACTGTAAGTAATTAACACACATTACTTGTAATCAGGGCCAGATTAAGAAGTCTCCGGGCCCCAGGCTATTCAGATTGGCGGGGCCCCTTTGAGTTACGGGTAAGCAAAGCGACCCCTTCCAGCTTGGGGGTGGGGGGGTCAGTGTGAGCCTGTTTGTGGTCTAATTAAATACATTCTGGCTATTTAGATTAAATTTAATAGGGAAAGTACATCAAGACAACCAAAACCATTTACCAACAGCCATTATAACTATCTTGTTAAATCATGCATTTTAAAGAGAATAAACTCAAGACAGCATAGTATTACTAGATTAGGCTATTAAAGTAGTGACATCATGTACCTATTATATTCAGCATAACCACTACAGCACTATTATTCCCCTTATAAATCACTGACCATTATTGTTATCATTGCATCATGCATAAGACTATCAAATCATAAAAACTACAGAAAATTGGAGAGGAATCTCCCATACTCACCCATTAGCGGAAAACACAGCTGTTCTGATGTAAACAAAGGTGTGTTGAGTGTTGCCATCTATGGTTAGGTTTATTTATTTTTATTTTATTTTATTTCATTATTTATGTTTTGATTAATTTTTAAAAATCAGTTTTACTCTCCAAACACTTGAACTTTTTAGGTTGGGACCCCTTTGCACTTGCACCATGTGCGCAGTCTTGCATGAGCCCCTGAACCCCTTGGACCGCGGGGCCTCCCAAATGCATAGGGCCCTAGGTAAATGCCTAGTTTGCCTATGTGGTAATCCAGCCCTGCTTGTAATCACTGTAAATAATTAAATTCCCAAGCTTCTCTAGCTTACCTGGCCTGCTTGTTAATTACTGCAAATAATAACTTCTGTGTATAGTCAGTTTGGCCTAGCCTCTGTGTAACTCAGGGCCTAGGTGTGCTAACTTAACTTAACTCTGTTAAACTGGTTCCTAACTGTGGCTTAGCTATGTTAATTTTAACCTAGCTATTCCACATCACAGTTTTCGAAGGACCACTTTGTGAAAATTTGTCTGGACTGCCTCCAAGTGAGTTGCCTACCCTGGCAAACTCTGTTGACACCCAGCTCTGAGGTGGGTGCCTCAGCCTCACAAGTGGCTTATAGGACAGATTTTCACAAATGATTGATGTTGCAAGAAACTCGCCTGCATGCACATATAAAGGATTAACTTACTTGGTGTTGCAGCATATATCCTGATCTTCAACTTCCCTAAGCTTAGCCTTAGCCCCTTTGGACTTCCCCTCAGAAACCACGTGCAACCAGGAGCCTTAATTCCTGCAATATTCAATCGTTATTAGTGACCTGCCTGCACCTCAGAAATTCCTATATCCAAGAGGGTGTGTATCCCCTAGTACAACTATGCAGACATGGACACTAGCTTCTAGACTGACAAGAGACACTGGTACATACTGGACATGCACTGCCAGCTGCATACAGGCCCACAGATCAACTCACAATTTTTCCTCAGACACTGGCCAGAAATCCTAAGAGAAAGTGGAGGTTTTATCTTACTGTATGGGCCTGACGGAGGAGGTCATCTACGGTACATCGAGGTGCCTCTACCAGATTTCCCCAGGTCTCATATGTGAAGACACGTGGGGGGCACCGTCTGCTGATCATGGCACATCTTGTCCAGGTGGTGTATGGTCATAGAAGGATGCTATTGTGTCTTTGAGACCCGCACCTCGTAGTTCAAACTAGGGCTGCCAGTTCTCCCTAGCTAACTTAACCTAGTGTTTGCCTACATTATCGGCCTATTACTACCTATGTTAAGGTCTTAGGTCTACATTATTATCTACAGTTGCCTCAATGATCCTAATATTAGTTTACTAACAGTAAACTACCTACTTCTTCCCTGAAGGGTAAATCTATAAATTAATAAGTGCTTTCCATCCACGCCAACTTGGGGAGAACACTTTTGTTTGGGTGGGTTTAAAGGCCACCCAGCTCAGCCATTCCATTACGGCCATGCTGGGACCCCTTTGTACGCCGTATCTGCCCTGTGGAACTTTAGGGTCCAAGTAAATTTCCACACAAAGTAAACGAGTAAGTAGAAAGGACCTTCTACCCCACTCACCTGACGTCAGCTCGCTTCAGGCGAATGGAGTATAGGTGAGGCAAAACAAACAAATTGGTAGTTACCAGAATAAATGTATACACAATGAAAAATAGGAAAAATGAAAATGAATATCTAATATTATAAAGCTGATTACTCTCGTTTTAGCATTTAACGATGGTAATCGCAATGTAATATTAGAAAGATGAACAAATATGAAAGATATATTCATCATAATGGCACCTCTGCATAACACACTGGGATGCTTGTCCTCATATATTTAGCCCGCCAGGCACTCTACAGGAAGAGCACCTATACATCACCTTACTTTAGCCAGTTCCATTTTTTTTCGTTCTGCAGAAAATTCTCAACGGTCTTTGGTGGGAAGCCTGTTACTGAACTCTGGTGGGAGTGTTGGTGTCCCTCTTTGCTGGGGCTTGGCAAGGGCGTCCCTCTCTTCTGGGGCTTGGCAAGGACGTCCCCCTCTGCTGGGGCTTGGCAAAGGCGTCCCTCTCTGCTGGGGCTTTGCAAGGGCATCCCTCTATGCTGGGGTTTGGCAAGGGCATCACTCTCTGCTGGGCCTTGGCAAGGGCATCCCTCTCTTCTTAGGCTTGGCAAGGACATCCCCCTCTGCTGGGGCTTGGCAAGGGCATCCCTCTCTGCTGGGACTTGGCAAGGGCATCCCTCTCTGCTGGGGCTTGGCAATGGTGTCCCTCTCTGCTGGGACTTAGCAAGGGCCACAAAATAGAGCAAGAAACCAACATTAAAGACCTGGGAGTGATCATGTTGGAGGATCTCACCTTCAAGGACCATAACATTGTATCAATCACAGCTGCTAGGAAAATGACAGGATGGATAATGAGAACTTTCAAAACTAGGGATGCCAAGCCCATGATGACACTCTTCAGGTCACATGTTCTATCTAGGCTTGAATATTGCTGTACACTAACAGCACCTTTCAAGGCAAGTGAAATTGCTGACCTGGAAAATGTACAGAGAACCTTCAGAGTGCACATAACGGAGATAAAACACCTCAATTACTGAGAGCGCTTGAAGTTCCTGAACCTGTATTCCCTTTGGGAAAGCAGGCGGGAGAGATACATGATATATGCAACTTGAAAATCCTAGAAGGACTAGTACCGAATTTGCACACGAAAATCCTCACAAAGAAAGCAAAAGACTTGGGAGACGATGCAATAAAACCCCCCAAGAAAATCAGGGGGGCACAGCAGGTTAAGAAAAATACAATAAATGTTTGGGGCACGAGAGTTCAACTGCCCCCCAGCATCATAGGGGGTTAACCAAAAGACCCCTGGCGTTTTAAGCTGGCACGGACAAATACTAAAGTCATACCTGACCAGCCAGGCTGTGGCCGTAATTGGATTGCATCAGCCAGCAGTAACACCCGGTTTTACAGGCTTGATCCACCAGGAGGCTGGTCCAGAAAGGCCCCGGGGCTTGACCATCTGAAATCTCTCCCGGTAAATCCAGGCTTCCCCCCCTCGCTGGGGCTTGGCAAGGGCCCCTCTCTCTTCAAGGGGTTGGGAATGGCATCCCTTATCTTGGGCTTTTGGGAAGGGGACCCCCTTTCTGGGGGTTGGCAACAGCGTCCCTCTCGCTTTGGGCTTGGTAAGGCGTCCCCTCTTTCTGGGGCTTGGCAATGGCGTCCCTCTTTCTGGGGCTTGGAAACGGCGTCCCTCTCTTCTTGGGCCTGGCAATGGTTCCTCTCTTTTTGGGGCTTGGCAAGGGGTTCCCCTTTCTGGGGCTTTTGGAAGGGCGTCCCTCTCTTCTGGGGGTTGGCAAGGGCGTCCCCCTCTTTTGGGGCTTGGGAAGGGGTCTCTCTCTTCTAGGGTTGGCAGGGCTCCTCTGCTTTGGGGTTTGCAAGGGCGCTCCTCTCTGCTGGGGCTTTAAAAAAGCGTCCTCCTCTTGGGCTACACAAGGGTGTGACTCTCTTTGGGGCTTGGCAAGGGCGTCCCCTCCCTTCGGGGGTTGGCAATGGATCCCTCTTCTTGGGGGGCAAGGGTTCCCTCTTTGGGGTTGAAAAGGGGGTCCCTTCTTCTGGGGTTGGCAAAGGGCGTCCCCTCTGTGGGGGGTTGGCAAGGGCCTCCCTCTTCTGGGGCTTGACAAAGGGGGTTCCTCTCTGCTGGGGCTTGGCAAGGGCGTCCCTCTCTGCTGGGGCTTGGCAAGGGCGTCCCTCTCTGCTGGAGCTTGGCAAGGCCGTCCCTCTCTGCTAGGGCTTGGCAAGGCTGTCCCTCTCTGCTGGGGCTTGGCAAGGCCGTCCCCAAGCCCCAGCCCTCTCTGCTGGGGCTTGGCAAGGGTGCCCCTCTCTGCTGGGGCTTGGCAAGGCCGTCCCTCTCTGGTGGGGCTTGGCAAGGCCGTCCCTCTCTGGTGGGGCTTGGCAAGGCCATCCCTCTCTGCTGGGGCTTGGCAAGACCGTCCCTCTCTGCTGGTGCTTGGCAAGGCCATCCCTCTCTGCTGGGGCTTGGCAAGACCGTCCCTCTCTGCTGGGGCTTGGCAAGGGCGTCCCTCTCTGTTGGGACTTGGCAAGGGCGTCCCTCTCTGCTGGGGCTTAGCAAGGGCGTCCCTCTCTGCTTGGGCTTGGCAAGGGCGTCCCTCTCTGCTGGGGCTTGGCAAGGGCGTCCCTCTCTGCTGGGGCTTGGCAAGGGCATCCCTCTCTGGTGGGGCTTGGCAAGGGCGTCCACAGGATCTGATTTGGAACTTCAAGTTTCTATCTATATATACAAAGGAATTTTGTACATTTTCTCTCTTCGTCCAGCCTCGAGCAAAAGTTTCTGGAACCATTAAGAAACCGGGTTCGATACTCCGGCTCATGGTGTCATACAGAGGTCGGGTTGGACACGGCTCATGGTGTCATACAGAGGTCGGGTTGGACACGGCTCATGGTGTCATGGAGAGGTCGGGTTGGACACGGCTCATGGTACCATAGAGAGGTCGGGTTGGATACTCCGGCTCATGGTGTCAGTGGCCCTTATAAACCCAACAAAGAACAACGAAGAAAGTGGCGGCGAAGGAGGGAAATTATTGAACATTTTTGTCAATTGTTGTGAGTTAATATAATGTTGGAGTAACTATCAGTGGAAGATTGATTTATGAGGTAAGTAGGAAGACTGATATATTAATATATATTGTGATAAAGACCAAGCAAAGTAATACTTTCTCAACATTATTAACATCTGCATGACAGTGTCTTCCATTGCAGACACTGCAAAGCTCCAGGCAGACATCAACCAAATCTTTCAGTGGTCTGCAGAAAACAATATGAAGTTCAACGATGAGAAATTTCAATTACTCAGATATGGTAAACATGAGGAAATTAAATCTTCATCAGAGTACAAAACAAATTCTGGCCACAAAATAGAGCGAAACACCAACGTCAAAGACCTGGGAGTGATCATGTCGGAGGATCTCACCTTCAAGGACCATAACATTGTATCAATCGCATCTGCTAGAAAAATGACAGGATGGATAATGAGAACCTTCAAAACTAGGGAGGCCAAGCCCATGATGACACTCTTCAGGTCACTTGTTCTATCTAGGCGGGAATATTGCTGCACACTAACAGCACCTTTCAAGGCAGGTGAAATTGCCGACCTAGAAAATGTACAGAGAACTTTCACGGCGCGCATAACGGAGATAAAACACCTCAATTATTGGGAGCGCTTGAGGTTCCTAAACCTGTATTCCCTGGAACGCAGGAGGGAGAGATACATGATTATATACACCTGGAAAATCCTAGAGGGACTAGTACCGAACTTGCACACGAAAATCACCCACTACGAAAGCAAAAGACTTGGCAGACGATGCACCATCCCCCCAATGAAAAGCAGGGGTGTCACTAGCACGTTAAGAGACCATACAATAAGTGTCAGGGGCCCAAGACTGTTCAACTGCCTCCCAGCACACATAAGGGGGATTACCAACAGACCCCTGGCAGTCTTCAAGCTGGCACTGGACAAGCACCTAAAGTCAGTTCCGGATCAGCCGGGCTGTGGCTCGTATGTTGGTTTGCGTGCAGCCAGTAGCAACAGCCTGGTTGATCAGGCTCTGATCCACCAGGATTATTATTATAATCAAAAAGAAGCGCTAAGCCACAAGGGCTATACAGCGCTGCAGGGTAGGGAAGGAAGCAAGGGAATTGGATGGCAGAAGGGAGGGGGGATGATCAGCAGGTTACAGAAAACAGCGGGGCAGGGGATAGTAAGGGGGTAGAAGGTAGCAAGAGATTGAAGTAGAAAGGGCTGAAGGTATCAGAATTTGTGAAGTAAGTCAGTCGTTGTCAAAAAGTCAATGAGAGAGTCCGGATGAAAGGTGGTCCATCAGCGAGAAGGGAAGGTAAAAGAGAGCAGCGGAGCGAAGACGACGACAGAGGTAAATTCTGCGTGCTCGTTGATAAAGTGGGCAGTCCAACAGAATGTGGCTGACTGATAATGGAGCTTGGCAATTCTCACAGAGAGGAGCAAGACGCCTCTCCATGAGATATCCATGAGTAAGACGAGTATGGCCAATGCGAAGACGGGAGAGAGTAGTCTCCCAACCTCGACATTGGTGATAAGAAGACGGCCAGTGACCTATACTCGGTTTAATAGACTGAAGTTTGTTGCCGAGCATAGTAGACCAACGTTGTTGCCAACGGGTGTGAAGGTGGGAAGATATTGCAGCAAAATAGTCCGTAAATGGAATACCTCTATAAGAAACTGGTAGGTCATGTACTGCTGACCGCGCAGCAGTGTCTGCCTGTTCATTGCCCTGTACGTCAACATGACCAGGGACCCAACAAAAAACAATATCTTTATGCTTGGTAAAGATGCGGCGTAGCCAAAGTTGGATACGGAGGACTAAGGGGTGAGGTGTATCAAATTTTTGTATAGCCTGTAAAGCACTAAGGGAGTCTGAGACAACCACAAAAGATGACACAGGCATAGATGCAATACGGATAAGTGCTGTAAGGATGGCATATAATTCAGCAGTAAAAATACTAGCCGAAGATAGTAAATGCCCTTGTACGACGCTGTCCGGAAACACTGCTGCGAATCCTACGCCGTCAGAAGACTTAGAGCCATCTGTGTACACAGCAATGGCATGAGAATGAGAGTGAAAGTGGTCAAGAAAAAGAGAGCGGGGAAGCGACCGTAGACAGTTGGGCTTTCGAGCAAGGGAGGAGAAAGAACAGACTCGAACAGCTGGAACTTCCAGGGGGGTAGGGAAAAGTGAGATGCTACATGTACATAGAAAGGTGGTAGTTGAAGAGAAGACAAGAGCGAATGAAGGCGAAGAGAGAAGGGACGGAGTAAACAGGGCGTCGAACAAATAAAGAATGTCTACTAATATCAGTGACCATTCTATAAATGGAAGGATTGCGGAGATCATGAGAGCGTACATAGTAGCGCAGGCAATGGGCATCGCGGCGATCGGATAAGGATGGAACGTTCGCTTCTGCATAGAGGCTCTCGACAGGGGAAGAGCGGAAAGCACCAAGGCACAAACGTAATCCTTGGTGATGAATGGGGTTAAGGCTAGAGAGAGTAGCAGGAGATGCCGCTGAATAGATCTGGTCACCATAATCAAGTTTCGATAAAATAAGGGTGGAATGTAGGCGAAGGAGGGTTCGACGATCAGCTCCCCACGAAAGATGAGCAAGGGTTTTAAGAAGGTTCAGCCGGCTGTGACAATTTGCCTTCAGAGAGGTAATGTGAGGTTTCCAGGATAACCTACGATCAAAGAGAAGGCCCAGAAACTTGACTGTATCACGTTCAGGGATACGGGAGCCATAGAGGTACAAAGGATGATCAGAGATGACAGAGCGTCTAGTGAAAGTGATTTGGTGGGTTTTAGTGCTGGAAAATTTAAACCCACGTGTGGTGGCCCAATTGGAAACACGGTCGACTGCATGTTGGAGAGAAACTGTAAGGAGGTGACAATCAGCGCCTGCACAGGCAATAGCAAAGTCATCAACATAGAGTGATGACCAAATATTTGATGGAAGACTAGAGGCCAAATCATTAATAGCAAGGAGAAAAAGTGTTGTGCTCAGAACACATCCCTGGGGACACCTTCAGCTTGGATAAAGTCCGGGGAGAGCACATTATTAACCCGAACACGGAAATGCCTGTCAGTTAAAAAGTTCTTAAGGAAGGATGGTAGATTGCCTCGAAGGCCTAAGGAGTGGGCTTGGGCTAAAATATTATACCTCCAAGTTGTGTCATATGCCTTCTCAAGGTCAAAAAATATGGCAATAACTGAGTGGTTATTCGCAAAGGCATTACGAACATACGTATCCAAGCGTAGTAAGGGGTCTATGGTAGAACGTCCCTTACGAAAGCCATATTGACGAGTGGAGAGACTGTTGTGTGTCTCTAAATACCACACTAAACGTCTATTTACTAGGCGTTCCATTACTTTGCAAACTGCACTGGTAAGAGCAATGGGACGATAGTGGGAGGTTTCATGTCCCGTAGTGCCTGGTTTGCGGAAAGGGAGAACAATGGCGGATTTCCACAGCTGTGGAAGAACTCCTTGTGACCAAATAAGATTGTAAAGGCGTAATAGGACTGCAAGGGCTGACTGATGTAAATGTTGTTAGCATACGAATATGAATGTCGTCGGGCCCAGCTGCCGATGATCGACAAGCTGAGAGTGTTGCCTCCAGTTCTTGAAGTGTAAAAGGCACATTATACTGTTCTTCTCTGAGAGAAGAAAAGTCCAAGGGTGCTAACTCTCTGGCAGACTTTGAGGAAAGAAATGAGGGGCATTTAAAAGGAGTCCTGAGAAATACGGACCAGATGTTGCCAATTTCATTGGCAACATTAGTGGTTTGCTATATCAACACCGGGAACCCGCAGAACAGGACCGGGTCAGGAGAATATTTACCACTCAGTTTTTGTACTTTTTTTCCAGACTGCATCATAGAGGAAGCAGAGGTGATGGTGGAGACATAAAACTCGCCAGCAAGTGCGTTTAGCGTCACGGATGACACGGCGAGCGATCGCACGCTTCTGTTTAAAAACAAGGATCGCTCTGTGGTTCTATTGTACCGGTACCTGCCCCATGCAGCGCGTTTCAAACGTACTGCACGAGCACAAGCAGGAGACCACCAAGGCACGCATTTCTGAGAATGCCTGCCCGAAGTTTGGGGTATAGAATGAGAAGCTGCGGTGAAACGGAGGGCGAGAAGAGGTGTAAAAGCTCATCGATGGAGGACGAAGAAGGAACCTTTTAAAAACATTCAGGTGTGAGTAAAGGTTCCAATTTGCCCGATTTAAAAATTTCCAGCGTGGGTTTCGAAGAGGTGGCGATATGAAGGGGAAGTAAGAATGATTGGGAAAAAAAAGATCACTGTCATGTAAGTCCGGGAGAACAGACCAAGTGAAGTCTAATGCGGCGGAGGAAGAGCAAACTGAGAGATCGATGCAAGAGAGAGTATGAGTCCGAGGATCAAAATGGGTGTGAGTACCTGTATTTAAAACATGGAGGGGGTGGGTTGGGAAGAAAAGCCTCTAACTGAATTCCCCGGAATCACAGTGAGACCCCCCCCAGAGGAAATGGTGGGCATTAAAATCACCAAGTAACAGAATCGGTGGTGGAAATGACGAAACAAGGAAGGCAAAATCCGGATAGATAATGCCCGAGAAGGAGAGAGATATAAAGAACAGAGCGTATACCACCTATGTAAGTGGATACGGGCTGCTGTGTAATGCAGCGAAGTATGAACAAATAGCTGATGGTACGGATATCAGTGCGGAGAAGAAGGGCACTTTCATTAAAGGTCCCATCAGGAAAAGGATCTGAAGAATACAATAAATTATAGCCTGAGATGTGAGAAATAACAGCAGAGTGTAATTTTGGTTCCTGTAAGCAAACACCAACAGGGGCAAACTGGGAGAGTAACATCTGAAGCTCACCCCGATTACCCCTGAGGCCGCGTATATTCCACTGTAAAAAGGCCATGATTGGCAATGATAAAGATACTTGAAATCCGCAGGTAAGGGTTCCTACGACTAGAAGGGTTAGAAAAGTCCACATGCGGAGGCAGTGGAAAATGTTCAAGCAGCGAAGGAACGGTGCGCTGTGAAGAAAGGGAGTTGCGCAGATGGAGCAGAGGAGAGAGAAAGAGCGGAAGGTGGATCAGTGTCCATTGATGGTTTGGTCTCTGCAATATATTCAGAGATTGCTTCAAGTGTTTCGGAATTCAGAGATGTCGTATGGGAGACAATATTGGGAATGGTAGGGGGAGGATGAGTAAAGATGGAACTGTATTGGACTGTACCAAGGTAGGGGGGGGGCGAAAGGGTGGAGGGAACTGGAGAAGCGTGGCAGGGGACAGAAGAGACAGGAACCTGGGAGGTGGCAGAAGAGGAAGAAACTTGGAGGGAACAGGGGAGGAAGGTACATTACGAGGAGGAGGGTGAACCTCTGCACTTGTAACTGAGCCAGTGAGAGGGGAAGAACTAGGGACAGAGACAGGGAGGGTAAAATGAGGAGGTGGAAGATGGGTAGAGGTGTTACCGGACCTTTTTTTTGACTTTTGAGAAGTAGAGGGACGATTGGGAGGAGGTGTCGTACGAGGTCTCGTCGATACTGAGGCTTGTAAGAGAGAACTCGAAGAAGCGAGATTAGACTGAGGCGTTGAAGTAGGGACGTCTGAGCCGAGGACAGCAAAAGGATTAATACAGGAGTGATTTTTGGGAGAGGTAACCACAGAGGGGGGGGTAAAATGGGATACTAGAAAGGGGGGGGGCGTTTTGAAAAACCGGAATAAAAAACAGGGGTTCCCTTGGAGGGGGAGATGAGAAACTTCCATGGGAAGGGAGACCTTCTGTCTCTTTGAGGAAACGGATTTCCCCCTCGTTAAAAAAGACCTGACAACGGGGAATACAAGGGTGAGCCCCATGACGTAAGGCAAGAGGGGGATCGATTGGCAAAA
>NC_069429.1:29544286-29572868 GCF_026875155.1 Cherax quadricarinatus
ACAAAAAAAGGCTGTGAAAATATGAAATGTTCCAGTTGTATGTTTGGAAGTGACCGCTGTGGCTGGCTAGCTTGTAAACACTGGCACCCACGGGACAAGTGAGGCGCGCTCAAGCCAAAGTGGACGCGTACGGTACGGACCGAATAAGCGCTGGTCGGGTTTTTAAGCGCTAGTCGAGGCAAATTTTTTGCGTTTAAATGAATCGCTAGTCAGATAAATCGTTAATCGATGCCATCGCTGGTCGAGGGTCCACTGTATATTATAAACAACAACGGGCCCAAGACTGATCCCTGTGGAACGCCACTTGTTACTGATCCCCACTCAGATTTAACCCCATTTATGGACACACTCTGCTTCCTGTCTGTGAGCCATGATTCGATCCACGAGAGCACCCTTCCCCCAATGCCATGAGCTGCTACTTTCTTCAACAGTCTTTGGTGAGGAACTCTATCAAATGCCTTACTAAAATCTAAGTAAATAATATCAAATTCTTTATCGTGGTCAACAGCCTCAAAAGCTTTACTGAAGAAAGTTAATAAATTAGTTAGACAAGACTGGCCTCTTGTGAATCCATGCTGAGTATCATTAATCAAGCTATGCTTATCGAGATGGCTTCTTATAATCTCAGCTATAATTGACTCTAGTAATTTGCCTACAATTGAGGTCAGGCTTATTGGGCGGTAATTTGACGGTAATGACTTGTCCCCTCTTTTATAAATAGGAATTACATTAGCCATCTTCCACATATCAGACACTACACCTGTTTGAAGAGATAAATTAAAAATATTAGTTAATGATTCACAGACTTCCATTTTGCATTCCTTAAGAACTCTTGAAAAAACCTCATCAGGACCCGGTGACTTACTTTGCTTCAGTCGGTCTATCTGCTTCTCAACCATTTCACTAGTGACTGTGATGTTACATAATTTATCTTCTTCTGGCCCACTATAAAAATTAATTACTGGAATATTATTAGTGTCTTCCTGTGTAAAAACCGAGAGAAAATAATTATTTAAAATCGAGCACATTTCATTCTCTTTGTCAGTAAGATGCCCATAGTTATTTTTAAGGGGACCTATCTTATATCTGACTTTTGTTCTATATACCTGGAAAAAACTTTTTGGGTTAGTTTTAGAATCTCTAGCAACTTAAATTTCATAGTCCCTTTTAGCTTTTCTTATCCCCTTTTTAATATCCCTCTTAATGTCAATATACTGATTCATAAGATGACCCTCGCCTCTTTTGATACGCCTATAAATTCCTTTCTTATGCCCTAGTAGATATTTCAGCCTATTATTCATCCATTTTGGGTCATTTTTATTTGATCTAATTTCTTTATACGGGATAAACGTTCTTTGATAGCTCTCTTCGTTACCCCAGTCAAGAGATGATAAGTGTTCTCTAAGCCCATCGTAATCTGCTAAGCGAAAATCTGGGACTGTTACTGAGTTATCCCTACTATCATACTTCCATTCAATGCTAAATGTAATTGATTTGTGGTCGCTAGCACCCAGTTCTTCTGAAACTTCTAAATTATTAACAAGGGATTCATTGTTTGCCAGAACTAAGTCAAGCAGGTTATTACCCCTTGTAGGTTCTGTCACAAACTGCTTCAAAAAACAATCCTGAACTACTTCTAAGAAGTCGTATGATTCTAAATTCCCAGTCAAGAAATTCCAATCAATATGACTAAAGTTAAAGTCTCCTAGAATTACTACCTTATCGTGCCTTGTGGCCCTAACAATTTCCTCTCATAGTAGTCTCCCCTGGTCCCTATCTAAATTTGGGGGACGGTATATCACACCTAAAATTAATTTTTCATGCCCCTCTGAAAATTCTAACCAAACAGACTCTGTATGTGTTACTTCAGACTTAATACCCGTTTTTATGCAACAGTTCAAGCGATCTCGGACATACAATGCCACCCCACCCCCCTTTCTGACACTTCTATCTACTTGGAACAATTTAAAACCCTGAATGTGACATTCCGCAGGCATGTCCCGACTTTTTGAATTAAACCACGCCTCAGTAATGGCAAATACATCAATGTTACCTGCACTAGCAACTAGTCTCAACTCGTCCATCTTATTCCTAGCACTGCGACTATTTGTGTAATAAATATTTAAAGACCCTCCTCTCTCTTTACCCTTCCTGCTCCTTTCTGTTATTCCACTAAACCTATTACTGTCCTTGTCAATTAGTTCCACTGGCTTTCCAATATCCGCCTCATTTTGCCTATTACTAGTTCTCCTAGTACTCATATTACTACCCTGCGACTTCACAGTTTTTATCCTACCTAAATTTGAAATTACCCAATGTTTTAGCTTCGATCACCCTACTAGGCAGACTGTTCCACTCATCAACTACCCCTATTACCAATAAGAACATAAGAATGGAAACATAAACACATATGCAGTTTAATGTGATCCTTTATTGACAACGTTTCACCCACACAGTGTGCTTTTTCAAGTCACAAACAGATCTACCTGTCGTGGAAGGTACTGGAGCATTTATAGTCAGGCTCAGAATGTTGAGGTCAGGTGGAGAATGCTGCATCTGATGATCCACTGGGTTGGGTTATAGAGTCTTGGGTAGCTTGGCGGGAGTATTCGACAAGTTGTGAGTAGACCTTCTGCAGTGTTCTATGTTCTTATGTGGGATAGCGATGAAGAAGTTTCTTGGCAAGTGGTTCAGCTATGTTATAGAAGCCATTGTTCTGGTTAAAATTGTTGGTTATAGAGATAAGCGATGATTCCAGGATTCTTCGGTATTGAGTGTTGTCTTCTGTGGCGATAAGTCTTGAGTTTCTGTAGTTAATTAAATGCTTGTGTGAATTGCGATGTTGTACACAGGCATTCCTTGTATCGTCAGTCCTGCTTGCGTATTGGTGTTCTGAAATACGTGTTTGGAGGTCTCTTGATGTTTCGCCCACGTATAATTTGTTGCAGTCATTACAAGGGATTATGTATACCCCTGCAGAGGATGGAAGCTTGTCCTGTCTACTACTGGTGATGTCCTTGATGGTCGTGGTTGTTTAGGTAGATACTTGCAATGATGTATTGGAAAAGATGTTGGAAACATGTTTGGCAATGGAGTTGGTGGGGAGGACTATGTATCTCTTCTCAGCAGTGTCTTCTCTGGGTGTGTTGAAGATGTTTAATGCCCGCCGTCTGCAGTCTCTGATGAAGTGACGAGGATAGTGGAGTTTTGAAAATACTTGATCAATTATAGTGCATTCTTCCTCAAGGAACTCATTGCTGCAGATTCTGAGTGCGCGCAGGAAGAAGCCTATAATTACACCATGTGCACTCAGAATCTGCAGCAATGAGTTCCTTGAGGAAGAATGCACTATAATTGATCAAGTATTTTCAAAACTCCACTATCCTCGTCACTTCATCAGAGACTGCAGACGGTGGGCATTAAACATCTTCAACACACCCAGAGAAGACACTGCTGAGAAGAGATACATAGTCCTCCCCACCAACTCCATTGCCAAACATGTTTCCAACATCTTTTCCAATACATCATTCCAAGTATCTACCTCCACAACCACGACCATCAAGGACATCACCAGTAGTAGACAGGACAAGCTTCCATCCTCTGCAGGGGTATACATAATCCCTTGTAATGACTGCAACAAATTATACGTGGGCGAAACATCAAGAGACTCCAAACACGTATTTCAGAACACCAATATGCAAGCAGGACTGACGATACAAGGAATGCCTGTGTTCAACATCGCAATTCACACAACCATTTAATTAACTAGAAACTCAAGACTTATCGCCACAGAAGACAACACTCAATTACCGAAGGAATCTGGAATCATCGCTTATCTCTATAACCACAATTTCAACCAAAACAATGGCTTCTATAACATAGCTGAACACTTGCCAAGAAACTTCTTCATCGCTATCCCACATAAGAACATAGAACACTGCAGAAGGTCTACTCACAACTTGTCGAATACTCCCACCAAGCTACCCAAGACTCTATACCCAACCCAGTGGATCATCAGATTGTAATAAAGTTGGTAGAATTACCGACAATATGTAAAGTAAAATGACACATGTGCAACTAATATGACATTTCATTGTGGCAACGTTTTGCTCTCCAGGAGCTTTATCAAGCCATTACAAACAATACATGGACACAAATGGTATATAAAGGCTCAGAGTGAGGTTGCAATATTAGTGAGGAACCATATCGATGTTCTACTAGTGGTAGTAGTAGTGACAAAAAAATACAATATGGTAGAGCAATTAATTCGTACATGAGTAAAAGGATATAAAAAGCTATTACTTGGGTAACATAAAAATAGGTTGGACAAATATAGACTGGAAAGAGGCAGGTAGTTTCATGTTCACTCTCTGTAATGTGGCTTGTGTAGTATAACAGGAGAGACTATGTGATGGCAGGGTTTACTGTTTTCAGGAGGATTCTTAGTAGTCTTCGGAGATGGTGAAGCTGCCGTTGTTTGTTTAACTGTATTTGAAACAGCAATCAGTGCTGATTCGAGGCACTTGCGTCTGCGGAAATTAGTTTCTATAATCACTAATTGGGCGTCTCTAAATTTTATGAGATGATTGGTGGAATTTCGTTGTTGTACACAGGCGTTGTTCAAGTTATCGTTCCTACATGCGTAAATGTGTTCATTGAGGCGGGTGTTGAGGGTTCTTGCTGTTTCACCTACATAGATCTTGTCACAGCCTCCACAGGGTATAGTGTAAACTCCTGCATTGACTGGTTCGTGGTGCTTGGATTTTGTCCTGGTTAGATCCTTTATTGAAGTGCTAGAAGCGATGGCGACTCTGGTGTTAGCTTATGAAAGTACTTTTGAGATGTTTAGAGCAACCCGGCTGTTGGGAAGAATTATAACTTTGTTGGGAGTGGTGTTGATGCGTGGAGAATTAATGATCTGAAGAGCTCTTTTCTTGCAGTCTTTGATGAAAAAAGAAGGAAAATGTAACTCGGTGAATGTTTGGTGAATGTATGAACATTCCTCGTCAAGAAACTCAGGACTACAAATTCGGTATGCTCTTAGGAAAAACCCGATGATGATGCCTCTTTTTGTCTTGGTATCTTGACTGGAATAGAAGTGTGTGAGATCATTTTTATTGGTGGGTTTCCGATAAACTTGAAATCTTAGGTTGTTGTCTACTTTGTGAATGAGGACGTCAAGGAAAGGTAGCTTGTCATTTGACTCTTCTTCTAGTGTAAACTGGATTGCCGGTTTAACTGCGTTGAGCCTTACCTGAAGATTCCGTACATCAAAACGTTTGGGAGTTATTACGAGGATGTCGTCCACGTAACGTAACCAAGTGACGCTTGAAGGGATGATGTTGGCGAAGTGTTCAGACTCTAGGTGTTCCATGTATAAGTTGGCTAGGACGGCACTGATGGGGGACCCCATTCCCATGCCGTAGGTTTGTTTGTAGAGCTTGTTATTGAAAGAAAAACAGTTGAAATTAACACAGAGTTCAATCAAGTCAACAAAATCTCCGGGAGGTAGAGGAAGATTAAGGTCCTGATTGACTTTATGTCGTAGAACTTCGATGGCTTTTTTGGTAGGTACTTTTGTGAAGAGGGAAGTCACATCCAAACTGCTTAGTTTCTTGTTACGGATGGAGATGTTTCGGATGCGGTTGAGAAGGCCGCCTGAGTGTTTAAGATGAGCGGGGCTGATGGTCCCCAGAAGGCACTCAACAGTGGGAGACACTCACCAAAGATTTTCTATATAAAACCAGACAAATACTCAAACGCACTAGAGAAGGGAAGAAACATCTGTACTTTTTGTTACAAGCAACCCTAAACCAGCAACATGTATGGTTTACCCATGCCATAAAACACAATTTTCCTCTCAACCAATCACGTCAGAATTGGCATGGCTCCACACAATTTTGCAGGAGAGTTCTTGCCAAACTCTTTCCTGCCTTCTTGGGGACCATCAGGCCCTCTATCTTAAAACTCAGGCGGCCTTCTCACCGCATCGGAACATCTCATCCGTACATGAACTATAGCAGTTTGGATGTGACTCTCCCTCTTCACAAAAGTACCTACGCAAAAAAGGCATTCGAGGTTCTTTACGGACTTCTTTAAGGTTCAATCAGGACCTTAATTCTTCCTCTAACCTCCCGGAGATTTTGTTTGAAACACCTTTGGATTGAACTCTGTGTTAATTTCAACTGTTTTTCAGTTTCAATTAACAAAGCTCTACAAACAAACCTTACGGCTGATGGGGAATGGGGCCCCCCATCAGTGCCGCACCTAGCCAAACTTATACATGGAACAACCTAGAGTCCGAACACTTCGCCAACATTCAATTCCTCTCATAAGCGTCACTTGGTTTACGTTACCATGGAAAAAGACGTTCCTCGTAATAATCATCCCCAAACGTTTTGGATTGTACGGAATCTTCAGGCAAGCCTCAATGCAATTGAACCGGCGATCCCAGTTTACACATAGAAGAAGAGGTCAAATGACACAAGCTAAAAAACCTTTCCTCGACAGCAACTCATTCTCACCAAAGTAGACAACAAACCTAAAGATTTCCAAGTTTATCGGGAAACACCAACCAATTAAAATAGAATTCTCACACACTTCCATTCCAGTCAAGATACCCCAAGACAAAATAGAGGCTCAATCATCAATCGGGTTTTTTCTCAAGAGGCATTACCGAATTTGGTAGTCCTGAGTTTAATTGACGAGGAATGTAACATACAATTCAACCAAACATTTCACTGAGATGCTACATTAAATCTCCTTCTTTTTTCATCAAAGACTGCAAGAAAAGAGCTCTTCAGATCATTAATTCTCCACGCATCAACACCACTCCCAACAAAGTTATAATTCTTCCCAACAGCCAGGTTGCTCTAAACGTCTCAAAAGTACTTTCACAAGCTAACACCAGAGTCGCCATCGCTTCTAGCACTTCAATAAAGGATTTAACCAGGACAAAATCCAAGCACCACGAACCAGTCAATGCAGGAGTTTACACTATACCCTGTGGAGGCTGTGACAAGATCTACATAGGTGAAACAGCAAGAACCCTCGACACCCGCCTCAATGAACACATTTATGCATGTAGGAACCATAACTTGAACAACGCCTGTGTACAACACCGAAATTCCACCAATCATCTCATGAAATTCAGAGACGCCCAATTAGTGATTAAAGAAACTAATTTCTGCAGACGCAAGTGCCTCGAATCAGCACTGATCGCTGTTTCGAATACAATTAAACAAAACAACGGCAGCTTCGCCATCTCCGAAGTCTTAGCAAGAATCCTCCTGAAAACAGTAAACCCTGCCATCACATAGTCTCTCCTGTTATACTACACAAGCCACATTACAGAGAGTGAACACTGAAACTACCTGCCTCTTTCCAGTCTATATTTGTCCAACCTATTTTTATGTTACCCAAGTAATAGCTTTTATATCCTTTTACTCATGTACGAATTAATTGCCCTACCATATTGTATTATTTTTGTCACTACTACTACTACTACTACTACTACTACTACTACTACTACTACTACTACCACTAGTGAACATCGATATGGTACCTCACTAATATTGCACCCTCACTCATCTCTAAGCGTCTCTGCAGTCAAGACACCCTCAGCAATCATGCTGAGACAAGCATGGCACTGGCAGAGGGAGGCACATGTGCACTGTATTTCACAGATGGTTCTGTCGACCCTGACAGGAAGAGAGCAGCAGCTGGACTGTACCACAATGGTGACACACAAGGCTGGCAACCCCCTGACCACTGCATGATCCTTCAAGCTGAGCTGGTGGCGATTCAGCAGGCATTGTCACATGCCCTACGACATCGACTCCGACCTGTCATGCATGTTGATTCCACATCTGCAATAAATGCCCTCTCCCATCCTCAACCACAGGACAATGTTCACCTCATCACATCGATCCTGAGCATAATGACAGCCTTAGAAGTTCAGGGTAACAGATCGACATTGAACTGGATCCCCAGCCATGCTGGCATCCGGGGAAATGAGGCGGCAGATGATGCAGCCAAGGCAGCAACAGACTATCCACATGTTGGGATTACTGTCCCAATCAGCCTATGACAGACCAAACTGGTGGCTGCCAGAGCCATGAAACTTATGGGGGAGGTCTTAGGTGATACCCCATCTCAACAGTGGTACCGAGCAGCGACTCAGGGAGAACCCCCTCCATATGATAGAAGCTGGTCCAGAGCGCAGTGTACCGCCATCCATCGGCTTCGTTTGGGCTTTCCCACAGCCAAGATGTGGTAGACAAGGCTGAGGAGATGTGCCAGTACTGTCAGCACGTTGTCCAGCGGCCCCTAACACACTATCTTCTGGAGTGCGAAGTTACTGAGACACTCCGCAGGCAACTAGGAGCGATATTCCCTCCCGAAGAGGAACCAGAGATGACTGCGGCCACTCTAGTGTACCATGGAGTCAACGAACCAGACAATCTGTTACCTGTGATAACGACATATCCTCCTCCTCGCTAGTGTCCATAGTTAGGAGTACATACGGTGTTGTCGCTTATGAGATGCACCAGTTGAACTGACCAGAAGCGTGCTTGAACAGCATATGTCGCATCATTGTAGAAACCTTTCTCCCTCGGGAGCCAGAGACGGGTCATCGCAAGATTGAGACCCGTGCCAGGACTACGGTCTTGGCGAACATTATACATACAGCCTTTATATACCCTCTGTGTCCATGTATTGTTTGTAATGGCTTGATAAAGCTCCTGGAGAGCGAAACGTTGCCACAATAAAATGTCACATTAGTTGCACTTGTGTCCTTTTACTTTACGGATCATCAAATGCAGCATTCTCCACCTGACCTCTACATTCTGAACCTGACTATAAATGCTCCAGTACCTTCCACCCCAGGTAGATCTGTTTGTGACTTGAAAAAGCCCACTGTGTGGGTGAAACGTTGTCAATGAAGGATCACATTAAACTGCATATGTGTTTATGTTTCCATATTGTCGGTATTTTATACCATTTATTTTCAAGAACATAAGAATGTAGGAACACTGCAGAAGGCCTACTGGCCCATGCGAGGCAGGTCCTTATCAAAACGTCATCTACCTAAAGCTACTCAAGAAATAACTCCCGTACCCAGTGACACCATTCAAACCCAGCCCCTCCCACTCATAAGAACATAAGAAAGGAGGAATGCTGCAGCAGGCCTGTTGGCCCATACTTGGCAGGTCCTTTACAATCCATCCCACTAACAAGACTTTTGCCCAACACAATTTTCAATGCCACCCAAGAAATAAGCTCTGATAACTCTATCCACTCTCATAAGAACATAAGAAAGGAGGATCACTGCAGCAGGCCTGTTGGCCCATGCTCGGCAGGTCGTTTACAATTCATCCCACTAACGAAACATTTCCCCAACCAAGTCCTCAATGCTACCCAAGAAATAAGCTCTGATAACTCTATCCACTCATTTGCAAGTCCCACTCAGATCCAACCCCTCTCACTCATATATTTATCCAACCTAAATTTGAAACTACCCATAGTCTAGGCTTCAATAACCCAACTACATAGACTGTTCCACTCATCAACTACCCTATTTCCAAACCAATACTTTCCTCAGTGTAATAAAGTTGGTAGAATTACCGACAATATGTAAAGTAAAAGGACACAAGTGCAACTAATGTGACATTTATTGTGGCAACGTTTCGCTCTCCAGGAGCTTTATCAAGCCATTACAAGCAATACATGGACACAGAGGGTATATAAAGACTCAGAGTGAGGTGAATACTAGTGAGGTACCATTTCGATGTTCACTAGTGGTAGTAGTAGTAGTAGTAGTAGTGGTAGTGACAAAAGTAATACAATATGGTAGAGCAATTAATTCGTACATGAGTAAAAGGATATAAAAGCTATAACTTGGGTAACATAAAAATAGGTTGGACAAATATAAACTGGAATGAGCAGCTTGTTTCAGTGTTCACTCTCTGTGCTTTGTGTAGTATAAAAGGAGAGACTATGTGATGGCAGGGTTTACTGTTTTCAGGAGGATTCTTGCTAAGACTTCGGAGATGGTGAAGCTGCCGTTGTTTTGTTTAATTGTATTCGAAACAGCGATCAGTGCTGATTCAAGGCACTTGCGTGTGTGGAAATTAGTTTCTTTTATCACTAATTGGGGCGTCTCTGAATTTCATAAGATGATTGGTGGAATTTCGGTGTGTACACAGCGTTGTTAAGTTTTCGTTCCTACATGCGTATATGTATTTATTGTTGTATTTCTAGTTTTTTTGTTCTCATTGATTTAGAATGGGAAAAACATAGATAGAAAAAGAGATGATTTTGATTGATTTTACTATAAAAAGAAACCTGGAAATTGGAGTTAGTTCAAAGTAGGGGAAGATGTTTGATTTTTGTCGATTGTTCAAAAGTTAATCAAATGGACATTCATTGTCCAAATAATGTCCAATATAGCCATTTAATATGCCAGTGCATGAATGGGTTGATGTTTTAATTTATCAATTTATGATTCATAAGATGACCCTGCCTCTTTTGATACGCTATAAAATTCCTTTCTTATGCTAGTAGATATTTTCAGCCTATTTTATTTCATCCATTTTGAGGTATTTTTATTTGATCTAATTTTTTATACGGATAATAAACGTTCTTTGATAGCTCTCTTCGAATTACCCCAGTCAAGAGAATGATAAGTGTTCTCTAAGCCCATCGTAAATCTGCTAGCGAAAATTGGGACGTTACTGAGTTATCCCTACTGTCATACTTCCATTCAATGCCTTAAATATAATTGATTTGTGGTCGCTAGCACCCAGTTACTTCCTCTGAAACTTCTAAATTATTAACAACGGGATTCATTGTTTGCCAGAAACTAGTCAAGCTGGTTATTACCCCTTGTGGTTCTGTACAAACTGCTTCAATAAACAATCCTGAACTACTTCTAAGAGAAGTCGTATGGATTCTAAATTCCCAGTCAAGAAAATTCCAATCCCAATTTGACTAAAGTTAAAGTGTCTCCGTAGTATTACTACCTTATCGTGCCTTGTGGTCCTAACAATTTCCTCTCATGTAGTAGTCTCCCCTGGGTCCCTATCTAAATTTGGGGACGGGTATATCACACCTAAATTAATTTTTCCATGGCCCTCTGAAAATTCTAACAAATCAGACTCTGTATGTGTTACTTCAGACTTAAATACCGTTTTTTATGCAAACGTTTCAAGAGATCTCGGACATACAATGCACCCCACCCCCCTTTTGGACACTTTCTATCTACTTGGAACAATTAAAACCCTGAATGTGGGACATTCCGCAGGATGTCACGACATTTTGAATTAAACCACGCATCAGTAAGGGCAATACAATTCAAAATGTTACCTGGCACTAGCAACTAGTCCTCAACTCGTCCATCTATTCCTAGCACTGCGACTATTTGTGTAATAAGTATTTTAAAGACCCTCCTCTCTCTTTACCCTTCCTGCTCCTTTCTGTTATTCCACTAAAACCTATTACTGTCCTATCAATTTAGTTCCACTGGTTTCCAATATCCGCCTCATTTTGCCTATTACTAGTTCTCATATACTCATATTACTACCCTCGACTTCACAGTTTTTATCCTACCTAAATTAAATTACCCATGTTTACGCTTCGATCACCCTACTAGGCAGACGTTCCACTCATCAACTACCCTATTTCCCAATAAGAACATAAGAATGGAAAACATAAAACAATATGCAGTTTAATGTGATCCTTTATTGACAACGTTTTCACCCTCTCAGTGTGCTTTTTCAAGTCACAAACAGATCTACCTGTCGTGGAAGGTACTGGAGCATTTATAGTCGGCTCAGAATGTTGAGGTCAGGTGGAGAACGAGAATGCATTGCATCTTGATGATCCACTGGGTTGGGTTATGATTCTTGGTAGGGCTTGGCGGGAGTATTCGAAAAGTTGTGAGTAGACCCTTCTGCAGTGTTCTATGTTCTTATGTGGTGATAGCGATGAAGAGTTTCTTGGCAAGTGGTTCAGCTATGTTATAGAACCATTGTTCTGTGTTAAATGTGTTGGGTTATAGGGATAAAGCGATGATTCCACGATTCTTCGGTATTGAGTGTTGTCTTCTGTGGGATAAGTCTTGAGTTTCTGTAGTTAATTAAATGGCTTGTGTGAATTGCGATGTTGTTACAAGGCATTCCTGTATCGTCAGTCCTGCTTGAGTTATTGGTGTTCCTGAATACGTGTTGGAGGTCTCTTGATGTTTCGCCCACGTTTAATTTGTTCTGACTTAGAGATGAGAGCGCGTCATTACAAGGGATTATGTATTACCCCTTGCAGAGGATGGAGCTTGTCCTGTCTACTACTGGTGATGTCCTTGATGGTCGTGGTTGTGGGAGGTAGATACTTGCAATTGATGTATTGGAAAAGATGTTGGAAACATGGTTTGGCAATGGAGTTGGTGGGGAGGACTATGTTTCTCTTCCAAGCAGTGTTTCTCTTGGTGTGTTGAAGATGTTTAATGCCCCGTCTGCAGTCTCTGATGAAGTGACGATGCGGATAGTGGAGTTTTGAAAATACTTGTTCAATTTATAGTGGCATTCTTCCTCAAGGAACTCTTTGCGCAGATTCTGAGTGCGCGCAGGGAAGAAGCTATAATTACCCACGTGCACTCAGAATCTGCAGCAATGAGTTCCTTGAGGAAGAATGCACTATAATTGATCAAGTAATTTTGTCAAAATCTCCACTATCCTCGTCACTTCATCAGAGACTGCAGACGGCGGGCATTAAAACACATTCAAACACACCCAGAGAGACATGCTGAGAAGAGAAGAAAACATAGTCCTCCCCACAACTCATTGCCAAACATGTTCCAACATCTTTTTCCAATACATCATTCCAAGTATCTCCTCCAAACCACGACATCAAGGACATCACCCAGTTAGTAGACGGCAGTTCCTCCCTCTGCAGGGGTTTATACATAATCCCTTTAATGACTGCAACAAATTTACGTGGGCGAATCATCAAGAGACCTCCAACACGTATTTCAGAAACTCCAATATGCAAGCAGGACTGACGATACAAGGAATGCCAGTGTTCAACATCGAATTCACACAACCATTTATAACTACAGAAACTCAAGGGACTTATCGCCACAGAAGACAAACACTCATACCGAAGAATCCTGGAATCAATCGCTTATCTCTATAACCAACAATGTCAACAAACAATGGCTTCTATAACATAGCTAGAACCACTTTGCCAAGAAACTTCTTCATCGTTCCCACATAAGACACAACATAGAAACTGACAGAAGTTCTACTCACAACTTGTCGAATACTCCCACCAAGCTACCCAAGACTCTATAAAACCCAACCCAGTGGATCATCAGATTGTTATAAAGTTGGTAGAATTCCGACAATATGTTAAAGTAAAAGGACACAAGTGCAATAATAGGGACATTTCATTGTGGCAAACGTTTGCTCTCCAGGAGCTTTATTCCAAGCCATTACAAACAATACATGGACACAGATGGTATATTAAAGGCCCCAGGTGAGGTGCTATATTAGTGAGGAAACATATCGATGTTACTAGTGGTAGTAGTAGTGACAAAAAAAAATACCAATATGTAGAGCATTAATTTCGTACATGAGTAAAGGATATAAGAAGCTATAACTTTGGGTAACATAAAAATAGGTGGACAAAATAGACTGGAAGAGGCAGTAGTTTCAGTGTTCACTCTCTGTAATGTGGCTGTGTAGTATAACAGGAAGATGAGACTATAGTGGATGGCAGGGTTTACTGTTTTCAGGAGGATTCTTGCAAGATCTTCGGAGATGGTGGAAGCTGCCGTTGTTTTGTTTAACTGTATTTGAAACAGCAATCAGTGCTGATTCGAGGCACTTGCGTCTGCGGAAATTAGTTTCTATAATCACTAATGGGCGTCTCTAAATTTTATGAGAGATTGTGGAATTTCGTTGTTGTACACAGGCGTTTGTTCAAGTTATCGTTCCTAATGCATAAATGTGTTCATGTGATAGGGTGTTGGGGGTCTCTTGCTGTTATCACCTACATAGATCTTGTCACAGCCTCACTAAGGGTATATGGTAAACTCCTGCATTGACTAGCGTTCGTGGTTTGCTTGGATTTTGTACTGGTTAGATTCCTTTATTGAAGTGGCGAGAAGCGATGGCGACTCTGGTGTTAGCTTGTGAAAGTACTTTTAGATGTTTAGAGCAACCCGGACTGTTGGGAAGATTATAACTTTGTTGGGAGTGGTGTTGATGCGTGGAGAATTAATGATCTGAAGAGCTCTTTTCTTGCAGGTCTTTGATGAAAAAAGAGGAAATGTAACTGTGGAATGTTTGGTGAATGTATGAACATTCCTCGTCAAGAAACTCAGGACTACAAATTCGGGTATGGCTCTTAGGAAAAAACCCGATGATGATGCTCTTTTGTTTGGTATCTTGGTGAAAAAAACTTGGGATAGAGAAGTGTGTGAGATCATTTTTATTGGTGGGTTCCGATAAACTTGAAATCTTGGTTCTTGTCTACTTTGTGCATGAGGACGTCAGGAAAGGATAGCTGTCATTTGGAACTACTTTTCTAGTGGTAAAACTGGATTGCCGGTTTATACTTCGTTGGCCGTACCTGTGTTCCGTACATCAAAACGTTTGGGAGTTATTACGAGGATGTCGTCACGTAACGTCAACCAAGTGACGCTTGAAGGGATGATGTTGGCGAGTGTTCAGACTCTAGGTGTTACATGTATAAGTTGGCTAGGACGGCCTATGGGGGACCCCATTCCCATGCCGTGGGGATTGTTGTAGAGCTTGTTATTGAAAGAAAAACAGTTGAAAATTAACACAGAGTTCATCAAGTCAAAACAAATCTCCGGGAGGTAGAGGAAGATTAAGGTCCTGATTGACTTTATGTCTAGAACTTCGATGGGTTTTTTGGTAGGTACTTTTGTGAAGGGAGGGAAGTCTCATCCAGAAACTGCTTAGTTTCTTGTTACGGATGGAGATGTTTCGGATGCGGTTGAGGAAGGGCCGCCTGAGTGTTAAGTGTAGCGGGGTGATGGTCCCAAGAAGCGCAGGAAAGATGTTTGGCAGAACTCTCCTTTCTAGTTTGTGTGGAGGCATGCCTATTCCTGACATGATTAGTCTGAGAGGAATATTGTGTTTATGGGTCTTGGGTAAACCTACATGTGTGCTGGTTTAGGGTTGCTTGGTTAACAAGTACAGAAGTTTCTTCCCTTCTCCTAGTTGTCGTTTGAAATATTTGTCTGGGTTTTGTATAGAAAATCTTTGGTGAGCGTCTCCCCTGGTGAGTGCTACTGATGGATTTAGTATGTAGATTGATCATTCAAAAGGTCCATCATTTTAGTGTTGTGTCACTGGTGTTGAGTATGGACGTCTCATCTTTGTCGGGCGGTGGTGACGGATAATGTTGGGGTCATGGCGGGTTCTTAAGGGCAAGTGATGTATGTCTAGGAAGATTAGGAAGAAGAAAGGTTCACATAAAGCTGCAGTGAGAAGGCCTGTATATAACCCTTCTGGAAGTTGGCTGTCGCTGAGGTCTGTGGTTCCTGGTAACTAGATGAGTTGATAGTTAGGTTTGGTATGTTGGTGGTTTAAATTGACGTCCCAGACTCAGTGCTTGTTTCTCGTAGTCGGTTAAGGTGCGTGACATAAGTTGTTTATCAGGGATTCGCGTCCCCATTTCCTTCCATCGACTGTTAGTGCAGAGGTAGCTGGAAGTTTGCGATGGAGTTTGAACTTCTGTTGGAGGTTAGCTGTGGTGACTGTGCTGAGAATATTGCTCAGCAGAGTGTGTTGGTCAATCTGAGATTGACCCTCATATTCCTTGCAGTTTCAAAGGTTTCTTAACGATGTTTTTATAAAGTTCTTTGGCACATTCAAGTTAAGTAAGCTTGGGGGCTGGAGCGAAGGGTGTGCGGGCTTGGTGTTGGAGAGTTGTGCAGGTAGATTAGGGATCACCTTCTCTGCCAGGAATTTGTAGGAAGTTGTGTCTTATGCAATTAGCTGTGAGGCTCGCGAAGAAGGGTGTACAAATAATGTCTGACAATGAAATGTCCATTATGTTGCCGGTGGTCGAACAGATTGTAATAAAGTTGCGAAAATGTTGCCACATAAAAATGTCACATTAGTTGCACTTGTTTCCTTTTACTTATGACATATTGTCTGTAATTCTACCAATTTATTACCAATCTGTCGGACGCACGCAACATAAAATGGACATTTCATGCAGACGTTGATTTTGTGACACCCGTCTTCGCGCTCACAGCTATCGCAACAGACACACTTCTTACAAAGATATGCTGGCAGAGAAGGTGATCCCTAAGTCTACTCTGCACAACCTCTCAATCAAGCACATTCTCTCCTAGCTACCCAAGCTTACTTAACTGAATGTGGGCCGAAGAACTTTTCTAAAGAATCGCTAAGGAAACCTTTGAAACTGCAAGGAATCATGAGGGCCAATTTCAGGATTGACATAACACACTGCTGAGCATATTTCAGCACAGTCACCACGTGAGCTACTCCAAACAGAAGATCAAAACTCAATCGCAAACTTCGTACCTCTGCACTACAGTCGATGGAAGTGTGAAATGGGACACGAAATCTCCTGAATAAACAAACTATGTCACGCCCACATTAACCGACTACGAGAAAACAAGCACTAAGTCTGGGACTCAAACTTTAACCACCACATACGTAAACTAAACTATCAACTCAATCTAGTTTACAGGTAACCACACAGACACAGTGACGGCAACTTCAGAAGGGTTATTTATTACAGGGCCTTCTCACGTGCAGCTTTATGTGAACCTTCTTCTTCTAGCTTCCTAGATGATTACATCACTGCCCGTGTAAGAGACCTCGCCAACTACCCCAACATTTTCGTCACCACCTCCGACAAAGGAGGTGGTGGAGTCGTCATACTAACACAGTGACTCAACACGAAAATGATGGACCTTTTGAATGATCAAATTACCATACGAACCATCAGCACTCAACAGTGGGAGACGCTCACCAAAGATTTTCTATACAAAACCATGAACAAATATTCAAAACGCACTAGAGAAGGGAAGAAACATCTGTACTTGTTACCAAGCAACCCCTAAAACCAGACCACAATGTATGGTTTACCAAAGACCCTTAACACAATGTTTCCTTTCAGGACCCAATCAGTCAGCCCCCAATAGGCCAGTGTCCACACAAACTTGGCAGGAGTTGTGTCCAAACCTATCTTTCCTGCCTTCTGTGGACCATCAGCCCCTCTCATCTTAAACCTCAGGGCGGCCTCTCAACCGGCATCCGAAACATCTATCCGTAACAAGAAACTAAGCAGTTTGGCTGTGACTTCCCTCTTCACAAAAGTACCTACCAAAAAAGCCAATCGAGGTTTCGACTTTAAAGTCAATCGGACCTTTAAATCTTCCTCTACCTCCCGGAGGGATTTTGTTGACTTGTATTGAAAAACTACTGTGTGTTATTTCAACTGTTTTTTCTTTCACAAGTAACAAGCTCTACAACAAAACCACTAGGGCATGGAATGGGGCCCCCATCAGTGACGCCCTAGCCAACTTTATACATGGAACACCTAGAGTCCGAACACTTTCGCCAACATCATTCCCTTCAAGCGTCACTTGGTTACGTTTTTCTACACGTGGACGACGTCCTCGTAATAACTCCCTAAACGTTTTGATGGTACGGAATCTTCAGGCAAGGCTCAACGAATTGAACGCGCGATCCAGTTTACATAGGGAAGAAGGAGTCAAATGACAAGTCCTTTCTCGACGGCCTTCATTCACAAAGTAGACAATCAACCTAAAGATTTCAAGTTTATCGTGAAAACCCACAATAAAAATGATTCTCACACCACTTCCATTACAGCCAAGATAGTCCAAGACAAAAAGAAGCATCATCATCGGGTTTCTTTCTAAGGCATACCGAATTTGTAGTCCTGAGTTTCTTGACGAGGAATGTACATACATTCACCAAAACACTTTCACGGAGCTACATTTTCCTTCTTTGTTCATCATAAGACTGCAAGAAAAGAGCTCTTCAGATGCCATTAATTTCTCCATGTCAATCAACACCACTCCCAAGCAAAGTTATAATTCTTCCAAAGCCAGGAGTTGCTCTCGAAACGTCTAAAAGTACTTTCACAAGCTAACAGACCAGAGTCGCCATCGCTTCTAGCACTTCAATAAAGGATTTAACCAGGACAAAATTCCAAGTCACCACGAATCAGTCAATGCAGGGTTTACACTATACCTGTGTTGGAGGCTGTGACGAAGGATCTACATAGGTGAAACAGCAAGAACCTCTCGACACCCGGCCTCAATGAACAATTTATGAATATGTAAGCGGAAACATTAACTTGAACAACGCCTGTGTACAACACCTCCGAAATTCCGCCGTCATTTTAATCTCTCATGAAATTCAGAGACGCCCAGTTAGTGATGTTAAAGAAAACTAGTTCCGCAGACGCAAGTTGCCTCGATTCACGCACTGATCGCTGTTTCGAATACAATTAACAAACAAAAACGTCACTCAGCAGATCACCATCCTCCGAAGTTTCTTTAGCAAGAATCATCCTTGAAAACAGTAAACCCTTGCCATCACATGTCTCCGCCTGTTTATACTACCAACGCCCACATTACAGAGAAGCTGAACACTGAAGAACTTACCTGCTCTTTTCCAGTCTATATTTGTCCAACCTATTTTTATGTTACCCAAGTAATAGCTTTTATATCCTTTTACTCATGTACGAATTAATTGCTCTACCATATTGTATTATTTTTGTCACTACTACTACTACTACTACTACTACTACTACTACTACTACTACTACTACTATACTGCTCACTACTACTTACTACCCACTAGTGAACATCGATTATTGGTTCTCACTAATATTGCACCCAGACACTCATTCTCTAAAGACTGTCTCTGCAGTCAAGACACCCTCAGCAATCATGCTGAGACAAGCATGGCACTGGCAGAGGGAGGCACATGTGCACTGTATTTCACAGATGGTTCTGTCGACCCTGACAGGAAGAGAGCAGCTGCTGGAACTGTACCCACAATGGGTGGACACCACAAGGTGCTGGAAACCCCCTGACCACTGCATGATCTTCAAGCTGAGCTGTGGCGATTCAGTGCAGGCTTTTTGGTCACATGCCCTACGTACATCGACTCGACCTGTCATGCATGTGTTGATTCAACAATCTGCAATAAATGCCTCTCCCATCCTCAACCACAGGACAAATGTTCTCCTCTTCAATCGATCCTGAGCATAATGACAGCCTTTGGAAGTTCAGGGGTAACCAAGTTCGACATTGAACTGGATCCCCAGCCTGCTGGCATCCGGGGGGGGAAATGGGCGGCAGATGATGCAGCCAAGCAGCAAAACAGGACTATCCACATGTGTGAATTACTGACTCCCAATCAAGCCGATGACAGACCAAACTGGTGGCTGCCAGAGCCATGAAATGCTTATGGGGGAGGTCCTTGTGGTGATACCCCATCTTCAAACAGTGGTACCGAGCAGCGCCTCAGGGAGAACCCCCTCTTGAATTAGAAAGCTGCGGTCCAGAGCGCAGTGTACAGCCATCCATCGGCTTCGTTTGGGCTTTCCCACAGCAAGATGATGGGTAGACAAGGCGAGGAGGAGGATGTGCCTAGTACTGTCAGCAGTTGTCCAGCGGCCCCTAACACACATCTTCTGAGTGCGAAGTTAATGAGACTCTCGCAGGCACTAGGAGCGATATTCCTCCCGAAGAGGAACCAGAGATCGACTGCGGCCAACTCTAGCGGTACCATGGAGTCAACGAACCAGGACAATCTGTTACACTGTGATACAACGACATATCTCCTCCTCGCTCAGTGTCCATAGTTAGGAGAGTACATACGGTGTTGTCGCTTATGTGTGATGCACCAGTTGAAACTGATGGCATATGTCGCATCATGTGTAGAAACCTTTCTCCCTCGGGGAAGCCAGAGCGGGTCATCGCAAGATTGAGACCGCAGTGCCAGGGGACTACGGTCTGATGGCGAAGATTATACATACAGCCTTTATATACCCTCTGTGTCCATGTATTGTTTGGAATGTGCTTGATAAAGCTCCTGGAGAGCGAACGTTCCACATAAAATGTCAATTAGTTGCACTTGGTGTCACCTTTTACTTTCGGATCATCAATGCAGCATTGCCCACCTGACTCTACATTCATGAACTGAACTATAAAATGCTCCAGTACCTTCCACCACAGGTAGATTGTTTGTGACTTGAAAAAAGGCCCACCTGTGTGGGTGGAACCGTTGTCAATGAAGGATCACATTTAAACTGCATATGTGTTATGTTCGAATTATTGTCGGTATTTTCTACGCATTATTTTCAAGAACATAAGAATGTAGGAACACTGAGAAGGCCTACTGGCCCATGCGGGCAGCAGGTCCTTATCAGAAACGCCATCTACCTAAAAGCTACTCAAGAAATAACTCCCGTAACCGAGTGACACATTCAATAAACCCAGCCCCTCCCCCTCAAAGAGCATAAGAAAGGAGGAATGGCAGCAGGCCTGTTGGCCATTACGTGGCAGGTCCTTTACAATCCATCCCACTTAACAAGACTTTTGCCCAACACAATTTTCAATGCCACCAAGAAATAAGCTCTGATAAAACTCTGATACCACTTCATAAGAACATAAGAAAGGAGGATCTGATTGCAGCAGGCCTGTTGGCCCATGCTCGGAGGTCGTTCAATTCATCCCACTAACGAAACATTTCCCCAAACCAAGTCCCTAATGCTACCCAAGAAAATAAGGCTTGATAACTCTATTCCATCATTTGCATAGTCCCATCAGGATCCAACCCCTTCCTCACTCATATATTTATCCAACCTAAAATTTGAAACTACCCATAGTCTAGGCTTGCTCAATAACCCAACTACATAGAACTGTTCACTTAATAAAAACTACCCTATTTCCAAACAATACTTTCCTCAGTGTAATAAAGTTGGTAGAATTACCGACAATATGTAAAGAAAAGGACACAATGTCAACTAATGTGACATTTATTGTTGCAACGTTTCGATCTCCAGGAGCTTTATCAAGCCATTACAAACAATACATGTACACTGAGGTATATTAAAGGACTCAGAGTGAGGTGAATACTAGTGAGGTTTTTAACCATTTTTTCGATGTTCACTAGTGTAGTAGTAGTTAGTAGTTGTAGTGGTAGTGACAAAAGCTAATACAGATATGGGTAGAGCATTTAACTTGTACATGAGTAAAAGGATAGTAAAAAGCTATAACTTGGGTAAAAACATAAAATAGGTTGGACAAATATAAATGGACTGAGGCAGCCTTGTTTCTCAGTGTGCACTCTCTGTGCTTTGTGTAGTATAACAGGAGAGACTATGTGATTGGCAGGGTTTACTGTTTTCAGGAGGATTCTTGCTAAGACATCGTAGATGGTGAAGCGCCATTGTTTTGTTTAATTGTATTCGAAACATCGATCAGTGCGATTCAAGGCACTTGCGTGTGTGGAAATTAGTTTCTTTTATCACTAATTGGGACGTCTCTGAATTTTCATAGATGATTGGGTGTTGGAATTTTCGGTGTGGTACACAGGCGTTGGTTTAAGTTGTCGTTCCTACTTGCGTATATGTGTTCATTGAGGCGGGTGTCAAGGTTTCTTGCTGTTTCACCTTTGGTAGATCTTGTCACAGCCTCCACAGTTGTATAGTGTAAAACTCCTGCCATTGACTGGTTCGTGGTGCTTTGGGTTTTTGTCCTGGGTTAGATCCTTTATTGGTATAAGTGGTAGAAGCGATGGCGACTCTGGTGTTAGCTTGTTGAAAGTACTTTGTGGACGTTTAGTGCAACCTGGCTGTTGGAAGAATTATAATCTTTGTGGGAGTCGGATGTTGATGCGTGGAGAATTGTGATCTGAAGAGTCTTTTCTTGCAGTCTTTTGATGAAAAAAAGAAGGAAATTGTAACTCAGTGGAATGTTTGGTTGAATGTAAGTACATTCCTCGTCAAGTGAAACTCAGGACTTACAAATTCGTATGCTCTTAGGAAAAACCGATGATGATGCCTCTTTTGGTGTCTTGGTATCTTGACTGGGAAAGAAGTGTGTGTGAGATCATTTTTATTAGGTGGGTTTCGATAAACTTGAAATTCATTAGGTTGTTGTCTACTTTGTGAATGAGGACATCGAAGGAAAGGTAGCTTGTCATTGGACTCCTTCTTCTTAAGTGTAAACTGTGGAATCGCTTGGACTGGTTCAATGCGTTGAGCCTTGCCTGAAGATCCCCGTACCATCAAAAACGTTTTGGAGTTATTACGAGGACATCGTCCCAGTAACGTAAACCAAGTGACACTTGATAGGGCTGAGTGATGTTGGCGAAGGTGTTCGGCGATCTAGGTGTGTTCCATGTATAAGTTGGCTAGGATGGCACTTATTGGGGATCCCATTCCATGCCGTGGGTTTTGTTTGTAGGAGTCTTGTTATTGAAGGAAAAACAGTGTTGAAGTTAACACAGAGTTCATCAAGTCAACAAAATGTTCGGGAGGTAAAGAGAAGATTAAGGTCCTGGTTGACTTTACGTGCTTTTAGAACCTCGTTGGCTTTTTGGTAGGTACTTTGTGAAGAGGGAAGTCCACATCCAAGCTGGGGGTCGTTGGCGAGGCCCTTAAGGCAGTGATGTATCTTCTAGGTAGATAGAGAAGAAGCTCCCACCTAAATGAAAAGCAAGAAAAGCAGCGGTTCACATAAAGCGCAGTGAGAAGGGTTATATACAGGGCTTCTCAGACTGGCAGCTTTATGTGACCTTCTTGTCTTCTAATCTTCCTAGAAAGATACATCACTGCCATAAGGACCTAGCCAACGACCCCAACATTATCGTCACCACCGCCGACAAAGGAGGTGAGTCGTACATACTCAACACCGTAGACTACAACAATCTCTTAAAATGATTGGACCTTTTGAATGAGATCAATCTAATACGAACCCATCAGGCACTCAACAGTGGGGAGAACTCTCACCAAGAACTTTCTATACAAAACCAGACAAAGATACTCTCAAAACGCACTAGAGAAGGGAAGAAAAACTTCTGTACTTGTTACCAAGCAACCTAAACCGCACACATGTATGGTTTACCCAAGACCCATAAAACAATATTCCTCTCAGACCAATCACGTCAGGAATAGGCAGTGCTCCACACAAACTAGCCGGGAAGTTCTCTTGCCAAAATTTTCTTTCTGCCTTCTGGGGACCATCAGCCCCGCTGTCTGTAAACATCAGGCGGACCTTTCGCAACGGCATCTGTAACATCTCCATTTTTTCCCGTGAAACAAAGAAACTAAGCAGTTGGATGTGACTTCCATCTTCACAAAAGTAACTGCTACCAAAAAAGCCACGAGGTTTCTACGGAACTGTAAAGTCATACAGTGACCTTAATTCTTCCTTTACCTCCCGGAGATTTGCTTCGATTGATTGAAACTTCTGTGTTAACTTCAGATGTTTTTCCTTCAATAACAAGCTCTACAAACAAACCTACGGCATGGGAATGGGGATCCCCAGTAAGTGCCTCCTAGTCCAACTTATACATGGAAACACATGTTAGAGTCCTAACACTTTCGCCAACATATCCCTATTCAAGCATCACTTGGTTACGTTAGTGGACGATAGTCCTCGTTAATAACTCCAAAACGTTTTTTGATGTAGGGATTTAGGCAAGGCTCCAACGCAGTTTTAACAGCGATTCAGTTTACACGTAGAAGAAGAGTCAATGACAAGCTACCTTTCCTCGAACGTCCTCATTCACCAAAGTAGACAAACAAACTAAGATTTCAAGTTTATCGGAGCAAAACCCACCAATTAGAAAAATTGATCTCTACTCATTTCTAATACCAAGATCAATGATACAAGACCCAAAAGACGGCTTCATCATCGGATTTTTCCTAAGGCATACCAAATTTGTTAGTCCTGAGTTTCTTGACGAAGGAATGTACTACATTCACCAAACATTCATGCGTTACAATTTCCTCTCTTTTTTCATCAAAGACCTGCAAGAAAAGAGCTTTCAGATCTCAGTTCTACGCATCAACACCCGACTTCCCAACAAAGTTATTGAATATCATCCCAACGCAGACCAGGTTGACTACTAAAGTATTCTCAAAAGTACTTTCACAAGCTAACCACCAGAGTCGCCATCGTTCTACCACTTCAATAAAGGATCTAACTCAGGACAAAACCCAAGCACCAGAAAAACCAGTCAATCTAAAGTATGCAGGCGAGTTGACACATACTTGTGTAGGCTGTTGTGTGGAAAGCATCTACGTAGGTTGAAACAGCAAGAAAAGAAACCTCGACACCCGCCTCAGTGAACACATATACGCATGTAGGAACGACAACTTAAACCAACGCCTGTGTACAAACACCGAAATTCCACCAATCATCTTATGAAACTCAGAGACGCCCAATTAGTGAATAAAAGAAAAATTTCCCGCACACGCCAAGCAGTGCCTTTGGAATCAGCACTGATCGCTGTTTCGAATACAATTAAACAAATCACGGCAGCTTCACCATCTCCGAAAGGTCTTAGCAAGAATCCTCCTGAAAACAGTAACCCTGCCAGCCACAAGAGTCTCTCCTGTTATACTACACAAAGCACAGAGAGTGAACACTGAAACAAGCTGTCTCATTCCAGTTTATATTTGTCCAAACCATTTTTATGTTACCCAAGTAATAGCTTTTATATCCTTTTACTCATGTACGAATTAATTGCTCTACCATATTGTATTACTTTTGTCACTACCACTACTACTACTACTACTACTACCACTAGTGAACATCGAAATGGTACCTCACTAGTATTCACCTCACTCTGAGCCTTTATATACCCTCTGTGTCCATGTATTGTTTGTAATGGCTTGATAAAGCTCCTGGAGAGCGAAACGTTGCCACAATAAATGTCACATTAGTTGCACTTGTGTCCTTTTACTTTACTTACTTTCCTCAGTCCATATATTTGTCCAGTCTCTTCTTAAAGCTACCCAAGGTCCTAGCCTTTATCACCCCACTTGGAAGACTGTTCCACGCATCTACAACTCTGTTAGAAAATCGGTACTTACCTATGTCCTTTCTAAATCTAAATTTATCCAACTTAAATCCATTATTTCTGGTTCTTACCTGGTTCGACACACTCAATACTTTATTAATATCTCCCTTGTTTATGCCCGTCATCCACTTATACACTTCAATGATATCTCCTTTCATTCTACGCCTCTCAAGAGGGGGAATTTAAGGCTTTAAAGTCTATCTTCATACGGGAGGTTCCTTACACAGTAATCATTTTAGTCATTCTTTCTGTTTGTTCTCTAATGAGTCTTTATCCCATCCTGTAGTAAGGGGACAAAAAACTGCGCAGCATATCTAAATGGGCTCTCACTAGTGATGTATAGAAGTGCGTATAGAGTTGAATTGTACGGCCATCTTTGGTATCATCAGCAAACATTATCAACCGTCACTCGTAATCTTTTCATCAAGGTCACTAATGTATTATGAACAAGAGTGGCCCCAAAACTGATCCTGTGGAATGCCTCCAGTTGACTAATCCCACTCAGATTTCACTCCATTAATGGTAACTCTCATGCTTTTCTATTGGTACGCCATGCCTCTATCCATGCTAGAACTTTGCCTCCTATACCATGAAGCTGCCACTTTTTCAAGAGTCTCCTGTGAGGTACTCTATAGAAGGTTTTACTAAAAATCCAATAAACAATATCATATTCCTTGTCACGGTCAACTGCCTAATGTTTATTGAAGAACGTCAGCAAGTTTGTCAGGCAGGTAATGACTCTCGTGAATCATGCTGAGATTCATTTATCAAGTTATGCTCTTCAAGGTGATTTTAAATAATGTATCTAAATTGATTCTAAAATTTCCCCACTAAGGTCGGCTTTTGGGACGGAAATTAAAGGAACGGTTATCCTTATTTGAATATGGGAACCATATTAGCCATCTTCCACAACTCGGACAACCCGGGTAAGGATGGGATTAAAACACTCTTTAAATGGGTAAGTCCATCTTGCTTTTCTTAAACCCCTTTTTGCTGTCGGGGGGCCGTATATATAATAAAGAAAAAGGACAAGTGCAATAAGTGACATTTTTGGGCAATTTTTCGTCTCCAGGGCTTTTAAAGCCCTTGAAAAAGCCCCTGGAGAGGAAACGTTGCCCAATAAATGTCAATTAGTTGCACTTGTGTCCTTTTATTTACATATTTGGGTAATTTCCCATTTATACAGTTTATTTTACTTTTTACGAGTTCCCGTTTTTGACGTATATATATCATAAATTTAGGGGCTTAAAATCGGGAGGAAAAAGGGGTAGGCCTACTGTGGGGAAAAGGGGGTCTGTGTGGTCATTTCACCAATAAAAAAAACCGGGAGCACGCAGTGCATAATGGGGAAAAAAAAAAAAAAACAAACCTTTTTTTTTAATTAAATCCCGCTTTGTGGTTTTTTTCATATGTATTTATTTTGTTTCTAGTTTTCTTGGTCTATTTGAAAAATGGAAAACAAAAGAAAAAGAGATGATTTTGTTGATTTTACTAAAAAAAAGAACCTAAAATGGAGTTCAAGTGGGGGAAATTTTGATTTTTGCCGATGTTAAAAGAAAAACAATGACATCATTGTCCAAAAAAGCCCAATTTCCCCTTTTAATATGCAGTCATAAATGGGTTATTTATTTATACAATTATTACGGTTTGCAGTGTCTGCTAATGTTATTTCTATTTTTGTTTAATAAAAATTCAAAATAAAAAGAAGAGTAATATCAAGTGCCTGAAGAATGTGATAAACAAAGAAAATTTTATTTAGACCCCAGAAATGCTGCATTGTTCATTCTGGTCCTTATTTTGAATTTCAATTTTTTAATTTTCGTGTTTTGGCCCAAAATTGAAAATTTTGAACATTTTTTGGGGTAGTTGAAATTTGGGAAAAAGGGGGGATTTCTTTATCCTCGAAAAAAAAAAAATGAGTTTAAAAAAAATCCAGATTTTGGGTTGACTGGAAAATAGAATACCCAAAATGGGCCTCAAGTGGGCGAAATCCCCGATTTGAAAAATTTGCCAAGGTCGCTAACTTTCGAGATTGTAATCCTCGTTTTCCAGCAAATTTCGTTTTTTTGGTGCCTTACAAAATTTGGGAAAAAATTTTTCTTTTTTTTTTTTTTTGAAAATTTGCGACCCAGGGGAAAACCCCGGTTTTGGGGTTGCGACGTCAAAGGGGGTTTAAATACCCCGGAAAACAACTCATCGGGTCCCCGGGGGCTTATTTTGCTTCAGTTGTCTATTTTTTAATAACCAGTCCCCCGTGACTTAAAATTTTTTTTAATTTAAAATTCATATTAACTAAATAAATTTTTAATTACTGGAATTTATTTACATCTTCCTGTGTAAAAAATGACAAAAAATAGTCATTAAAAAAGAACACATTTCCATTTTGTTATCCGCCTGTCCATTTTCCCCAATTTTTGAGGTCCCCCCCTTTTTTTTTCACCTTTGTCCTTTACACTTGAAGAACCCCTTTTATTTGTCTTTGTTTCCTAGAACTCAATTTCATAGTCACGTTTAGCCTTTTTAATCCCCTTTTTTATTCTTTTTAAGTTGAAATATGGTCATAAGGGCAAACCCCTTTCCCCTTCTGATGCCTTAAATTCCCCCTTTTCTCCCCTAATAGATGCTTTAACCTACTGTTAACCAGGGGTCGTTTTTTATTAGACCCAATATCTCTCTGGGGGAAAGTAAATTTTCTCTGGGCTTTATGATATTTTAAGAAAAAAATCATAAAAGCAGATCCCTTCAAAACAAAGTATGATCAGCCAATAAATATTACTAGAAACCCCCAAACAAGATTAGAAGATGTTCCCTAAAACCATTATAATCGGAAAATGGAAAACAGGGGTTTTTCATATTTTCATTATTCTTGCATTCCCGTTAAAGCTAAAAGTGATGGATTTTGATCACTTGGCCAAGCTTTCGGGGATCCTAGATTATTCACGGTGTTTCCCTTTTTTGAAAGACTAGGTCTAGCAAATTATCACCCCCGGTAGGCTCTGTCACCTCTGCTTAGAAAAACATCCTGAAAATGTTTCCCTAAAGTGATGGGGTCTAATTACTGTTAAAGAATTCCCGTCAATTTTATAAAGTTAAAGTCCGCCTAGATTGTTTTGTTCTAGAAGCCCCAACAAATTTTCCCAAGAAGTCTCCCCCTTCTATCCAAGCTGGGGTCGGGGATATTACCCTAAATTAGTTTTTTTGCCCCTACAAAACCCACCCCAAAAAGATTCTTTACTGTCCATCTTTTTATACTGTTTTTTTGCAACAATTTTATTTTCTCGAACATTAAAGCACTCCCCCCCCCTTCCCATTACACTATCCCCATTAAACAAACTTTAAAACCCCGAAAAATTACACCAGCAGTCTATCCGACTCTTTAAATCATACCCCGTTTCTTAATCAATGATTTCAAAATTCCCAGCACTGCACCTTTTTTTTGTGCC
>NC_069429.1:29573368-29631521 GCF_026875155.1 Cherax quadricarinatus
ACTTTACGGCGGTTTCCGCTTTACGGCGGTAGCCTGGAACCTAACCTGCCGTATAAGTGGGGCCCTCCTGTATATATATATATATATATATATATATATATATATATATATTTTATATATATATATATATATATATATATATATATATATATATATATATATATATATATATATATATATATATATATATATATATATATATATCCATACATATATACAGTGGACCCTAGCAATAAAATCAGCAGCAGTTATCGATGAAGGCTATAAAGCAATGAAGTGTAGAATTAGCAGTGTAGCAAGTAAGGTAAGTGAGTAAGCAATAGAAAAATGACACGAAAGTAACTCTCCATTGTTGTTGAATGTGTATCAGGCCACTGAACATATGCCAGCCTGCTTCATATCTTCCACCACTCTAAACCTCTGCTAGAATCTCCTTCATCAAACTAATTAAACTAACATCTCCTCCAAGGTAAGTGTAAATATAAAAGTGTAAATACAGTTGACCCTCGACTAACGATATTAATCCATTCCTGAGAGCTCATTGTTAGTCGAAATTATTGTTAGTCGAGTTAATTTTCCTCATAAGAAATAATGGAAATCAAATTAATCCATTCCTGACACCCCAAAGTATTGATAAAAAAAAATTTTACCACATGAAATATTAATTTTAATACACACAGACTGAAGAAGACATGTACAATTACATGACACTTACCTTTATTGAAGATCTGGTGATGATTGATGGGATGGTAGGAGGGGAGAGTGTGGATGGTGTTAGTGTTTAGAAGGGGAATCCCCTTCCATTAGGACTTGAGGTGTCAAGTCCTTTTCTGGGGTTACTTCCCTTCTTCTTTTAATGCCATTAGGACCAGCTTGAGAGTCACTGGACCTCTGTCGCACAACATATCTGTCCATAGAGCTCTGTACCTCCTGTTCCTTTACGATTTGTCTAAAATGGGCCACAACATTGTCATTGTAATAGTCACCAGAAAGGCTTGCAATATCTGTGTTAGGGTGATTTTCATCCATAAAGGTTTGCAGTTCAACCCACTTTGCACACATTTCGTTAATCTTTGAAGTAGGCACAATGGATTCCACAACTGGCATAGGCGTCTCAGGGTTAGCTCCAAACCCTTCAAAATCTTCCACAAATTTCCACACTAATTCTCACCCTTTTTATCTCAGGGTTGGCACTAGAAGCTTTCTTGGGGCCCATGGTGAATTATTTTGCAGGTGCAATCACTAAAAACACTGTGATAATATGAAATGTTCTGATTGTATGTTTGGACGCAGCCGCGGTGGCTGGCTTGTAAACACTGCGCAGGCCACACGTGGATGTGTCTCGAACGGAACGAATCGCGTTGGTTGAGTGTTTTAGCGCTAGTCGAGGCAAAACTTTTGTGTTAAAATGTATTGACAGTCAGATTTAACGTTATACGATGCCATCGTTGGTCGAGGGTCAACGTATTAGCAAATGTGAAAGGACCCCAATGGATATACATGTCACTCTTACTTTTTTGGGATATCCTAGGTACTTTACACATATGCTGCTATGTTTGATAATCTATGTAAGTAACTGTATTTGTGAATACCTGAATAAACTTACTTATTTATAAATTAATATGTAAATATTTCTTATAAATTAAAATGTAAATATTTCTTATTTGTAAATTACATTCATATATTGTTTGTGGATAGTGGTGGTGCCAAAAGCCTCCAGCACCACTAATATGTATGGCTTCTCTCAGTGGCTAATATAAACCCAACAACAACACTTTCATCACTTATCCTCACATACATTATGACATATTTTGTTCATTCTTGAGTATATATCATGTGTCTATGTTATCAACCCTTTGAGGGTCGACAGGCCCTCTCCATGACTCGTTCTCAGAGTCGGCCAAATTTAAAAAAAAAAAAAAAAATTCATATGAAAAGATAGAGAATCTTTTCCCGATCATAATGATACCAAAAGTATGAAATTTGTTGAAAAACTTACGGAATTATGCTCTCGCGAAGTTAGCGGTGTTTACGCATCGGCGATTTTGCCCACTTTGAGCCCCATTTTCGGCCAATTCCACTGTACTAGTCGACAAAAAACATGAATATTTCGCTAGAACTACATTTTTTCTATCGAATGAGTACAAGAAACCACCCATTTACCAATTTCAACTATCCAGTACAGTGGTCAGAATTTAGCAATTTTGCCAATTTCACACAAATTTCAAAAGATGCCAATTTCTGAATAGGGTCCAGAATAAACAAGAAAGACATTCCTGGCACTAAAATAACATTTCCTCTGTTCATTAGTAACGTCGCAAGGCCCCTCGTACATTCTTTTGCTTTCCACTTTGAATTTTTATTCTCACAAAAAATAGAAGATTTACTGTTATGCAGACTACTACATTAGTGTAAAAAATGGTATAAATAATATTGGCGCACTTGCAAAAGAATGTTAGACTCACCAGTTGATGTGTATTGGACGCTTGGCATGATTTGTTTACTTTTGAACTTGGTAAAAATCGAACATTTCTGCTACTTTGAGCTCAATTTCAAGGTACTTTTCTTTGTAAAACCAGTCAAAATCATCTCAATTTCTGTAATATATCTTCCATTCTATAAAATGAAACCAAGAAAACTAGAATACAACAATAAATACCATATGAAAATACAGTGCAAAGTCGCTGTTTTATTCCAAAAAAAACTGTCAAATTTTTTTTTTCTCATTATGCACTGTGTGCTGCAGGATTTTTTTTATACTGTGCACACTGACCATATAGACCCATTCTTTCATATGTAGGCCTACCATCTTTCTCCAACTAGATTTGAGGGCGCTAGAATTTAGGCATACTAGTACGTCAAAAACCCTGGGCCGTAAGCTGTACTAGTATGGCCGAAACCCCCAAAGGGTTAATATTGTTTATTGTCATATTAGACGAATTGTGATAGATAAATAAACCATAGAGATGATATTAGCATCATATTGAAGCATAATAAACTCATCTTTCTCTCTCCTCCTACGTGCCTGCTACACTCCCTGCATGTCTGCTACACTCCCATCATCTCTGCTACACTCCCTGCATGTCTGCTACACTCCCTGCATGTCTGCTACACTCCCAGCATGTCTGCTGCACTCCCAGCATGTCTGCTACACTCCCTGCATGCCTGCTACACTCCCTGCATGCCTGCTACACTCCCTGCATGCCTGCTACACTCCCTGCATGCCTGCTACACTCCCTGCATGCCTGCTACACTCCCTGCATGCCTGCTACACTCCCTGCATGCCTGCTACACTCCCTGCATGCCTGCTACACTCCCTGCATGCCTGCTACACTCCCTGCATGCCTGCTACACTCCCTGCATGCCTGCTACACTCCCTGCATGCCTGCTACACTCCCTGCATGCCTGCTACACTCCCTGCATGCCTGCTACACTCCCTGCATGCCTGCTACACTCCCTGCATGCCTGCTACACTCCCTGCATGCCTGCTACACTCCCTGCATGCCTACTACACTCCCTGCATGCCTGCTACACTCCCTGCATGCCTGCTACACTCCCTGCATGCCTGCTACACTCCCTGCATGCCTGCTACATTCCCTACATGCCTGCTACACTCCCTACATGCCTGCTACACTCCCTACATGCCTGCTACATTAACTACGTAATTAAACTAACATTTCTTCTAAGGTAAGTGCAAATATTTCTTATTTATAAAATAAAATGTGAATATTTTTTATTTATAAATTAAAATGTAAATATTTTTTTTTTTGTAAATTACATACATATACAGTGGTCCCTCAGTTATCGTCCTTAATCCGTTCCTGGAAGTGGGACTTTTATCGAAATGGACGATTTTCAAATCAATTTTCCCCATAAGAAATAACGTAAATCCAATTAATTCGTTCCAGACACCAAGAAGTATCAGCAACAATTTTTTTGAACATTAAAATGGTATAAAATACTGACAGGTTGTTAGGTAAGACACATATGCAGACTATGGAACAATACTCTTCTCCAGACTGAGGGACTGACCACCTCAAAACTTCAAGGGTGATGGACTGACTACATCGTCTTCAAGTATCTTCTGCTTCTATCAACTTTTCTGTACTGTGGTGACGTGTAATTAGCTCCAGTGGTGACGTGTACTTAGCTCTGTGAAGACCTGTTTGTGTGCTCTCTATGAATCTGAACCAGGATGCCCTCTCTTGAGCAACTTTACCAGCAGCTGAAAGAAGAGCTTATGGTTGCTAAGCAGGAGATACAATGATTAACAGAGGAGAACAAGAGGATTCGAAGTAATCCTCCTGTTGTGAGTCCCCAGGTTAAGAGGGGAGCTTGGTCAGTGGCTGGGCAACATGGAACCAAGCTGAGGATCAAGAAGACAGTTGGAGAGGCAGAAACAACAAGGACCCAGAAGACTACTGTGGAAACTTCCAACCCATTTTCGGTGCTACCTGACGAATGTGGGTGTTCTACTGGGAATGTCTTAACGAGCACCAAGGAAGCATTGGCTGACGTGAGTGAGACATCCCTTGAAACCCCAACGAAAACCATCGAGAATGTCTTGACGAATTCCACAAGTGAAGGTGTAGTGCTACCTAACGAGTGTGAGTCGACTCCTGGGAACATCAAGATGGACGTAGCCAAGGAAGGTAAAAACATTGTTGTTGTTGGGGATAGCCAGATTAGGTACATGGATAGGGCATTCTGCTTGAAGGATAGGAGAAGAAGGCAGAGAGTGTGTTTTCCTGGGGCTGGGATGAAGGATATTGTTAGCCATCTGGATGACATCATGAGAGGTAATGGGAGCAATCCTATTATCTGCCTCAGTGCTGGAGGCAATGATATTGGCAGACGTAGGAATTAGGACCTGATTAGCAGGTATAGGTCAGCAATAGAGATAATTAGGAGGAAGGGTGGGAACCCTGCCACATGTGGCATTTTGCCAAGGAGAGGAGTTGGAAATGAATGGTTGTCCAGAGCAATTGGTGTCAATTGCTGGCTGGACAAATACTGTAGGGAAAATGCAGTAACATTCATTGACAACTGGGACCTCTTCTATGGCAGAAATGACATGTATGCCAGGGATGGGGTTCACTTATTTAGGTCTGGGGTGGGAGCACTGGCCAATGCAGTGGAGGGAGCTGTTAGGTCTTTAAACTAGGAATAGTTAGTGGTATGGGTTTTGGCGGGAAAAAAGTGAAGGCACAGTGTAGTAATATGAGTACTACGAGAACTCGTAATAGGCACAATGAGATGGATATTGGAAAGCCAGTGGCACTAATTGACAAGGACAGTAATAGGTTTAGTGGAATAACAGAAAGGAGCAGGAAGGGTAAAGAGAAAGAAGGGTCCTTAAATATATATTACACAATTACTCGTAGTGCTAGGAATAAGATGGACGAGTTGAGACTAGTTGCTAGTTCAGGTAACATTGATGTATTTGCATTAACTGAGACTTGGTTCAGTATGAACAATCGGGACATGCCTGGGGAATGTCACATTCACGGTTTTAAATTGTTCCAAGTAGATAGAAGTATAGGGAAGGGGGGTGGGGTGGCATTGTATGTCCGAGATCGCTTGAACTGTTGCATAAAAACGGGTATTAATTCTGAAGTAAGACATACAGAGTCTGTTTGGATAGAATTTTCAGAGGGGCATGTAAAATTGATTTTAGGTGTGATATACCGTCCCCCAAACTTAGATAGGAACTTAGGTAGACTACTATGGGAGGAAATTGTTGGGGCCACAAGACACGATAATGTAGTAATTCTAGGAGACTTTAACTTTAGTCATATTGATTGGAATTTCTTGACTGGGAATTTAGAATCATACGACTTCTTAGAAGTAGTTCAGGATTGTTTTTGAAGCAGTTTGTGATATAACCTAAAAGGGGTAATAACCTGCTTGACTTAGTTCTGGCAAGCAATGAATCCCTTGTTAATAATTAAAAAATTTCAGAGGAAATAGGTGCTAGCAACCACAAATCAATTACATTTAGCATTGAATGGAAGTACAATAGTAGGGATAACTCAGTAACAGTCCAAGATTTTCACTTAGCAGATTACGATGGGCTTAGAGAACACTTATCATCTCTTGACTGGGGTAACGAAGAGAGCTATCAATATGACAGTTTTCTGAACACTATACATGCTGCTCAAAGAACGTTTATCCTGTATAAAGAAATTAGATCAAATAAAAATGACCCAAAATGGATGAATAATAGGCTGAAATATCTACTAGGACATAAGAAAGGAATTTATAGACGTATCAAAAGAGGCGAGGGTCATCTTATGAATCAGCACATTGACATTAAGAGGGACATTAAAAAGGGGATAAGAAAAGCTAAAAGGGACTATGAAATTAAAGTTGCTAGGGATTCTAAAACTAACCCAAAAACTTTTTTCCAGGTATATAGAACAAACGTTAGAGATAAGATAGGTCCCCTTAAAAATAACTTTGGGCATCTTACTGACAAAGAGAAAGAAATGTGCTCGATTTTAAATAATTATTTTCTCTCAGTTTTTACACAGGAAGACACTAACAATAATCCAGTAATTAATTTTTATAGTGGGCTAGAAGAAGATAAATTATGTAACATCACAGTCACTAGTGAAATGGTTGTGAAGCAGATAGACAGACTGAAGCAAAATAAGTCGCCGGGTCCTGATGAGGTTTTTTCAAGGGTTCTTAAGGAATGCAAAATGGAACCCTGTGAACCATTAACTAATATTTTTATTTTATCTCTTCAAACAGGTGTAGTGTCTGTTATGTGGAAGATAGCTAATGTAATTCCTATTTTTAAAACAGGGGACAAGTCGTTACCGTCAAATTACCGCCCAATAAGCCTGACCTCAATTGTAGGCAAATTACTAGAGTCAATTATAGCCGAGATTATAATAAGCCATCTCGATAAGCATAGCTTAATTAATGATACTCAGCATGGATTCACAAGAGGCCAGTCTTGTCTAACTAATTTATTTATTTTCTTCAGTAAAGCTTTTGACGCTGTTGACCACGATAAAGAATTTTATATTATTTACTTAGATTTTAGTAAGGCTTTTGATAGAGTTCCACACCAAAGACTGTTAAAGAAAGTGGCAGCTCATGGCATTGTCGGAAAAGTGCTCTCATGGATCGAGTCATGGCTCACAGACAGGAAGCGGAGAGTGTCCATAAATGGTGTTAAATCCGAGTGGGGATCTGTAACAAGTGGCGTTCCACAGGGATCAGTCTTGGGCCCGTTGTTGTTTATAATATATATCAATGACCTTGATGAGGGAATTACTAGTGATATGAGCAAATTCGCCGATGACACAAAGATAGGTAGGATAATTGATTCAAACGTAGATGTTACGGAACTTCAGGAGAATTTAAACAAACTATATTCTTGGTCAGAAAAGTGGCAGATGCAGTTCAATGTAGATAAATGCAAGGTTCTGAAGCTCGGGAGTGTCCATAACCATAGCACACCAAGACAGCAATGCCTAAGCGTACGTAATAAGGCAAATAGATTACTGGGATTTATATCAAGAAGTGTAAGCAACAGAAGTCCAGAGGTCATACTGCAGCTTTATAGATCATTAGTAAGGCTTCACCTAGATTATGCAGCTCAATTCTGGTCTCCATATTACAGAATGGACATAAATTCGTTAGAAAACATTCAGCATACGATGACTAAATTAATACATAGCATTAGAAATCTTCCTTATGAAGAAAGATTGAAGACTCTTAAGTTACATTCACTTGTTAGACGAAGAATGAGGGGAGACCTGATCGAAGTGTATAAGTGGAAGATAGGTATTAATAAAGGGGATATTAATAAGGTCTTGAGGATATCTCTCCAAGAGAGAACCCGCAGTAATGGATTTAAATTAGATAAGTTTAGATTTAGAAAGGACATAGGAAAGTATTGGTTTGGAAATAGGGTAGTTGATGAGTGGAACAGTCTACCTAGTTGGGTTATTGAGGCTAGGACTTTGGGTAGTTTCAAATTTAGGTTGGATAAGTACATGAGTGGGAGGGGTTGGATTTGAGTGGGACTTGCACATCAGAGCTTATTTCTTGGGTAGCATTGAAAATTGGGTTGGGCAAATGTTTTGTTAGTGGGATGAATTGTAAAGGACCTGCCTAGTATGGGCATCTTCCACATAACAGACACTACACCTGTTTGAAGAGATAAATTAAAAATATTAGTTAATGGTTCACAGAGTTCCATTTTGCGTTCCTTAAGAACCCTTGAAAAAACCTCATCAGGACCCGGCGACTTATTTTGCTTCAGTCTGTCTATTTGCTTCACAACCATTTCACTAGTGACTGTGATGTTACATAATTTATCTTCTTCAGGCCCGCTATAAAAAATAATTGATGAAAGTTAAGACACTTGTGCAACATTTGGTTATCTTTATTGTAAATGTTTCGCCATCCAGTGGCTTTATCAATACAAATTCTTGGACATAATTAGAAAACAGAAGAACTATATACAAAAGATGAGGTAATCTGTCCCTCAGCCTTGGAGGTGGTGTTTTCTAATTATGTCCAAGAATCTGTATTGATAAAGCCACTGGATGGCAAAACGTTTACAATAAAGATAACCAGATGTTGCACAAGTGTCTTAACTGTCATCTTGTCGGTATTGTATACCTGTCTTGCACAACATAAAAATTAATTACTGGAATATTATTAGTGTCTTCCTGTGTAAAAATTGAGATAAAATAATTGTTTAAAAACGAGCACATTTCATTCTCTTTGTCAGTAAGATGCCCATAGTTATTTTTAAGGGGACCTATCTTATCTCTGACTTTTGTTCTATAAACCTGGAAAAAACTTTTTGGGTTAGTTTTAGAATCCCTAGCAACTTCAATTTCATAGTCCCTTTTAGCTTTTCTTATCCCCTTTTTAATATCCCTCTTAATGTCAATATATTGATTCAAAGGATGACCCTCACCTCCTTTGATATGCCTATAAATTCCCTTCTTATGCCCTAGTAGATATTTCAGCCAATTATTCATCCATTTTGGGTCATTTCTATTTGATCTAATTTCTTTATACGGGATAAACGTTCTTTTAGCAGCATGTATAGTGTTCAGAAAATTGTCATATTGATAGCTCTCTTCGTTACCCCAGTCAACAGACAATAAGTGTTCTCTAAGCCCATTGTAATCTGCTAAGCAAAAATCTGGGACTGTTACTGAGTTATCCCTACTTTTATACTTCCATTCAATGCTAAATGAAATTGATTTGTGGTTGCTAGCACCCGGTTCCTCTGAAATTTCTAAATTATTAACAAGGGATTCATTGTTTGCCAGAAGTAAGTCAAGCAGGTTATTTCCCCTTGTAGGCTCTGTCACAAACTGCTTCAAAAAACAATCCTGAACTACTGCTAACAAGTCGTATGATTCTAAATTCCCAGTCAAGAAATTCCAATCAATATGACTAAAGTTAAAGTCTCCTAGAATTACTACATAATCGTGCCTTGTGGCCTTAACAATTTCCACCCATAGTAGTCTCCCTTGGTCCCTATCTAAGTTTGGGAGACGGTATATCACACCTAAAATAAATTTTTCATGCCCCTCTGAAAATTCTATCCAAACAGATTCTGTATATGTTACTTCAGGCTTAATACCCGTTTTTATGCAACAGTTCAAGCTATCTCGGACATACAATGCCACCCCACCCCCCTTCCCAATACTTATATCTACTTGGAACATTTTAAAACCCTGAATGTAGCATTCCGCAGCCATGTCCAGACTTTTTTAATTAAACCACGTCTCAGTTATGGCAAATACATCAATGTTTCCTGCACTAGCAACTAATCTCAATTTGTCCATTTTATTCCTAGCACTACAGCTATTAGCATAATATACATTGAAAGACTCTCCTTTCTCTTTACCCTTCCTTCTCATTTCTGTTTTTCTACTAAACCTACTACTGTCCTTATCACCTAATGTCACTGGCTTCTCAACATCTACCTCGTTCTGCTTATTACTAGTTCCCCTAGAACTCATAATATTACTACACTGGGACTTCACTGTTTTCCTGCCAAAACCCATACCACTAACTATTCCTAGTTTAAAGTCCTAACAGCTCCCTCCACTGCAGTTGCCAGTGCCCCCACCCCAGACCTAGATAAGTGAACCCCATCCCTGGCATACATGTCATTTCTGCCATAGAAGAGGTCCCAGTTGTCGAATGTTACCGCATTTTCCCTACAGTATTTGTCCAGCCAGCAATTGACACCAATTGCCCTGAACAACCATTCATTTCCAACTCCTCTCCTTGGCAAAATACCACATATGACAGGGTTCCCACCCTTCCTCCTAATTATTTCTATTGCTGACCTATACCTGCTAATCAGGTCCTCACTCCTACGTCTGCCAACATCATTGCCTCCAGCACTGAGACAGATAATAGGATTGCTCCCATTACCTCTCATGATGTCATTCAGATGGCTAACAATATCCTCCATCCCAGCGCCAGGAAAGCAAACCCTCTGTCTCCTGCTCCTGTCCTTCAAGCGGAATGCCCTATCCATGTACCTAACTTGGCTATCCCCAACAACAACAATATTCTTACCTTCCTTGGTGTCGTTCGTTGTGACGTTCCCAGTAGTCGACTCACATTCGTCGGGTAGCTCGGAGAAAGCATTAGATGTTTCCACAACAGATTCCACGGCAGTCTCTTTCATAAGAACATAAGAAAGGAGGAACACTGCAGCAGGCCTGTTGGCCCATACTAGGCAGGTCCTTTACAATTCATCCCACTAACAAACATTTGACCAACCCAATTTTAATGCTACCCAAGAAATAAGCTCTGATGTGCAAGTCCCACTCAAATCCATCCCCTCCCACTCATGTACTTATCCAACCTAAATTTGAAACTACCTAAAGTCCTAGCCTCAATAACCCAACTAGGTAGACTGTTCCACTCATCAACTACCCTATTTCCAAACCAATACTTTCCTATGTCCTTTCTAAATCTAAACTTATCTAATTTAAATCCATTACTGCGTGTTCTCTCTTGGAGAGATATCCTCAAGACCTTGTTAATATTCCCTTTATTAATACCTATCTTCCACTTATACACTTCGATCAGGTCTCCCCTCATTCTTCGTCTAAACAAGTGAATGTAACTTAAGAGTCTTCAATCTTTCTTCATAAGGAAGATTTCTAATGCTATGTATTAATTTAGTCATCCTACGCTTAATGTTTTCTAACGAATTTATGTCCATTCTGTAATATGGAGACCAGAATTGAGCTGCATAATCTAGGTGAGGCCCTCACCAATGATGTATAAAGCTGCAGTATGACCTCTGGACTTCTGTTGCTTACATTTCTTGATATAAATCCCAGTAATCTATTTGCCTTATTACTTACGCTTAGGCATTGCTGTCTTGGTTTAAGGTTGCTGCTTACCATAACCCCCAAGTCCTTTTCGCAATCTGTGTGGCTAAGTTCTACATTATTTAACTTATAAGTGCTAGGGTTATGGACACTCCCGAGCTTCAGAACCTTGCATTTATGTACATTGAACTGCATCTGCCACTTTTCTGACCAAGAGTAGAGTTTGTCTAAATCCTCCTGAAGTTCCCTAACATCTACGTTTGAATCAATTATCCTACCTATCTTCGTGTCATCGGCAAATTTGCTCATATCACTAGTAATTCCTTCATCAAGATCATTGATATATATTATAAACAGCAACGGGCCCAAGACCGATCCCTGTGGAACGCCACTTGTTACTGATCCCCACTCGGATTTAAACCCATTTATGGACACTCTCTGCTTCCTGTCTGTGAGCCATGATTCGATCCATGAGAGCACCCTTCCCCCAATGCCATGAGCTACTTCTTTCTTCAACAGTCTTTGGTGAGGAACTCTATCAAATGCCTTACTAAAATCTAAGTAATTAATATCAAATTCTTTATCATGGTCAACAGCCTCAAAAGCTTTACTGAAGAAAGTTAATAAATTAGTTAGACAAGACCGGCCTCTTGTGAATCCATGCTGAGTATCATTAATCAAGCTATGCTTATCGAGATGGCTTCTTATAATCTCAGCTATAATTGACTCTAGTAATTTGCCTACAATTGAGGTCAGGCTTATTGGGCGGTAATTTGAGGGTAACGACTTGCCCCCTGTTTTAAAAATAGGAATTACATTAGCCATCTTCCACATATCAGACACTACACCTGTTTGAAGAGATAAATTAAAAATATTAGTTAATGGTTCACAGAGTTCCATTTTGCATTCCTTAAGAACCCTTGAAAAAACCTCATCAGGACCCGGTGACTTATTTTGCTTCAGTCTGTCTATCTGCTTCACAACCATTTCACTAGTGACTGTGATGTTACATAATTTATCTCTTCTGGCCCACTATAAAAATTAATTACCGGAATATTATTAGTGTCTTCCTGTGTAAAAACCGAGAGAAAATAATTATTTAAAATCGAGCACATTTCATTCTCTTTGTCAGTAAGATGCCCATAGTTATTTTTAAGGGGACCTATCTTATTTCTGACTTTTGTTCTATATACCTGGAAAAAACTTTTTGGGTTAGTTTTAGAATCCCTAGCAACTTTAATTTCATAGTCCCTTTTAGCTTTTCTTATCCCCTTTTTAATGTCCCACTTAATGTCAATATACTGATTCATAAGATGACCCTCGCCTCTTTTGACACGCCTATAAATTCCTTTCTTATGCCCTAGTAGATATTTCAGCCTATTATTCATCCATTCTGGGTCATTTCTATTTGATCTAATTTCTTTATAAGGGATAAACGTTCTTTGAGCAGCATGTATAGTGTTCAGAAAACTGTCATATTGATAGCTCTCTTCGTTACCCCAGTCAACAGATGATAAGTTTTCTCTAAGCCCATCGTAATCTGCTAAGCGAAAATCTGGGACTGTTACTGAGTTATCCCTACTATCATACTTCCATTTTAATGCTAAATGTAATTGATTTGTGGTCGCTAGCACCCAGTTCCTCTGAAACTTCTAAATTATTAACAAGGGATTCATTGTTTGCCAGAACTAAGTCAAGCAGGTTATTACCCCTTGTAGGTTCAGTCACAAACTGCTTCAAAAAACAATCCTGAACTACTTCTAAGAAGTCGTATGATTCTAAATTCCCAGTCAAGAAATTCCAGTCAATATGACTAAAGTTAAAGTCTCCTAGAATTACTACATTATCGTGCCTTGTGGCCCTAACAATTTCCTCCCATAGTAGTCTACCTAAGTTCCTATCTAAGTTTGGGGGACAGTATATCACACCTAAAATTAATTTTTCATGCCCCTTTGAAAATTCTATCCAAACAGAAAATTCTATCCATCGTTTCCACCTTTCCATTCGTCTTCTTGATCGTCAACTTCATTCCATGCTGTCCAGCCACTGACCAGTTTCCCTTCTTGACATGAGGACTCAAAACATGAGGGCTACTACAAATCTTCTTGTTTTCCTCGGTCAGTTGCGGAATCTCCATCTTCGCCATCCTCAATTCTTCCTTAAGCTGTTGGTAAAGTTGCTCGATGGAGGGCATCTTGGTTCAGTCCATAGAGAGCACACTCGACACGTCCTCACTGAGCTAAGTACAGTGGTTGATGGTGGTAGTGATGGTGGTAGAAGGTAGTAGTGATGGTGGTAACAGTTATAATAGTGGTAGAAGGTCGTAGTGATTGTGGTAGAGGGTTCGTTCTTTAGTGATTCAGCGATTCTACCAACTTCTCCAATGTTGTAGGAGTTATATAGGGCTACAGAACACACCGCCGCCTCAGCTGCTGCTTCAGTACCATTATTGAATTGTTGAATTGTGATAGATAAATAAGCCGAAGAGTTGATATTAGAGTCATAATCTCCAACAGTAAACTTGCCATCCCTCCCTCACACAAACAAGTCTTCAATAAGAACATAAGAAAGGAGAAACACTGCAGTAGGCCTGTTGGCCCATACTAGGCAGGTCCTTTACAATCCTTCCCACTAAGAACATAACAATAGAAGAACACTGCAGGTCTACTGGCCCATACAAGGCAGGTCCTTATCAAAATGACCTCTACCCAAAGCTACCCAAGAATTTACTCCCGTACCCAATGACACAAATCAAACTCAGCTCCTCCCACTCATATATTTGTCCAGTCTCTTCTTAAAGCTACCCAAGGTTCTAGCCTCGATCACCCTACTGGTAAGTGTGATGTTAAATAAGAACATAAGAACTTAAGAAAGTAGGAACACTGCAACAGGCCTTCTGGCCCAAACTAGTCCGGTCCTTCACAAATCCAACCCACTAACAGAACAAATAAGAACATAAGAACATAAGAAAGGAGGAACACTGCAGCAGGCCTGTTGGCCCATACTAGGCAGGTCCTTTACAATTCATCCCACTAACAAACATTTGACCAACCCAATTTTCAATGCCACCCAAGAAACAAGCTCCGATGTGCAAGTCCCTCTCAAATCCAACCCCTCCCACTCATGTACTTATCCAACCTAAATTTGAAACTACCCAAAGTCCTAGCCTCAATAACCCAACTAGGTAGACTGTTCCACTCATCAACTACCCTATTTCCAAACCAATACTTTCCTATGTCCTTTCTAAATCTAAACTTATCTAATTTAAATCTATTACTGCGGGTTCTCTCTTGGAGAGATATCCTCAAGACCTTACTAATATCCCCTTTATTAATACCTATCCTCCACTTATACACTTCGATCAGGTCTCCCCTCATTCTTCGTCTAACAACTGAATGTAACTTAAGAGTCTTCAATCTTTCTTCATAAGAAAGATTTCTAATGCTATGTATTAATTTAGTCATCCTACGCTGAATGTTTTCCAACGAATTTATGTCCATTCTGTAATATGGAGACCAGAATTGAGCTGCATAATCTAGGTGAGGCCTTACTAATGATGTATAAAGCTGCACTGTGACCTCTGGACTTCTGTTGCTTACACTTCTTGATATAAATCCCAATAATCTATTTGCCTTATTACGTACGCTTAGGCATTGCTGTCTTGGTTTAAGGTTGCTGCTTACCATAACCACCAAATCCTTTTCGCAATCTGTATGGCTAAGTTCTACATTATTTAACTTATAAGTGCTAGGGTTATGGACACTCCTGAGCTTCAGAACCTTGCATTTATCTATATTGAACTGCATCTGCCACTTTTCTGACCAAGAATAGAGTTTGTCTAAATCCTCCTGAAGTTCCCTAACATCTACGTTTGAATCAGTTATCCTACCTATCTTTGTGTCATCGGCGAATTTGCTCATATCACTAGTAATTCCTTCATCAAGATCATTGATATACAGTGGACCCTCAACCAGCGATTTTAATCCGTTCCTGAGAGCTCATCGTTAGTCAAAATAATCATTAGTCAAGTTAATTTTCCCCATAAGAAATAATGGAAATCAAATTAATCCATGCAAGACACCCAAAAGTATTGGAGAAAAAAATTTTTACCACATGAAATATTAATTTTAATACACACAAACTGAAGATTACATGCACAGTTACATGACACTTAACTTTACTGAAGATCTGGTGATGATTGATGGGATGGGAGGAGGGGAGAGCGTTATCTTCTTACTGTTTAGAAGGGGAATCCCCTTCCATTAGCACTTGAGGCAGCAAGTCTTTTTCTGGGGTTACTCCCTTGTTCTTTTAATCCACTAGGACCAGCTTGAGAGTCACTGGACTTCTGTCGCACAACATATCTCTCCATAGATACCTGTACCTCTCGTTCCTTTATGACTTTCCTAAAGTGGTTCACAACATTGCAGTGTACAGGTTGCCAACAGGGCTTGCGTAGCTGTGTCAGGGTGATTTTCATAAAAAAAGGTTTGCACTTCAAGCCACTTTGCACACATTTCCTTTATCTTAGAAGTAGGCAATTCTTCAATTTCTCTCTCCCCTCCCCCGAAGCAGTTTCCTAGGTCTGCCCTCTTGCTGTTCAAGATGATCTAGCAGCTCATCAGTGGTTAGTTCTTCACTGTCCTTCACCACCACCAACTTTCCGCATCCTCCCCACTAACCTCAACCCAAGGGAAACTTCCCCAATACCACAATGGATTCCTCAACTGGCATAGGATTCTCAGGGTTAGCCTGAAATCCTTCAAAATCCCTTTTGTCTATACATTCTGGCCACAGTTTTTTCCAAGCAGAGTTCAATGTCCTCTTAGTCACTTCCTCCCAAGCCTTACCTATAATGTGTACACAATTGAGGATGGTAAAATGATCTTTCCAAAACTCTCTTAGAGTCAGTTGAGTTTCAGAGGTCACTACAAAGCACCTTTCAAACTAGCTTTTGTGTACAGTTTCTTGAAGTTGGAAATAACCTGCTGGTCCATGGGCTGCAGGAGAGGAGTGGTATTAGGAGGCAAAAACTTCACCTTAATGAAGCTCATGTCCCTAGAAATTTCGCTCTACCAAACATCGTAGGATGACCAGGGGCATTGTCTAATCCCAGGAGGCACTTAAGGTCTAGTTTCTTTTGAATTAGGTAATTTTTCAAATCGGGGGCAAATGCATGGTGTAACCAGTCATAGAAAAACCCCCTAGTGCCCCAAAATGCCTTACTGTTTGCCCTCCACAGCACACACAAATTAGCCTTGAGGACATTGTTTTTTCTGAACACTCTGGGGGTTTCAGAGTGATACACCAATAAAGGCTTCACTTTGCAATCACCACAAGCATTGCACACATCAACAAAGTAAGCCTGTCTTTCATAGGCTTATGTCCTGGGATTGCTTTTCCCTCCTGAGTAATGTGGGTCTGCTTGGCATTTTCTTCCAAAACAGGCCTGTTTCGTCACAATTAAACACTTGTTCGGGTTTTTCAGTCCTTCACTGTCTATGTACTCCTTGAATTCCTGCACATATTTTTCAGCCACTTTGTGGTCCGAACTGGCAGCCTCACCATGCCTTATCACACTATGAATGCCACTACGCTTCTTAAATCTCTCAAACAACCTTTGCTGGCCTTAAATTCACTCACATAACTAGTTGCTGGCATTTTTTTAATTAAATCGTCATGCAACTTCCTAGCCTTTTTCACATATGATCGCTTGAGAGATGCTGTCTCCTGCTATCTGTTTCTCGTTTATCCACACCAATAATAGTCTCTCAACATCTTCGAGTACTTGCGATCTCAGTTTCGAAAACATAGTTGCACCTTTGGAAAGAACAGCTTCCTTGATTGCTATTTTCTTGCCCACAATAGTAGCGATGGTTGATTGGGGTTTATTATACAACCTGACCAGCTCAGAGATACGCATTCCACTTTCATATTTTTCAATGATCTCTTTCTTCATCTCCATAGTAATTTCTCACCCTTTTTGCTGTAGGGTTGGCACTAGAAGTTTTTCTTGGGGCCCATGGGGGACTTATTTTGCAGGTGCAGTCACTAAAAAGGCTGTGATAATATGAAATGTTCCAGTTGTATGTTTGGAAGCGACCGCGGTGGCTGGCTAGTTTGTAAACACTGGCACCCACGGGACAAGTGAGGCGCGCTCAGGCCAAAGTGGACACGTACGGTACGGACCGAATAAGCGGTGGTCGGGTTTTTAAGCGCTAGTCGAGGCAAATTTTTTGCGTTTAAATGAATCGCTAGTCAGATAAATCGTTAATCGATGCCATCGCTGGTCGAGGGTCCACTGTATATTATAAACAACAACGGGCCCAAGACTGATCCCTGTGGAACGCCACTTGTTACTGATCCCCACTCAGATTTAACCCCATTTATGGACACACTCTGCTTCCTGTCTGTGAGCCATGACTCGATCCACGAGAGCACCCTTCCCACAGTGCCATGAGCTGCTACTTTCTTCAACAGTCTTTGGTGCGGAACTCTATCAAATGCCTTACTAAAATCTAAGTAAATAATATCAAATTCTTTATCGTGGTCAACAGCCTCAAAAGCTTTACTGAAGAAAGTTAATAAATTAGTTAGACAAGACCAGCCTCTTGTGAATCCATGCTGAGTATCATTAATCAAGCTATGCTTATCGAGATGGCTTCTTAAAAATCTCAGCTATAATTGACTCTAGTAATTTGCCTACAATTGAGGTCAGGCTTATTGGGCGGAAATTTTTGAGGGTAATGACTTGTCCCCTCTTTTAAAAATAGGAATTACATTAGCCCTCTTTTCCCCATATCAGACACTACACCTGTTTGAAGGATAAATTAAAATATTAGTTAATGATTCACAGACTTCCATTTTGCATTCCTTAAGAACTCTTGAAAAAAAAACCATCAGGACCGGTGACTTACTTTGCTTCAGTCGGTCTATCTGCTTCTCACCTTTTCACTAGTGACTGGATGTTACATAATTTATCTTCTTCTGGCCCACTATAAAAATTAATTACTGGAATATTATTAGTGTCTTCCTGTGTAAAAACCGAGAGAAAATAATTATTTAAAATCGAGCACATTTCATTCTCTTTGTCAGTAAGATGCCCATAGTTATTTTTAAGGGGACCTATCTTATATCTGACTTTTGTTCTATATACCTGGAAAAAACTTTTTGGGTTAGTTTTAGAATCTCTAGGGAACTTTATTTTTATAGTCCCTTTTAGCTTTTCTTTATCCCCCTTTTTTTATCCCTCTTAATGTCAATATACTGATTCAAAGATGAACCCCCGCCTCTTTTGATACGCCTATTTAAAAACCTTTCTTATGCCGTTAGTAGATATTTAAACCTATTAAATTTATCCATTTTGGGTCATTTTTATTTGATCTAATTTCTTTATATGGGGATAAACGTTCTTTGAGCAGCATGTATAGTGTTCAGAAAATGTCATATTGATAGCTCTCTTCGTTACCCCAAATCAACAGATGATAAGTGTTCTCTAAGCCCATCGTAATCTGCTAAGCGAAAATCTGGGACTGTTACTGAGTTATCCTACTATCATACTTCCATTCAATGCTAAATGTAATTGATTTGTGGTCGCTAGCACCCAGTTCCTCTGAAACTTCTAAATTATTAACAAGGGGTTCATTGTTTTTCCAGAACTAAGTCAAGCAGGTTTTATCCCTTGTAGGTTCTGTCACAAACTGCTTCAAAAAACAATCCTGAATACTTCTAAGAAGTCGTATGATTCTAAATTCCCCGTCAAGAAATTCCAATCAATATGACTAAAGTTAAAGTCTCCTAGAATTACTACCTTATCGTGCCTTGTGGCCCTAACAATTTCCCCCCATAGTAGTCTCCCCTGGTCCCCATCTAAATTTGGGGGACGGTATATCACACCTAAAATTAATTTTTTCATGCCCCTCTGAAAATTCTAACCAAACAGACTCTGTATGTGTTACTTCAGACTTAATACCCGTTTTTTTTTGCACAGTTCAAGCGATCTCGGACATACAATGCCACCCCACCCCCCTTTCCGACACTTCTATCTACTTGGAACAATTTAAAACCCTGAATGTGACATTCCGCAGGCATGTCCCGACTTTTTGAATTAAACCCCGTCTCAGTAATGGCAAATACTCAATGTTACCTGCACTAGCACTAGTCTCAACTCGTCCATTTTTATTCCTAGCACTGCGACTATTTGTGTAATAAATATTTTAAAAACCCTCCTCTCTCTTTTACCCTTCCTGCTCCTTTCTGTTATTCCACTAAACCTATTACTGTCCTTGTCAATTAGTTCCACTGGCTTTCCAATATCCGCCTCATTTTGCCTATTACTAGTTCTCCTAGTACTCATATTACTACCTGCGACCTCACAATTTTTATCCAACCTAAAATTTTAAATTACCCCAAAGTTTTAGCTTCGATCACCCTACTAGGCAGACTGTTCCACTCATCAACTACCCCTATTACCAATAAGAACATAAGAATGGAAACATAAACACATATGCAGTTTAATGTGATCCTTTATTGACAACGTTTCACCCACACAGTGTGCTTTTTCAAGTCACAAACAGATCTACCTGTCGTGGAAGGGGACTGGAGCAATTTATAGTCAGGCTCAGAATGTTGAGGTCAGGTGGAGAATGCTGCATCTGATGATCCACTGGGTTGGGTTATAGAGTCTTGGGTAGCTTGGCGGGAGTATTCGACAAGTTGTGAGTGGCGATGTGGGAGAGCGATGTGGGATAGCGATGAAGAAGTTTCTTGGCAAGTGGTTCAGCTATGTTTTAGAAGCCATTGTTCTGGTTTTTAAAAATTTTTGGTTATAGAGATAAACGATGATTCCAGGATTTTTCGGTATTGAGTGTTGTCTTCTGTGGCGATAAGTCTTGAGTTTCTGTAGTTAATTAATGGTTGTGTGAATTGCGATGTTGTACACAGGCATTCCTTGTATCGTCAGTCCTGCTTGCGTATTGGTGTTCTGAAATACGTGTTTGGAGGTCTCTTGATGTTTCGCCCACGTATAATTTGTTGCAGTCATTACAAGGGATTATGTATACCTTTGCAGAGGATGGAAGCTTGTCCTGTCTACTACTGGTGATGTCCTTGATGGTCGTGGTTGTGGAGGTAGATACTTGGAATGGGTGTATTGGAAAAGATGTTGGAAACATGTTTGGCAATGGAGTTGGTGGGGAGGACTATGTATCTCTTCTCGGCAGTGTCTTCTCTGGGTGTGTTGAAGATGTTTAATGCCCGCCGTCTGCAGTCTCTGATGAAGTGACGAGGATAGTGGAGTTTTGAAAAAACTTGTTCAATTATAGTGCATTCTTCCTCAAGGAACTCATTGCTGCAGATTCTGAGTGCGCGCAGGAAGAAGCCTATAATTACACCACACGCACTCAGAATCTGCAGCAATGAGTTCCTTGAGGAAGAATGCACTATAATTGATCAAGTATTACATACAGCCTTTATATACCCTCTGTGTCCATGTATTGTTTGTAATGGCTTGATAAAGCTCCTGGAGAGCGAAACGTTGCCACAATAAAATGTCACATTAGTTGCACTTGTGTCCTTTTACTTTACGGATCATCAGATGCAGCATTCTCCACCTGACCTCAACATTCTGAACCTGACTATAAATGCTCCAGTACCTTCCACCCCAAGTAGATCTGTTTGTGACTTGAAAAAGCCCACTGTGTGGGTGAAACGTTGTCAATAAAGGATCACATTAAACTGCATATGTGTTTATGTTTCCATATTGTCGGTATTTTATACCATTTATTTTCAAGAACATAAGAATGTAGGAACACTGCAGAAGGCCTACTGGCCCATGTGAGGCAGGTCCTTATCAAAACGTCATCTACCTAAAGCTACTCAAGAAATAACTCCCGTACCCAGTGACACCATTCAAACCCAGCCCTTCCCACTCATAAGAACATAAGAAAGGAGGAATGCTGCAGCAGGCCTGTTGGCCCATACTTGGCAGGTCCTTTACAATCCATCCCACTAACAAGACTTTTGCCCAACACAATTCTCAATGCTACCCAAGAAATAAGCTCTGATAACTCTATCCACTCATTTGCAAGTCCCACTCAGATCCAACCCCTCTCACTCATATATTTATCCAACCTAAATTTGAAACTACCCATAGTCCAGGCTTCAATAACCCAACTACGTAGACTGTTCCACTCATCAACTACCCTATTTCCAAACCAATACTTTCCTCAGTCCATATATTTGTCCAGTCTCTTCTTAAAGCTACCCAAGGTCCTAGCCTTTATCACCCCACTTGGAAGACTGTTCCACGCATCTACAACTCTGTTAGAAAATCAGTACTTACCTATGTCCTTTCTAAATCTAAATTTATCCAACTTAAATCCATTATTTCTGGTTCTTACCTGGTTCGACACACTCAATACTTTATTAATATCTCCCTTGTTTATGCCCGTCATCCACTTATACACTTCAATGATATCTCCTTTCATTCTACGCCTCTCCAGAGAGGGGAGATTTAAGGCTTTAAGTCTATCTTCATACGGGAGGTTCCTTACACAGTAAATCATTTTAGTCATTCTTCTCTGTATGTTCTCTAATGAGTCTATATCCATCCTGTAGTAAGGGGACCAAAACTGAGCAGCATAATCTAAATGAGGCCTCACTAGTGATGTATAGAGCTGCGTATAGAGTGAATTGTACGGCCTATCTTTGTATCATCAGCAAACTTACTCACGTCACTCGTAATCTTTTCATCAAGGTCACTAATGTAAATTATGAACAAGAGAGGGCCCAAAACTGATCCCTGTGGAATGCCACCAGTGACTAATCCCCACTCAGATTTCACTCCATTAATGGTAACTCTCTGCTTTCTATTGGTAAGCCATGCCTCTATCCATGCTAGAACTTTGCCTCCTATACCATGAGCTGCCACCTTTTTCAAGAGTCTCCTGTGAGGTACTCTATCGAAGGCTTTACTAAAATCCAAATAAACAATATCATATTCCTTGTCACTGTCAACTGCCTCAAATGTTCTATTGAAGAACGTCAGCAAGTTTGTCAGGCAGGAATGACCTCTCGTGAATCCATGCTGAGATTCATTTATCAAGTTATGCTCTTCAAGGTGACTTCTAATAATGTCAGCTATAATTGATTCTAATAACTTGCCCACTATAGATGTCAGGCTTATTGGACGGTAAATTGAAGGAACGGACTTATCCTCTGATTTGAATACAGGAACCATATTAGCTATCTTCTACAACTCTGGCACAACACCAGTAAGGATGGATGCATTAAACACACTCATTAATGGCTGACTAAGCTCCATCTTGCATTCCTTAACCCTTTGACTGTTGCGGCCGTATATATACGTCTTACGAGGTACCGTGTTTGACGTATATACAGGAAGGCCCCGCTTTACGGCGTTTCACTTTACGGCATTCCGCTAATACGGTCATTTCAAATTATGACCAAAACTCGCTATACGGCTCCCCCCACCTGACTTTCTAATACGGTCACCTCGCCCCACCTTGTTTGTTTACATTCTTCGTGAGCTCAGTAAGCACTAAGTCTCTCCATTTTGTCTGGAAACTCCAAAATTTCAAATGTATTTAAAAGTTATTTCATATTTTATATATACTTTGATAATTATACTTATGTATACCTGTACTTAAATAAACTTACATACTGTGCTGGCATGCAGGTACACATTAAAATTGGTAAGTGTCTTATGTCTCCAGACGTCATATTAGTAATGATAATAATAATCATCGTCTCATTTAAATGTCGTATATTACGTTAAATACACATTTTCATTAATCCATCTATGATATTTTTTCAAAATTATATAATAAACATGATACATAACATAAAAAGATGATAAATACACCCCACAATAGAATAAATAAACATAAATATGAGATGTGGTAGCAGACGACTTGCACAAGTGACGCCATATTAGAAATGCTAATAATAATAATAATAATCACCGAGTCTTATTAAATGTTGTATATTACATTAATATACACATTTTCATTAATCCATCCATGATATTTTTTCAAAATTATATAATAAACACGATACATAACATAAAAAGATGATAAATACACCCTACAATATAATAAATAAACATAAATATGAGATGTGGTAGCCAGATAACTTGTACAAGTGATGCCAAGAATAACATTTTCTCTTAATCTAACATAAGAGAAAATGTGTTACTGGGGGTAACTGTTAGAAAATTTTCCTTTCGTATGTATGTAAGTTTATTCAGGTATACACAAATACAGTTACATAGATTATCATACATAACAAACATATGTGTAGAGAACCTAGGATAACCCAAAAAAGTCAGACAGAGTGACTTATTTCCATTGCCTCACTCAGAGCATCATTTCTTCTTAAAATGATTTCATGAGAATGGGAGTGTTTTTTTTATTTTTTCTACCATATAATGTAGAGACAACCTGTACAAATGTAATTTTACACAAACCGACGTGTACATTTGTTTGTTTACAAAACTTACCTTCGTGGTTTGTTTAATAACTCTGCGCCTGCCCCTCTTCTCATCTTTCTTTCTCTCTCTCTTTTTCGTTTTTATTCATTTATTATCCTGCCCCTACATTAGATACAAATATTTTAAGGAAAGTAATGAGGGGAACTGTTATACATTTTATCGCTTGGGATGCTTAAATATCTGGAATTTGGGGGTTGGGGGTTGGGCCCCTGGTTGGTCCCTGGCTGACCCATACATACCACACTTGATTTCTTCAAAAATTTACTACTATTCACCTAGATTAAGACTAAAAATTTTTTTAAGGTAAGTAAGGAGGACTTGTGTGTATTGTCTTTTTTTTTTTTTTGATGCTGGTTCTATTGTAATTTTATATATTTTAGTGAAAAACTTGTTATCTAGTTTTTTAAAAATTTTTTTTTTCCCCCCCCCCCCCCCCCCCCCCCCAAAACCCCTATAAGTGGGGGTTTCCGTATATCTAAATTCTAGCGGTTCAAATCAAGGAGGAAAAAAAGCTGGTAGGCCTACGTGAGAGAAAGGGTCTGTGTGGTCTTGTGCACCCCAAAAAAAAAAAATCCCGGAGCCGCAGGCTAATGAGGAAAAAAAAAAAAAAAAAAAAAAAAAAAAAAAAAAAAAAAAAATTTTTAAAAAAAAAAAAAAAAAAAAAATTTTTTAAAAATTTAAAATAAAAACATATTAAGAAAAAGAGATGGATTTTGATGAAAAAAATTTTTTTATTAAAAAAGAAAACCCGGGAAAAGGAGCTCAAAGTAAAGGGAAAAAGTTTGATTTTTGCCCAAGTTCAAAAATAAACAAAAGATGCCCTTTTCCATTTAAAGTCCCCAAAACCTTTAAAATGCAGTCTTTAATGGGTTTATGTATTTATACAAATTTTTACAGTATTGCAGTAGTCTGCTAAAAGTTATCTTCTATTTTTTGTTTGAAAAAAAAATTCAAAAAAGAAAGCAAGGTAATATGAGGGGCCTGAAGACATGATTGTAAAAAAAAGAAGATGTTATTTTAGGCCAGAAATGTCTGCATGTTCTTTGGACCTTATTTTGAAATTGTCATATTTTTTTAAATTTTTGTGAAATTGGCCCAAAATTTCAAATTTCGAACCGTTATTGGGTAGTTAAATTGGTAAAAGGGCATTTTCTTCTACTAACCCATGAAAAAATGATTCTAAAGAAATAGCCATGGTTTGGTGATGGAACAATAGAATTGCCGAAAATAGGCCAAAAAGGCGAAATCGCGATTTGTAAATATCGCCAAGGTCGCTAACTTTGCGAGATTGTAATTCCGTCAGTTTTCCAGCAAATTTCGTGTTTTTGGTGCCATTACAATTGGGAAAAGATTCTCTATCATTTCATAAGGATTTTTTTTTTTTTTCTGAAAATTTGCGACACCAGGAGACACCTCAGGATTGGGGGTTGCGACAGTCAAGGGGTTAAGTACCCTGGAAAACAACTCATCGGGTCCCGGGGACTTATTTTGCTTCAGTTTGTCTATCTGATTAATAACCATGTCCCTCGTGACAGTAATATTAGTTAATTTAAATTCATCATTAACTAAATTGTTAATTACTGGAATCTCATTTACATCTTCCTGTGTAAAAACTGACAAAAATAGTCATTAAATAAGGAACACATTTCCATTTCGTTATCCGTCAGCTGTCCATTCCCAGTTTTCAGAGCTCCCACTTTTTCCTTCACCTTCGTCCTATACACTTGAAAGAACCCCTTTGGATTAGTCTTTGATTCACTAGCAACTCTAATTTCATAGTCACGTTTAGCCTTTCTAATCCCCTTTTTTACTTCTCTTTTAAGCTGAACATACTGGTCAGTAAGGTCAACCTCTCCTCTTCTGATGCGCCTATAAATTCCCCTTTTCTCCCCTAATAGATGCTTTAACCTACTGTTAACCCATTTTGGATCGTTATTATTAGACCTAATATCTCTCTGGGGAATGTATATACTCTGGGCATGATGTATATTATTAAGAAAAAAATCATAAAAGCAGATCCCTTCATAATCATAAGTATGATCATCGCCAATAAAATCATTAGCTAGATAACCCCAATCAAGATTAGACAGATGTTCCCTAAGTCCATTATAATCGGCAGAATGGAAATCAGGGATTTTTACTATATTATCATTATTCTTGCATTCCCAGTTAATGCTAAAAGTGATGGATTTGTGATCACTTGCGCCAAGCTCTTCGGTGATCTCTAGATTATTCACGAGTGTTTCCTTATTTGACAAGACTAGGTCTAGCAAATTATCACCCCTGGTAGGCTCTGTCACGCTCTGCTTCAGAAAACAGTCCTGAACTGTTTCCATAAAGTGACTGGACTCTAGATTACCTGTTAAAGAATTCCAGTCAATTTGACTAAAGTTAAAGTCCGCTACTATGACTATGTTATTGTGTCTAGAAGCCCTAACAATTTCGTCCCAAAGAAATCTCCCTCTATCGTGATCCAAGCCTGGAGGTCGGTATATTACACCTAGAATTAGTTTTTCTTGACCCTCTACAAACTCTACCCAAACAGATTCTGTTACTGCTCCATCTATTTTTATACCTGTTTTTATGCAACAATTAACATTTTCTCGAACATATAATGCAACTCCTCCCCGCTTCCCATTACATCTATCCACATTAAACAACTTAAATCCCTGAATATTACACTCAGCAGTCTATCCCGACTCTTTAAATCATACCACGTTTCAGTTAATGCAATGATATCAAAGTTCCCAGCACATGCTACCATTTTATTAGTGCCCTAGAGTCCTTATGGAGGGGGATTCCCCTTCCAGGTCTATAGAACAAAAGTTAGAAATAAGATAGGTCCCCTTAAAAATAACTATGGGCATCTTACTGACAAAGAGAATGAAATGTGCTCGATTTTAAATAATTATATTCTCTCGGTTTTTACACAGGAAGACACTAACAATATTCCAGTAATTAATTTTTATAGTGGGCTAGAAGAAGATAAATTATGTAACATCACAGTCACTAGTGAAATGGTTGTGAAGCAGATAGACAGACTGAAGCAAAATAAGTCGCCGGGTTCTGATGAGGTTTTTTCAAGGGTTCTTAAGGAATGCAAAATGGAACTCTGTGAACCATTAACTAATATTTTTAATTTATCTCTTCAAACAGGTGTGTTCTTATGTTCTTATGTGTGTTATGTGGAAGATGGCTAATGTAATTCCTATTTTTAAAACAGGGGACAAGTCGTTACCGTCAAATTACCACCCAATAAGCCTGACCTCAATTGTAGGCAAATTACTAGAGTCAATTATAGCCGAGATTATAAGAAGCCATCTCGATAAGCATAGCTTGATTAATGATATTCAGCATGGATTCACAAGAGGCCGGTCTTGTATAACTAATTTATTAACTTTCTTCAGTAAAGCTTTTGAGGCTGTTGACCACGATAAAGAATTTGATATTATTTACTTAGATTTTAGTCTTGGGCCCTTTGTGGGATCAGTCTTGGGCCCGTTGTTGTTTATAATATATATCAATGACCTTGATGAGGGAATTACTAGTGATATGAGCAAATTCGCCTATGACACAAAGATAGTAGGATAATTGATTCAAACGTAGATGTTAGGGAACTTCATTAGGATTTAAACAAACTATATTCTTGGTCAGAAAAGTGGCAGATGCAGTTCAATGTAGATAAATGCAAGGTTCTGAAGCTTGGGAGTGTCCATAACCCTAGCACTTATAAGTTAAATGATGTAGAACTTAGCCATACAGATTGCGAAAAGAACTTGGGGGTTATGGTGAGCAGCAACCTTAAACCAAGACAGCAATGTTTGTAGATGATTGGTTCAGAGAACTGACATGTTGATAAATTAGACACATGTGCAACTCTTGGGTATCTTTATTGAGGAAACGTTTCGCCACACAGTGGCTTCATCAGTCCATACGTAGGAGAAACTTGAAGAACAGGAGGAGAATGAGGTAATCAGTCCCTAAACCTTGAGTCGATATGTTCAGTCCATCAATCTTGAATTAGAATACGCATATGAGCGGAGAAGCAGCTTATAAACCGTATGGCAGGAGAGGTGCAGCAGTCATAGCTGGTGTCACTGCAACTTCTTGGGATCTTAATACTTAGGAATTCTTCGCTTGCCTAATTCTTGGGCACGACCTACTTCCACATTGAACAAATGTGACACCACCTATGACTGCTGCATCTCTCCTGCCATACGGTTTATAAGCTGCTTCTCCGCTCATATGCCGTATTCTATTCAAGATTGATGGACTGAACACATCGACTCAAGGTTGAGGGACTGATTACCTCATTCTCCTGTTCTTCAAGTTTCTCCTACGTATGAACTGATGAAGCCACTGTGTGGCGAAACGTTTCCTCAATAAAGATACCCAAGAGTTGCAAATGCGTCTAATTTATCATCGAGACAGCAATGCTTAAGCGTACGTAATAAGGCAAATTGATTACTGGGATTTATATCAAGAAGTGTAAGCAACAGAAGTCCAGAGGTCATACTGCAGCTTTATACATCAATAGTAAGGCCTCACCTAGATTATGCAGCTCAATTCTGGTCTCCATATTACAGAATGGACATAAATTCGTTAGAAAACATTCAGCGTAGGATGACTAAATTAATACATAGCATTAGAAATCTTCCTTATGAAGAAAGATTGAAGACTCTTAAGTTACATTCACTTGTTAGACGAAGAATGAGGGGAGACCTGATCGAAGTGTATAAGTGTATAGTTAGTGGTATGCGTTTTGGCAGGAAAACAGTGAAGTCCCAGTGTAGTAATATTATTATGAGTTCTAGGGGAACTAGTAATAAACAGAACGAGGTAGATATTGAAAAGCCAGTGACACTGGGTGATAAGGACAGTAATTGGTTTAGTAGAAAAACAGAAATGAGCAGGAAGGGTAAAGAGAAAGGAGAGTTTTTCAATGTTTATTATGCTAATAGCCGTAGTGCTAGGAATAAGATGGACGAGTTGAGATTAGTTGCTAGTGCAGGTAACATTGATGTATTTGCCTTAACTGAGACGTGGTTTAATTCAAAAAGTCGCGACATGCCTGCGGAATGTCTCATTCAGGGTTTTAAATTGTTCCAAGTAGATAGAAGTATCAGGAAGTGGGGTGGGGTGGCATTGTATGTCCGAGATCGCTTGAACTGTTGCATAAAAACGGGTATTAAGTCTGAAGTAACACATACAGAGTCTGTTTGGATAGAATTTTCAGAGGGGCATGAAAAAGTGATTTTAGGAGTGATATACCGTCCCCCAAACTTAGATAGAGACCAAGGGAGACTACTATGGGAGGAAATTGTTAAGGCCACAAGGCACGATAATGTAGTAATTCTAGGAGACTTTAACTTTAGTCATATTGATTGGAATTTCTTGACTGGGAATTTAGAATCATACGACTTCTTAGAAGTAGTTCAGGATTGTTTTTTGAAGCAGTTTGTGACAGAACCTAAAACGGGAAATAACCTGCTTGACTTAGTTCTGGCAAACAATGAATCCCTTGTTAATAATTTAGAAATCTCAGAGGAATTGGGTGCTAGCGACCACAAATCAATTACATTTAGCATTAAATGGAAGTACGATAGTAGCGATAACTCAGTAACAGTCCCAGATTTTCGCTTAGCAGATTACGATGGGCTTAGAGAACACTTATCATCTGTTGACTGGGGTAACGAAGAGAGCTATCAATATGACAGTTTTCTGAACACTATACATGCTGCTCAAAGAACATTTATCCCATATAAAGAAATTAGATCAAATAGAAATGACCCAAAATGGATGAATAATAGGCTGAAATATCTACTAGGGCATAAGAAAGTAATTTATAGGCGTATCAGAAGAGGTGAGGATCATCTTATGAATCAGTATATTGACATTAAGAGGGACATTAAAAAGGGGATAAGAAAAGCTAAAAGGGACTATGAAATTAAAGTTGCTAGGGATTCTAAAACTAACCCAAAAAGTTTTTCCAGGTCTATAGAACAAAAGTCAGAGATAAGATAGGTCCCCTTAAAAATAACTATGGGCATCTTACTGACAAAGAGAATGAAATGTGCTCGATTTTAAATAATTATTTTCTCTCGGTTTTTACACAGGAAGACACTAACAATATTCCGGTAATTAATTTTTATAGTGGGCTAGAAGAAGATAAATTATGTAACATCACAGTCACTAGTGAAATGGTTGTGAAGCAGATAGACAGACTGAAGCAAAATAAGTCGCCAGGTCCTGATGAGGTTTTTTCAAGTATTCTTAAGGAATGCAAAATGGAACTCTGTGAAACCATTAACTAATATTTTTAATTTATCTCTTAAAAACAGGTGTAGTGTCTAATATGTGGAAGATGGCTAATGTAATTCCTATTTTTAAAACAGGGGACAAGTCGTTACCGTCAAATTACTGCCCAATGAGCCTGACCTCAATTGTAGGCAAATTACTAGAGTCAATTATAGCTGAGATTATAAGAAGCCATCTCGATAAGCATAGCTTGATTAATGATACTCAGCATGGATTCACAAGAGGCCGGTCTTGTCTAACTAATTTATTAACTTTCTTCAGTAAAGCTTTTGAGGCTGTTGACCATGATAAAGAGTTTGATATTATTTACTTAGATTTTAGTAAGGCTTTTGATTGAGTTCCGCACCAAAGACTGTTAAAGAAAGTGGCAGCTCATGGCAATGGGGGAAAAGTGCTCTCATGGATCGAGTCATGGCTCACAGATAGGAAGCAGAGAGTGTCCATAAATGGGGTTAAATCCGAGTGGGGATCTGTAACAAGTGGCGTTCCACAGGGATCAGTCTTAGACCCGTTGTTGTTTATAATATATATCAATAACCTTGATGAGGGAATTACTAGTGATATGAGCAAATTCGCCGATGACACAAAGATAGGTAGGATAATTGATTCAAACGTAGATGTTAGGGAACTTCAGGAGGATTTAAACAAACTATATTCTTGGTCAGAAAAGTGGCAGATGCAGTTCAATGTAGATAAATGCAAGGTTCTGAAGCTCGGGAGTGTCCATAACCCTAGCACTTACAAGTTAAATGGTGGCCCGGTGGCCTGGTGGCTAAAGCTCCCGCTTCACACACGGAGGGCCCGGGTTCGATTCCCGGCGGGTGGAAACATTTCGACACGTTTCCTTACACCTGTTGTCCTGTTCACCTAGCAGCAAATATGTACCTGGGTGTTAGTCGACTGGTGTGGGTCGCATCCTGGGGGACAAGATTAAGGACCCCAATGGAAATAAGTTAGACAGTCCTCGATGACGCACTGACTTTCTTGGGTTATCCTGGGTGGCTAACCCTCCGGGGTTAAAAATCCGAACGAAATCTTATCTTATCTTGTAGAACTTAGCCATGCAGATTGCAAAAAGGACTTGGGGGTTATGGTGAGCAGCAACCTTAACAAGACAGCAGTGCCTAAGCGTACGTAATAAGGCAAATAGATTACCGGGATTTATATCAAGAAGTGTAAGCAACAGAAGTTCAGAGGTCATACTGCAGCTTTATACATCATTAGTAAGGCCTCACCTAGATTATGCAGCTCAAATCTGGTCTCCATATTACAGAATGGACATAAATTCGTCAGAAAACATTCAATAAAGTTGGTATAATTACCGACAATATGTAAAGTAAAAGGACACAAGTGCAACTAATGTGACATTTATTGTGGCAACGTTTCGCTCTCCAGGAGCTTTATCAAGCCATTACAAACAATACATGGACACAGAGGGTATATAAAGGCTCAGAGTGAGGTGTAATACTAGTGAGGTACCATTTCGATGTTCACTAGTGGTGGTAGTAGTAGTGACAAAAGTTGTAGTTGTAATACAATATCCTTTTACTCATGTACGAATTAATTGCTCTACCATATTGTATTACTTTTGTCACTACCACTACTACTACCACTAGTGAACATCGAAATGGTACCTCACTAGTATTGCACCTCACTCTGATCCTATATATACCCTCTGTGTCCATGTATTGTTTGTAATGGCTTGATAAAGCTCCTGGAGAGCGAAACGTTGCCACAATAAAATGTCACATTAGTTGCACTTGTGTCCTTTTACTTTACAGAAAACATTCAGCGTAGGATGACTAAATTAATACATAGCATTAGAAATCTTCCTTATGAAGAAAGATTGAAGACTCTTAAGTTACATTCACTTGTTAGACGAAGAATGAGGGGAGACCTGATCGAAGTGTATAAGTGGAAGATAGGTATTAATAAAGGGGATATTAATAAGGTCTTGAGGATATCTCTCCAAGAGAGAACCCGCAGTAATGGATTTAAATTAGATAAGTTTAGATTTAGAAAGGACACAGGAAAGTATTGGTTTGGAAATAGGGTAGTTGATGAGTGGAACAGTCTACATAGTTGGGTTATTGAGGCTAGGACTTTGGGTAGTTTCATATTTAGGTTGGATAAGTACATGAGTGGGAGGGGTTGGATTTGAGTGGGACTTTCACATCAGAGCTTATTTCTTGGGTAGCATTGAAAATTGGGTTGGACAAATGTTTTGTTAGTGGGATGAATTGCAAAGGACCTGCCTAGTATGGGCCAACAGGCCTGCTGCAGTGTTCCTCCTTTCTTATGTTCTTATGTTCTCTTCCCTCTCTCCTCCTCCCTGTCTTCCATTCATCAACAACAGCCTTCAATGAAGAACATAAGAACAAAAGAAAGGAGGATCACTGCAGCAGGTCTGTTGGCCCATGCTCGGCAGGTCCTTTACAATTCATCCCACTAACGAAACATTTTCCCAACCCAATCCTCAATGCTACCCAAGAAATAAGCTCTGATAACTCTATCCACTCATTTGCAAGTCCCACTCAAATCCAACCTCTCTCACTCAATGGTGACGTGTACTTAGCAGTGGTGACGTGTACTTAGCTCAGTGGTGATGTGTACTTAGCTCAGTGGTGACGTGTACTTAGCTCAGTGGTGACGTTTACTTAGCTCAGTGGTGACGTGTACTTAGCTCTGTGAAGACCTGTTTGCACGCTATCTACGAATTGAAGCAAGATGCCCTCCATCGAGCAACTTTATCAACAGCTTAAGGAAGAATTGAGGATGGCGAAGATGGAGATTCGGCGACTGACCGAGGAAAACAAGAAGATTCGTGGTAGTCCTCCTGTTTTGAGTCCTCAGGTCAAGAAAGGAAACTGGTCAGTGGCTAGACAGCAGGGAACGAAGTTGATGATCAATAAGACGAATGGAAAGGTAGAAACGATGAAGAACATAAGAAAGGAGGAACACTGCAGCAGGCCTGTTGGCCCATACTAGGCAGGTCCTTTACAATTCATCCCACTAACAAACATTTGACCAACCCAATTTTCAATGCCACCATAGAAACAAGCTCTGATGTGCAAGTCCCACTCAAATCCAACCCCTCCCACTCATGTACTTATCCAACCTAAATTTGAAACTACCCAAAGTCCTAGCCTCAATAACCCAACTAGGTAGACTGTTCCACTCATCAACTACCCTATTTCCAAACCAATACTTTCCTATGTCCTTTCTAAATCTAAACTTATCTAATTTAAATCCATTACTGCGGGTTCTCTCTTGGAGAGATATCCTCAAGACCTTGTTAATATCCCCTTTATTAATACCTATCTTCCACTTATACACTTCGATCAGGTCTCCCCTCATTCTTCGTCTAACAAGTGAATGTAACTTAAGAGTCTTCAATCTTTCTTCATAAGGAAGATTTCTAATGCTATGTATTAATTTAGTCATCCTACGCTGAATGTTTTCTAACAAATTTATGTCCATTCTGTAATATGGAGACCAGAATTGAGCTGCATAATCTAGGTGAGGCCTTACTAATGATGTATAAAGCTGCAGTATGACCTCTGGACTTCTGTTGCTTACACTTCTTGATATAAATCCCAGTAATCTATTTGCCTTATTACGTACGCTTAGGCATTGCTGTCTTGGTTTAAGGTTGCTGCTTACCATAACCCCGAGTCCTTTTTCGCAATCTGTATGGCTAAGTTCTACATCATTTAACTTATAATGCTAGGGTTATGGACACTCCCGAGCTTCAGAACCTTGCATTTATCTACATTGAACTGCATCTGCCACTTTTCTGACCAAGAGTAGAGTTTGTCTAAATCCTCCTGAAGTTCCCTAACATCTACGTTTGAATCAATTATCCTACCTATCTTCGTGTCATCGGCGAATTTGCTCATATCACTAGTAATTCCTTCATTAAGATCATTGATATATATTATAAACAACAACGGGCCCAAGACTGATCCCTGTGGAACGCCACTTGTTACTGATCCCCACTCGGATTTAACCCCATTTATGGACACTCTCTGCTTCCTGTCTAAAACACTCTCTGCTTCCTGTCTACACTCTCTGCTTCCTGTCTAGAAAGAGATTGCCGTGGAAACTGTTGTGGAAACATCTAATACATTCTCAGTGCTACCCGACGAATGTGAGTCGACTACTGGGAATGTCAAGACGAACAACACCAAGTAAGGTAAGAATATTGTTGTTGAACATTAAAATGGTATAAAATACCGACAGGTTGTTAGGTAAGACACATGCAACAGTTAGGTATCTTTATTTCGAAACGTTTCGCCTACACAGTAGGCTTCTTCAGTCGAGTACAGAAAAGTTGATAGAAGCAGAAGAGACTTGAAGACGATGTAATCAGTCCATCACCCTTAAAGTTTTGAGGTGCTCTGTCCCTCAGTCTGGAGAAAAGCATTGTTCCAAAGTCTGAAACAATATGGAGTTGAAGTGACAGGATGGAGCCTTATATAGCGCCAGGAGGTGAGATGTAGGTCACTAGTAGAACGCAGATGTTGGGAGGCCAGGTCCCTCTCAAATCTAGCCGTTATCACTAGTAGAGGTTGTCGAAGATGATTTCAGGTCTGTACCAAGATACCCTTGTGTTGCAGTGTCTGACAGGTTGAACATTAAAATGGTATAAAATACCGACAGGTTGTTAGGTAGGACACATATGCAACAGTTAGGTATCTTTATTTCAAAACGTTTCGCCTACACAGTAGGCTTCTTCTATCAACTTTTCTGTACTCGACTGAAGAAGCCTACTGTGTAGGCGAAACGTTTGAAAAAAGATACCTAACGTTGCATATGTGTTTACCAAACAACCTGCGTATTTTATACCTTTTTTAATGTTAAACCTGTAGACACTGCAACACAGGGTATTTGGACAGACCTGAAATCATCTTCGACAACCTTTTACTAGTGAAAATGGCAAAGATTTGAGAGGGACCGGGCCTCCCAACATCTGCGTTTCAAAGTGACCTACTTCACCCCCTGGCGCTATATAAGGCTCCATCTGTCACTTTTAAACTCCATATTGTTTCAGACTTGGAACAATGCTCTTCTCCAATGGGGGACGAAACCTAAAAACTTTAAGGGTGGGGTGATTACATCGTTTTCAAGTCTCTTCGTTCTATAAAAACTTTTCTGTATCACTGAAAAACCCTACTGTGGGCAAACTTTTTCGAAAAAAAGAACCTAACTGTTGCATATGTGTTTACCTAACAATTTTTTTGTTGTTGGGGATACCCAAGTTAGGTATATGGATGGGCGTTCTGCTTGAAGGACAGGGGAGGGACAGAGGGTTTGTTTACGGGGGGGGGGGATGGGGATATTGTTAACTGTCTGGATGGACATAAAGGGGGTTTAAAGGGAGAAATCCTATTATTGTCTCGTGCGGGAGGAAACGATTTTGGCAGATGTAGGAATGAAGACCTGATTAGCAGGTTTAGGTCAGCAATGAAAAAATTAGGATGAAGGGGGGGAACCCGTATATGTGATATTTTGCCAAGGAGAGGAGTTTTGGAAATGAAGGGGTTGTCCAGGGCAATTGGTGTCTTTTGTGTCTCGACAAATACTGAAGGGAAAATGCAGTAACATTATTGACAACGGGCCCCTTTCTTGGCAGATATGACTTATGCCCGGGAGGGGTTCCCTTTCTAGGTTGGGGTGGGAGCACTGGCAACTGCAGTGGGGGAGCGTTGGACTTTAACCCCGGAAAAGTTTTGTTTATCGGGTTTTTTCAGGAAAACAGTGAAGTCCCCGTGTAGTATTTTATGGTTCTATGGGGAAATAATAATGAGGCAGAAAGAGGTAGAATTGAAAAGCAGTGACACTGGGTGATAAAGGACAGTAAAAGGTTTAGTAAAAAAAACAGAAATGGCAGGAAGGGTAAAGAGAAAGGAGAGTCTTTCAATGTTTATTATGTAATAGCCATAGTGCTAGGAAAAAAGTGGACGGTTGAGATTAGTTTAGTGCAGGAAAATTGAGTATTTGCCTTAACTGGAGTGGTTTAATTCAAAAAGTTCGACATGCCCGCGGAAAGCTACATCAGGGTTTTAAATTGTTTTCCAAGTAGATAGAAGTATCGGGGAAGGGGGGTTGGGTGGCTTTTATTCCGAGATCGTTGAGCTGTTTGCTAAAAAAAAGGGGATTAATTTTTAAGTAAAAATACAGAGTCTGTTTGGATAGAATTTTCAGAGGGCAAAAAAAATGATTTTAAGAGTGAATACCCTTCCCCAAAAATTTGATAGGGGGCCAAGGGAGACACTTTGGGGGAAATTTTAAGGCCCCAAAAGGGCCCAAATGTGTAAATTTAGGAGACTTTAACTTTTAGTCTATTGATTGGGGAAATTTTTTGTTGGGAATTTAGAATATACGATTCTTAGAAGTGTTTAGGAATTTTTTGAAGCAGTTGTGACAAACTTACAAGGGGGAAAAAACCCGCCGGGGCTTATTCTGGCAAAAATGAATCCCCCTTTTTAATTTAATTTAGAAATTTTGGGAAAAATGGGTGCTACGACCACAAATCAATTACATTTTTGCATTGAATGGAATACATATAGCGATAACTCAGTAACAGTCCCCCGATTTTTTCTTAGCAGATGACGATTGGCTTAGAGAACACTTATCATCTGTTGACTGGGGTAACGAAGAGAGCTATCAATATGACAGTTTTCTGAACACTACACATTCTGCTCAAAGAACGTTTATCCCGTATAAAGAAATTAGATCAAATAGAAATGACCCAAAATGGATGAATAATAGGCTGAAATATCTACTAGGGCATAAGAAAGGAATTTATAGGCATATCAAAAGAGGTGAGGGTCATCTTATGAATCAGTATATTGATATTAAGAGGGACATTAAAAAGGGGATAAGAAAAGCTAAAATTTTATTATTTTATTTTATTATCACACTGGCCGATTCCCACCAAGGCAGGGTGGCCCGAAAAAGAAAAACTTTCACCATCATTCACTCCATCACTGTCTTGCCAGAAGGGTGCTTTACACTACAGTTTTTAAACTGCAACATTACCACCCCTCCTTCAGAGTGCAGGCACTGTACTTCCCATCTCCAGGACTCAAGTCCGGCCTGCCGGTTTCCCTGAATCCCTTCATAAATGTTACTTTGCTCACACTCCAACAGCACGTCAAGTATTAAAAACCATTTGTCTCCATTCACTCCTATCAAACACACTCATGCATGCCTGCTGGAAGTCCAAGCCCCTCGCACACAAAACCTCCTTTACCCCCTCCCTCCAACCTTTCCTAGGCGACCCCTACCCGCCTTCCTTCCACTACAGACTGATACACTCTTGAAGTCTTTCTGTTTCGCTCCATTCTCTCTACATGTCCGAACCACCTCAACAACCCTTCCTCAGCCTCTGGACAACAGTTTTGGTAATCCCGCACCTCCTCCTAACTTCCAAACTACGAATTCTCTGCATTATATTCACACCACACATTGCCCTCAGACATGACATCTCCACTGCCTCCAGCCTTCTCTCGCTGCAACATTCATCACCCATGCTTCACACCCATATAAGAGCGTTGGTAAAACTATACTCTCATACATTCCCCTCTTTGCCTCCAAGGACAAAGTTCTTTGTCTCCACAGACTCCTAAGTGCACCACTCACTCTTTTTCCCTCATCAATTCTATGATTCACCTCATCTTTCATAGACCCATCCGCTGACACGTCCACTCCCAAATATCTGAATACATTCACCTCCTCCATACTCTCTCCCTCCATTCTGATATCCAATCTTTCATCACCTAATCTTTTTGTTATCCTCATAACCTTACTCTTTCCTGTATTCACCTTTAATTTCCTTCTTTTGCACACCCTACCAAATTCATCCACCAACCTCTGCAACTTCTCTTCAGAATCTCCCAAGAGCACAAGGTACTATGAAATTTAAGTTGCTAGGGATTCGAAAACTAACCCAAAAAGTTTTTTCCAGGTCTATAGCACAAAAGTTAGAGATAATATAGGTCCCCTTAAAAATAACTATGGGCATCTTACTGACAAAGAGAATGAAATGTGCTCGATTTTAAATAATTATTTTCTCTCGGTTTTTGCACAGAAAGACACTAACAATATTCCAGTAATTAACTTTTATAGTGGGCTAGAAGAATATTAATTATGTAACATCCAGTCATAGTGAAAAGGGTTGTGAAGCAGAAGACAGACGAAGCAAAATAAGTCGCCAGGTTGATGAGGTTTTTTCAAGGGTCTTAAGGAATTCAAAATGGAACTCTGTGAAAAAAAATTAAATAATATTTTTAATTTATCTCTTAAACAGGTAGGTCTTTTATATGGCAAGTGGGTAATGTAATTCCTATTTTTAAAACGGGACAAGTCTTACCGTTTAATTTCCGCCCCAATAAGCCTACCTCAAAGGTAGGCAAATTATAAGTCAATTTTTGCTGAGTTATAAGAAGCCATCTCAAAGCATAGTTTATTTAAAGTGCTCAGCATGGATTTACAAGGGCCGTCTTGTTAACTAATTATTTAAATTTTTCAGTAAAACTTTTGAGGCGTTGACCCGATAAAGATTTTATATTATTTACTTGATTTTAGTAAAAGGTTTTGATGGGTTTTCCGCACCAAAGACTTTTAAAAAGAAAGGGTAGTCATGGCTTTGGGGGAAAAGTCCCTCTCCTGGATCGAGTCATGGCTTCACGGGAACAGGAAGGAGAGATTGTCCTTTAAATGGGGTTAAATCCGAGTGGGATCTGTACAAGGGGGCTTTCCAAGGGATCAGTTTGGGCCCGTTGTTGTTTATAATATATATCAATGACCTTGATGAGGGAATTACTAGTGATAGGAGCAAATTTGCCGATGACACAAAGATAGGTGGTTTATATTTGAGGTGGTCAGTCCCTCATTTGGAGAAGAGCTTGTTCCATAGTATGTTTCATACTATGGAACAATGCTCTTCTCCAGACTGAGGGACTGACCACCTCAAAACTTTAAGGGTGATGATGATTACATCATCTCAAGTATCTTCTTGCTTCATCAATTTCTGACCGACTGAAGAAGCCTACTGTGTAGGCGAAACGTTTCGAAATAAAGATACCTAACTGTTGCATATGTGTCTTACCTAACAACCTGTCGGTATTTTATACCATTTTAATGTTCAATAGGTAGGATAATTGATTCAAACGTAGATGTTAGGGAACTTCAGGAGGATTTAAACAAACTATATTCTTGGTTAGAAAAGTGGCAGATGCAGTTCAATGTAGATAAATGAAAGGTTCTGAAGCTCGTGAGTGTACAAACCCTAGCTCTTATAATTTTGAATGATGTAGAACTTAGCTATACAGTGGAAATAAATTGTATAAAATACCGACACACTGGAAATATGAACACTTAGGGCATATGCCATGCAGATTGCAAAAGGACTTAGGGGTTATGGTGAGCAGCAACCTTAAACCAAGACAGCAATGTTAGGTAAGACACATATGCAACAGTTAGGTATCTTTATTTCGAAACGTTTCGCCCACACAGTAGGCTTCTTCAGTCGAGTACAGAAAAGTTGATAGAAGCAGAAGATACATGAAGATGATGTAATCAGTCCATCACCCTTAAAGTTTTGAGGTGGTTCAGTCCCTCAGTTGGAGAAAAGCATTGTTCCATAGTATGTTTCATACTATGGAAAAAATGCTCTTCTCCGGACTGAGGGACTGACCACCTCAAAACTTTAAGGGTGATGGATGATTAATCTCTTCAAGTATCTTCTGCTTCTATCAACTTTTCTGTACTCGACTGAAGAAGCCTACTGTGTAGGCGAAACGTTTCAAAATTTAAAAATACCTAAATGTTGCTATGTGTTTTTACCTAAAACCTGTCGGTATTTTATACCATTTTAATGCTCAAGACAGCAATGCCTAAGCGTATGTAATAAGGCAAATAGATTACTGGGATTTATATCAAGAAGTGTAAGCAACAGAAGTCCAGAGGTCATACTGCAGCTTTATACATCATTAGTAAGGCTCAACTAGATTAGCAGCTCAATTCTGGTCTCCATATTACAGAATGGACATCAATTCGTTAGAAAACATTCTGCGTAGGATGACTAAATTAATACACAGCATTAGAAATCTTCCTTATGAAGAAAGATTAAAGACTCTTAAGTTACATTCACTTGTTAGACGAAGAATGAGGGGAGACCTGATCGAAGTGTATAAGTGGAAGATATGTATTAATAAAGGGGATATTAATAAGGTCTTTAGGATATCTCTCCAAGAAAGAACCCGCAGTAATGGATTTAAATTAGATAAGTTTAGATTTAGAAAGGACACAGGAAAGTATTGGTTTGGAAATAGGGTAGTTGATGAGTGGAACAGTCTACCTAGTTGGGTTATTGAGGCTAGGACTTTGGGTAGTTTCAAATTTAGGTTGGATAAGTACATGAGTGGGAGGGGTTGGATTTGAGTGGGACTTTCTCATCAGAGCTTATTTCTTGGGTAGCATTGAAATTGGGTTGGGCAAATGTTTTGTTAGTGGGATGAATTGTAAAGGACGTGCCTAGTATGGGCCAACAGGCCTGCTGCAGTGTTCCTCCTTTCTTATGTTCTTATTTATCCAACCTAAATTTGAAACTACTCAATGTCCTAGCCTCAATAACCCAACTAGGTAGGCTGTTGGAAATAAATGGTATAAAATACCGACACAATGGAAATATAAACACAAATGCAGTATAATGTGATCCTTTATTGACAACGTTTCACCCACACAGTGGGCTTTTTCAAGTCACACACGGATCTACCTGGGGTTGGAAGGTACGGGAGTATTTATAGTTCAGAATGTTGAGGTCAGGTGGAGAATGCTGCATCTGATGATCTACCGGGTGGGGTTATAGAGTCTTGGGTAGCTAGGCGGGGATATTGGACAAGTTGTGAGTAGACCTTCTGCAGTGTTCTATGTTCTTATATGGGATAGCGATGAAGAAGTTTCTTGGCGAGTGGTTCAGCTATGTTATAGAAGCCATTGTTCTGGTTGAAATTGTTGGTTATAGAGATAAACGATGATTCCAGGATCCTTCCCACCAACTCCATTGCCAAACATGTTTCCAACATCTTTGCCAAAACATCATTCCAAGTATCTACCTCCACAACCACGACCATCAAGGACATCACCAGTAGTAGACAGGACAAGCCTCCATCCTCTGCAGGGGTATACATAATCCCTTGTAATGACTGCAACAAATTATATGTGGGCGAAACATCAAGAGACCTCCAAACACGTATTTCAGAACACCAATATGCAAGCAGGACTGACGATACAAGGAATGCCTGTGTACAACATCGCAATTCACACAACCATTTAATTAACTACAGAAACTCAAGACTTATAGCCACAGAAGACAACACTCAATACAGAAGAATCCTGGAATCATCGTTTATCTCTATAACCAACAATTTCAACCAGAACAATGGCTTCTATAACATAGCTGAACCACTCGCCAAGAAACTTCTTCATCGCTATCCCATATAAGAACATAGAACACTGCAGAAGGTCTACTCACAACTTGTCCAATATCCCCGCCTAGCTACCCAAGACTCTATAACCCCACCCGGTAGATCATCAGATGCAGCATTCTCCACCTGACCTCAACATTCTGAACTATAAATACTCCCGTACCTTCCAACCCCAGGTAGATCCGTGTGTGACTTGAAAAAGCCCACTGTGTGGGTGAAACGTTGTCAATAAAGGATCACATTATACTGCATTTGTGTTTATATTTCCATAGGTAGACTGTTCCACTCAACTACCCTATTTCCAAACCAATACTTTCCTATGTCCTTTCTAAATCTAAACTTATCTATTTTAATTTAAATCCATTACTGTCATGTTGTACCAAGATCCCATGATGTTGCAGTGTCTGACAGATGTGATGAATGGTTTTGCAAACCGACAAGTTGAAGAATTGAGACACTTATGCAACACATGGGAATCTTTATTGAAGAAACGTTTCGACACACAGTGGCTTCATCAGCCCAATACAAAGTAGAAGTGGGTAAGGAGAGTAGAAGTTTGAGGTAATCAGTCCCTCAACCTGGAATGGATGTGTTCAGTCCATCACTCTTGTAGGAAGTGCAGCATAGGGCCAGAGAGGTGGCTTATATACTGCGGTGAGATGAATTGAAGCAGTGATGGACTGAACACATCGATTCCAGGTTGAGGGACTGATTATCTCAAACTTCTACTCTCCTTACCCACTTCTACTTTGTATTGGACTGATGAAGCCACTGTGTGTCGAAACGTTTCTTCAATAAAGATTCCCATGTGTTGCATAAGTGTCTCAATTCTTCAACTTGTCGGTTTTCAAAACCATTCATCACATCTGTCAGACACTGCAACATCATGGGATCTTGGTACAAAGACTTCAACGCTTGCCCAACCTTTGGACGACGACCTACTTAAAATAGTGGCAGGTCCCACTGTGATCCCGCCTCCTCCTGCTTCAACTCATCTCACCGCAGTATATAAGCCACCTCTCTGGCCCTGTGCTGCACTTCCTACAAGAGTGATGGACTGAACACATCGATTCCAGGTTGAGGGACTGATTACCTCAAACTTCTACTCTCCTTACCCACTTCTACTTTGTATTGGACATCATTGCTGTCTTGGTTTAAGGTTGCTGCTCACCATAACCCCCCAAGTCCTTTTTGCAATCTGTATGGCTAAGTTCTACATCATTTAACTTATAAGTGCTAGGGTTATGTACACCCCCGAGCTTCAGAACTTTGCATTTATCTACATTGAACTGCATCTGCCACTTTTCTGACCAAGAATACAGTTTGTTTAAATCCTCCTGAAGTTCCCTAACATCTACGTTTGAATCAATTATCCTACCTATCTTTGTGTCATCGGCGAATTTGCTCATATCACTAGTAATTCCATCATCAAGATCATTGATATATATTAGTGGGTTAGGTTTAGAATCTTTAGCAACTGATTCATAAGATGACCCTCACCTCTTTTGATACGCCTATAAATTCCTTTCTTATGCCCTAGTAGATATTTCAGCATATTATTCATCCATTTTGGGTCATTTCTATTTGATCTAATTTCTTTATACGGGATAAACGTTCTTTGAGCCTCATGTATAGTGTTCAGAAAACTGTCATATTGATACCTCTCTTCGTTACCCCAGTCAACAGATGATAGGTGTTCTCTAAGCCCATCGTAATCTGCTAAGTGAAAATCTGGGACTGTTACTGAGTTATCCCTACTATCATACTTCCATTCAATGCTAAATGTAATTGATTTGTGGCCGCTAGCACCCAGTTCCTCTGAAACTTCTCAATTATTAACAAGGGATTCATTGTTTGCCAGAACTAAGTCAAGCAGGTTATTACCCTTTGTAGGTTCTATCACAAACTGCTTCAAAAAACAATCCTGAACTACTTCTAAGAAGTCGTATGATTCTAAATTCCCAGTCAAGAAATTCCAATCAATATGACTAAAGTTAAAGTCTCCTAGAATTACTACATTATCGTGCCTTGTGGCCCTAACAATTTCCTCCCATAGTAGTCTCCCCTGGTCACTATCTAAGTTTGGGAGATGGTATATCACACCTAAAATTAATTTTACATGCCCCTCTGAAAATTCTATCCAAACAGACTCTGTATGTGTTACTTCAGACTTAATACCCGTTTTTATGCAACAGTTCAAGCGATCTCGGACATACAATGCCACCCCACCTCCCCTCCCGACACTTCTATTTACTTGGAACAATTTAAAACCCTGAATGTGACATTCTGCAGGCATGTCCCGACTTTTTGAATTAAACCACGTCTCAGTTATGGCAAATACATCAATGTTACCTGCACTAGCAACTAGTCTCAACTCGTCCATCTTATTCCTAGCACTGCGACTATTTGTGTAATATATATTTAAAGACCCTCGTCTCTCTTTACCCTTCCTGCTCCTTTCTGTTATTCCACTAAACCCATTACTGTCCTTGTCAATTAGTGCCACTGGCTTTCCAATATCCACCTCATTTTGCCTATTACTAGTTCTCCTAATACTCATATTACTACACTGCGACTTCACTGTTTTCCCGCCAAAACCCATACCACTAACTATTCCTATTTTTAAAGACCTAACAGCCCCTCTCAACTGCGTTGGCCAGTGCTCCCACCCCAGACCTAGATAAGTGAACCCCATCCCTGGCATTCATGTCATATCTGCCATAGAAGAGGTTCCAGTTGTCAATGAATGTTACCGCATTTTCCTTACAGTATTTGTCCAGCCAGCAATTGACACCAATTGCTCTGTACAACCATTCATATCCAACTCCTCTCCTTGGCAAAATGCCACATGTGGCAGGGTTCCCACCCTTCCTCCTAATTATCTCTATTGCTGACCTATACCTGCTAATCAGGTCCTCACTTGTACATCTGCCAACATCATTGCCTCCGGCACTGAGACAGATAATAGGATTGCTCCCATTACCTCTCATGATGTCATCCAGACAGCTAACAATATCCTTCATCCCAGCCCCAGAAAAACACACACTCTTCCTCCTACTCCTGTCCTTCAAGCAGAATGCCCTATCCATGTACTTAATCTGGCTATCCCCAACAACAACAATGTTTTTACCTTCCTTGGTGCCGTCTTTTGTGATGCTCCCAGTAGTCGACTCACATTCATCAGGTAGCATTACACCACTTGTGGGATTCGTCAAGACGTTGTTGATGTTTTTTCGTTTGGGGTTCCTAGGGATGTCTCACTCACGTCTGCCAATGCTTCCTTGGTGCTCGTTGTGGCATTCCCAGTAGAACACTCACATTCGTCAGGTAGCACCGAGAATGGGTTGGAAGTTTCCACGGTAGTCTTCTCGTTTCTGCCTCTCCCACCGTTTTCTTGATCCTCAGCTTGGTTCCATGTTGCTCGTCCACTGACCAAGCTCCCCTTTTTAAACCCTGAGGACTCACAACAGGAGGATTACTACAAATCCTCTTGTTCTCCTCCGTTAATCACCTTTATCTCCAGCTTAGCAACTCTGAGCTCTTCTCTCAGCTGCTGGTAAAGTTGCTCAAGAGAGGGGCATCCTTGTTCAGATTTCAGAGAGAGCACACCAAAACAGGTCTTCACAGAGCTAAGTACACGTCACCATGTACTTATCCAACCTAAATTTGAAACTACCCAAAGTTCTAGCCTCAATCACCCAAATAGATAGACTGTTCCACTCATCAACTACCCTATTTCCAAACCAATACTTTCCTATGGCCTTTCTAAATCTAAACTTATCTAATTTAAATCCATTACTGCGGGTTCTCTCTTGGAGAGATATCCTCAAACCTTATTAAAATCCCTTTTTTTTAATACCTATCTTCCACTTATACACTTGGATCAGGTCTCCCTCATTCTTTGTCTAACAGTTAATGTAATTTAAGAGTCTTCAATCTTTTTCATAAGGAAGATTTTCTAATGCTAAGTATTAATTTAGTCATCCTACATGAATGTTTTCTAACGAATTTATGTCCATTTTTGTAATATGGAGACCAGAATTGAGCTGGGATAATCTAGGTGAGGCCTTACTAATGATGTATAAAGCTGCAGTATGACCTCTGGACTTCTGTTGCTTACAAGTCTTGATGTAATCCCAGTAATCTATTTGCCTTATTACGCGCGCCTAGGCATTGCTGTCTTAGTTTAAGGTTGGGTGCTCACATAACCCCCAAGTCCTTTTCGCAATCTGTGTGACTAAGTTCTACATCATTTAACTTATAAGTGCTAGGGTTATGGACACTCCCAAGCTTCAGAACCTTGCATTTATCTACACTGAACTGCATCTGCCACTTTTCTGACCAAGAATACAGTTTAAATCCTCCTGAAGTTTTCCCCAACATCTACGTTTGAATCAATTATCCTACCTATTTTTTTGGGCTCGGCGAATTTGCTCATATCACTAGTAACACCCTCATCAAGATCATTTGTATATATTATAAACAACAACAGGCCCAAGACGATCCCTGTGGAAAAGCCACTTGTTACAGATCCCCACTCGGATTTAACCCCATTTATGGACACACTCTGCTTCTTGTCTGTGAGCCATGACTCGATCCACGAGAGCACTTCTCCCCCAATGCCATGAGCTTCCACTTTTTTTTAGCAGTCTTTGGTGTGGAACTGTATCAAAAGCCTTACTAAAATCTAAGTAAATAATATTAAATTCTTTGTTGTGGTCAACAGCCTCAAAGCTTTACTGAAGAAAGTTAATAAATTAGCTAGACAAGACCGGCCTCTTGTGAATCCATGCTGAGTATCATTAATCAAGCTATGCTTATCAAGATGGCTTCTTATAATCTTTGGCTATAATTGATTCTAGTAATTTGCCTACAATTGAGGTCAGGCTTATTGGGCGGTAATTTGAAGGTAACGACTTTCCCTGTTTTGATAATGGGAATTACTTAGCCATTTTCCCCCACATAACAACACTACACCTGTTTGAAGAGATAAATTAAAAATATTAGTTTTTGGTTCAACAGATTTTCCTTTTTGGCATTCCTTAAGAACCCTTGAAAAAACCTCATCAGGCCCCGGGCGACTTAATTGCTTCAGTCTGTCTATCGGGCTCACAACCATTTCACTAGTGACTTTATGTTACATAATTTATCTTCTTCTTGCCCACTGTAAAAATTAATTACGGAATATTGTTAGTGTCTTCCTGTGTAAAAACCGAGAGAAAATAATTATTTAAAATCGAGCACATTTCATTTCTTTGTCAGAAAGGGTGCCCATAGTTTTTTTTAAAGGGGGACCTATCTTATCTCTAATTTTTGGGTTCTAGAGACCGGGAAAGGGGGAATCCCCCTCCATAAGGACTCTAAGGCACTGATAAAATATATAAATGAACTTTGGTAATAGGGGTTATGATGAGTGGAACAGTCTGCCTAGTAGGGTGATCGAAGGCTAAAACATTGGTAATTTCAAATTTAGGTTGGATAAATACATGAGTGAGGGGGATTGATTGAGTTGGACTGCCCTGAGCTTATTGCTTGGTAGCATTTTTGTCGTTAGTGAGTTGGATTTGTTAACGGACCGGCCTAGTAATGGGCCAACAGGTTTATTGCAGTGTTCCTCCTTAAGTTCTAAAAGCTATGGCTTGGGTAGTTTCAAATTTAGGTTTGGATAAATACACGAGTGAGAGGGGTTGGATTTGATTCAGATTTTGCACCCTGAGTTATTGTTTGGGGTAGCATTGTTCTGTTAGTGGGTTGGTTTTGTGAAGGACCAGACTAGTAGGGGCCAGCAGGCCTTTGCAGTGTTCCTATTTTCTTAAGTTCTTATGTTCTTATTTAACATCAACACTTACCAGTAGGGTGATCGAGGCTAGGACCTTGGGTAGCTTAAGAAGACATTGGACAAATAATAGTGGGAGGACCTGAGTTTGATTTGTGTCATTGGGTACTGGAGTAAATTCTTGGGAGCTTTGTGTGAAGTCATTTTGATAAGGAACCTGCCTTGTATGGGCGTAGACCTGCAGTGTTCTTCTATTGTTTTTGTTCTTAGTGGGAAGGATTGTAAAGGACTTGCCTAGTATGGGCCAACAGGCCTACTGCAGTGTTTTTTCTCCTTTCTTATGTTCTTATTGAAGACTTGTTTGTGTGAGGGAGGGATGGCAAGTTTATTGTTGGAGATTAGACACTAAAAATCAACTCTTCGGCTTATTTATCTATCACAATTCAACAATTCAATAATGGTGGTGAAGCAGCAGCTGAGGCAGCGGTGTGTTCTGTAGCCCTATATAACTCCAACAACATTGGAGAATTTGGTAAAATTTGCGGGAAAAACTAAAGAAGGAACCCTCTACCACCATCACTACGACCTTCTACCACTATTATAACTGTTACCACCATCACTACTACCTTCTACCACCATCAAACACTGTACTTAGCTAAGTGAGGACGTGTCGAGTGGGGCCCTATGGACTGAACCAAGATGCCCTCCATCGAGCAACTTTACAACAGCTTTAAAGGAAGAATTGAGGGTGGCGAAGATAGAGATTCCGCGACTGACCGAGAAAAAAAAAGAAAATTCGTAGAAGTCCTCCTGTTTTGGAGTCCTCAGGTCAAAAGGGAAACTGGTCAGTGGCTGGACAGCATGGAATGAAGTTGACGATCAAGAAGACGAATGGAAAGGTGGAAACGATGAAGAAGAAAGAGACGCCATGGAATCTGTTGTGGAAACATCTAATGCTTTCTCCGTGCTACTCGACGAATGTGAGTCGACTTTCTGGGAACGCCACAACGAACGACACCCCAAGGAAGGTAAGAATATTGTTGTTGTTGGAGATAGCCAAGTTAGGTACATGGATAGGGCATTCTGCTTGAAGGACAGGAGCAAGAGACAGAGAGTTTTTCTTTCCCGGGGCGGAATGGAGGATATTGTTAGCCATCTGGATGACATCATGGAGGTAATGGGAGCAATCCTATTATCTGTCTCAGTGCTGGAGGCAATGAGTTGGCAGATATAGGAGTGAGGACCTGATTTAGCAGGTATAGGTCAGCAATAGAAATAATTAGAGGAAGGTGGGAACCCTGTCATTTTATGGTATTTGCCAAGGAGAGGAGTTGGAAAAAGAATGGTTGTCCAGGGCAATTGGTGTCAATTGCTGGCTGGACAAATACTGTGGGGAAAAATGGGGTAACATTCATTGACAACGGGGGCCCTCTTCTATGGCGAAATGACATGATGCCAGGGTGGGGTTCACTTATCTAGGGGGGGGGGGGGCACTGGCAATGCAGTGGGGGGGAGTGTTAGGACTTTTAAACTAGGAATAGTTAGGGGTTTTAGGGTTTTTTGGCAGGAAAACGTGAAGTCCCAGTGTAGAAATTTTATGATTTCTGGGGGGAACAGTAATAAGCAGAACGGGTAGATTTTTAAAAACCCAGTGACATTAGGTAAAAGGGGACAGTAGTGGGTTTGTAGAAAAACAAAAATGAGTGGGGAAGGGTGAAGAGAAAGGGGTCTTCAATGTAATTAGCTAATAGCCGTTTGCTAGGTAAAATGGAGAATTAAATTAGTTGCTAGTGCAGGAAACTGATTATTTGCCATACTGAGATGCCTGGGAATTCACATTCGGTTTTTTAAAAATGTTCCAAGTAGATAAAGTTTTGGGAAGGGGGGTGGGGGGGCATTTATGTCCGAGATAGTTGAACTGTTGCATAAAAACGGGTATTAATCTGAAGTAACATATACAGAATCTTTTTGGATAGAATTTTCGAGGGGCATAAAAAATTGTTTTTTGGGTGTTATATACCGTCCCCCCAAACTTAGATGGGGCCCAAGGGAAAACTATGGGGGGGAAATTTTTAAAAGGCCAAAAGGCACGATAATGTAGTATTTTTAGGAGTTTTAAACTTTAGTCATATTGTTTGGAATTTTTGATTGGAATTTGAACATCCCTTTTTAAAAGAAGTTCAGGATTGTTTCTTGAAGCATTTTTGTGCAGAACCACAAGGGGAAAAAACCCTGCTTACTTACTTCTGGAAAAACAAAAATCCCTTTGTTAATAATTTAAAATTTTCAATTACTGGGTGCTAGCGACCACAAATTAAATTTACATTTAGCATTGAATGGAAGTATAATGTGGGGAAAACTCAGTAACAGTCCCAGATTTTTGCTTACAGATTACAATGGGCTTAGAGAACACTTTCGTCTGTGAAGGGGTAACAGGAGCTTCAGTTGAAATTTTCGAACACTTACATGTGCTCAAAGAATTTTTTTTACCCATAAAGAAATTAGATAAAATAAAATGACCCAAAATGGTGAAAAATAGGTAAAATATCTACTGGGGCTAAAAAAGGGAATTATGGGGCGTATCAAAAGAGGCGGGGTCATCTTTTGAACAATGTATTGACATTAAGGGGGATTTTAAAAAAGGGGAAAAGAAAAGCAAAAAAGGGACTATGAAATTAAAGTTGCTAGGGATTCGAAAACAAACCCCAAAAAAGTTTTTTCCAGGTTTGAGAGCAGGGTCAAACCCTTTCCTAAAAACCCCTCTTGTACACTCCACAACACATGGTCTTGCCCTTTGTATATTCTTCTTTAGCACAATTTCCCTTTTGCAGTGCTCTAGCCCTTTTTCGGGTTTAGCACCTTGTTATATTACTGCTTCTCCTCACTCAACAACAGATTTCCCTTTCCAAAAGACCATGTTGGTACAATTTATCCTAATGAGGGCATAATATAAGATAGGGGGTTTGTGTAAACCCTGTTTGACATTGTTTTAATGTCTCTTTGTCCATTTTTTAATTTTGGTTTTTTTTTAAATTTTTTTAAATAGTAGTGTTGTAAATTGTAAAAACAGAGTAGGGGAAAATCAGTCAATATACATTATTTAGGATACATACGGTCAGAGACCCCCATCGTAAGTCTGAGGTGCGGAAAACGAGTACGTCGCTAATGGGGAAAAGGCTGTTTTTAATATTGGAGGTTTATCGGAAGAGTTGGGGGCAACGCCCCGGGGCCCCGGTCTGTGACCAGGCCTCCTTGGGTCAGTGTCCGGATGCGCCCCACACCAGTCGACAACACCCAGGTACCCTTTTACTGTGGGGAACATAGACAACGGGTGGAAAAAAACACGTCCAATTTTTTTTGGGGGGAATCGAACCCAGGCCCTCCCGGTGAAGCGAGAGCTTTTAACCACCGGGCCCACCCCAAGAATATAATAAAAATTAAAAATGTTTGGTTGAAGTCATTTTGTTTACTCAATTTTTAGTTAACATAATACACACAACTTGTGCTTTTCTGGAAGTCTTTACAGACAAAATTTAAGTGACAATTTTTTTAGTGAAGCGTGAAAATTAAAAAAAAAAAATCTTTTTTTAGTTGAGATGTTGTGTTGGTAATTGGGGAAAATTTGTCTATATGACTAATTTTCATTGGGGGACGTTTTTTTTTGGGGAAAAGAACCGGTTGTGTTTGCCAGACACTATACTTCAGTACTTCAAGAAGCACCAGTGTAATGTCTTGAACAAAAAACTGATATTGAAGAAGTATTTTGTGGAAGACTCCAGGTTGTGTCTTCCCGACATATATCTTCAGTATTCAAGAAGCAATGTAAGTGTCTTGAACAACAATGATATTGCAAATATTTGGGGAAGACACCAGTTGTGTCTTGCCGACAAAATCTTCAGTATTTAAAAGAAAGGCAACAGGTGTTTTCTTGGTTTTTTTAATTATTTTTTACAAATTTAAACAAATGTGCTTTTGATTTTGGGGGAATTCTATCTAAAAAGCAGGCATTTAATTTTTTTGAGGGTTCTTTTTGTAGTTCTATGACTTTTAAGCCGGGGTCCAAGCTGTGTACTACATCATGAGCTCACTTACTCAGAAAGTTTGTGAGCAGAAAATTTTGGGGTTTAAAATATGAGAGAATGAATCTCTGTGGGTAAGTGTGCCCCATATAAAACAAAGCCCTGCAGCAGGCATGATAATGAGACAAAAAAGTGAAAACTTTTTTTTGGTTTAAAACAGAAAATTTTTTGGTGTTTTTTCATGTTTTTTATAGTGCATTCACTGTTTTTTGGTTCATTTGATAGAAGATGTATTAAATATGTTTTTGTGGTTTTTTGTACTGAAAATAACTTGAAATTGATTAGAGTAGTAGAACTGTTAAATTTTTGCTGATGTTGGGGGGAAAACAATCACATCAGCATCCAATAAACATCGCTTATTATTATAAAATTATTACATTATTGCATAACATAACTTTTCTATTTTTTTGTGCATAAAAATAAAATTTAGAAAAAAAAACAAAAAGAAATTTATCTGTAGAGCCCACAATGTAACTAATAAAATAGTGGAAAGTTGTTTGTGCATTAATTATTCGGGCCCTATTTGAAATTGGAATATTTAGAATTTTGTGTGAAATTGGCTGCTTCCATTTCCAATATTGATTGGGAAGTTGAAATAGTTGATTTGGGCAATTTTATGTGTCAGTAAATAATATGGAAAAACCCTACTAGTAATAGTAAGAATTGGGTTTAAAGGAAAAGTAATTGGCCAAAAACATGACTAAAATTTGGGGAAAAAATTTCCAATGCATAAAAATTTCTGAACACAGCAAAGTTTGCAGGAGTTTAACCCCATCAATTCTTTATAAAATTTTTTTACTAAATTTTTTTTTTACCTTTGGAAAAGTTTCTAGATTTCATAAGAAAAAAAAACAAAAATTTTTTAGACCCTGTTGGAATTTTCAGATTTGGGTCTGAACCCCCCCAAAGGGTCAATAAAAAAATCAAGTTAGTATTTCGTAAATTTAAAAATTTTCAGAAAATTTGTTTAGACACAAGAGCAATAATAATAATAATAATAATAAAATAATAATAATTTGTTGAGGGTATCTGCAGTGTTCTAGTACAAACATTAATGTTTTAACACAAAACAAAAATTATGATAGTGTTTTAACAAACAATATAAACTTTAATAGTGCTCATAATAAGTAGACAAAGTTTTGCCTAAATAAATCTTAAGATGGGAATATGTTCAGTAAGGAAAATCATGTGTTCATTATCCAAAATAGTTAAAAAAAAAAAACATGAAATAGACATAGATTAATTATATCACTGTTGTATGACTAAAATATTTTAAATGAAATACCTTCATTTAAAAAATATGGGAAAACATAAAGAACATAAACCCTATCAAGTTCGGTGTTGAAATTTTTGTCAAAAAAACCATCTTGTGTCACATGTGAATACATACGGAGATAAACCTTCAATGTTAAAAAGGGGTTTGAAATGTTTTTGGGAAAAAAAAAAATCTTGACACACATGAAGTACATACAGGAGATAAACCATATGAAGCACAAGTTTTGAAATGTTTTAGTGAAAATGTGTTTGGGCATTTGGGGTAATAAGGAGTACACCCAAACAATGTTTGAGTTCTGAAATGTTTTAATCAAAAAACCGTCTTTTGAGTCATATGAGAGTACATACGGAGATAAAAACCCTTCGTGTTTGAAGTTTTGTAAAAAGTTTTAAAGTAAAAAGTCTCTTGTAAACATATGAGAGTACAAAAGTAACCCCCCAATGTTTTGAGTTCTGAAATGTTTTAACAAAAAACCAGTCTTTTGAGTCATATAGATACATACAGGGGGATAAACCCTTGGTGTTTGAGTGTCTGAAATGTTTTAATCAAAAAAATCTTGTGACACTTGAGAGTCATACGGAGATAAACATATCAGGGTTTGGTGTCTGAAATGTTTTAATTAAAATATCATCTTTTGAATCATATGAGAGTACATCAGGAGATAAAATATCAGTTTTCTGAGTGCTGAAATTTTTAAAACAAAAAGGCAATTTTTACACATATGGAGTACATACAGGAGTTAAACCATATCAGGGTTTTGAGTGTTGAAATGTTTTTAATCAAAAAAACAATCTTATTACACATGTGGAGTACATACAGGGGTTAAACCCTAACAATTTCTGGTGTCTGAAATGTTTTTAAAAAAAAAGCAGTCTTGTGAGTCTATGAGGTACATAAGGGGATAAAATGTTGTGTTTAAAGTTTTTAGAAATATTTTTGTCAGAATCATCAAATATATAAAAGGGATTCCCTAACGGTTGAGATGAAATATGCTAGTGAAATGTCAGTCAATAAATCATGTAATTTATAGAGGGGAAAAGTTGTATTAAGTTCAGAATATCTTATATATTTTATAAAAAGTCAGTCTTTTGTACTCTGAGAGTGTGTACAGTATAAACAATATTTTTATTGGAAAATTTTGTAAGGTCAAATTTTGTAGTCTGTTTTACTTTAGAACCAAGAATTCTGCAGTGAAATATTAAGTGAACAACGTAGTGAAAAGTTCAGTGAATAACAGTAGGGAAAAATTTTTATGAACAACAATAGTGAAATGTTCAGTGAACAACATAGTGAATGTTCGTGAAAACATAGTGGAAATTCAGTGAACAACAGAGTGAAAAAAATTCAGGAACAACTAGTGAAAAAATTTAGTGAAAACGTAGTGAAAAAATTCATGAACAACGTAGTGAAATGTTTTTGAAAACGTAGGAATTTTTCAGTGAACCAGTAGTGAAATTAAGGGAGTAAGAGAAAACTGGTTCAATACTATAATCCAAGGACTGTTTATTTTTTTTTTTTTATTTTATTATATAATTCCCCCAAACAATTTAGAACTTAACAAAATTTAATTATATCTATTATCTTTTTTGTTTCTGTTTCAATTGTTCAAAAAGGGGGAATTGAGTTCTTTGAAGCCGTGTTGTCTTACTTTTTAAGGTTATCAATACCAAGGGGCAGGTTTCAAAAAGTACTGCTTTTCCATCTTTGAAGCCCGTGTTGTCTTTCTTGTTAATGTTATCAATACCAGAGGTGTATGGTTGACAAGAATGTCTGTTCTCTCACTTTGAAGCCGTGTTTTCTTACTTGTTAAGGTTATCAATACCAGAGGGCTTGGTTGACAAGAAGTACTGCTTCTTATCTTTGAAGCCTGTGTTGTCTTACTTGTTAATGTTATCAATACCAGAGGTGCTATGGTTGACAAGAATGCACTGCTTCTCTCATCTTTGTATGAAATATATGTGGTTAGCCAGACTTGAGTCCTGGAGGTAAATGGTACATTGACTGCACTCTGATGGAGGGGCCGAGATATTTTCAGTTTTGAAAATATCTCGGCATGATGAATTGAGTGATGGTGAGCATGTTTCTTCTTTTTGGGTTAACTTGCCTTGCTAGGAGAAGCTAGTATTAAAAAAATATGCTATTGGAACACACAGTAATGCAGAGCAAAACTTTTATTGAGATAAAGTTTCAACTTTTACAAATAGCAACATTTTTCAGGTCACTCTCCATAATGCCATTTCCTTTGTTTATGTGTTGGGAAAATTATGGTATTTTACAGTGTTGATGTTATTTTTTCCCCAAAATAAGTGTAGAAAATTAAGCTAGTGTCTTAGTGGCCAAAGATTAAGTTGTTCATAATCGTCAAGCTGAGAGTAGAGAAGTGCTTCAATACTAGACAGTAAACTAAGATCATGTTATCATAATTATTATCATAATCTTTATTTAAGCATGATACAGTGTTTGTACAGAGATGTGTGACATTTAGGTGTTCATGCAGAAAGAACAATGTTCTGCAGAACATTTAGGTGTTCATGCAGAAAGAACAATGTTCTGCAGAACATTTAGGTGTTCATGCAGAAAGAACAATGTTCTGCAGAACATTTCTGACAAACTTAAGACTTTCTTAAGACTAATATAACAATAACTTATTTATATTTATATACAAGATCTCTGGGTGATCATAAACAATAAATTTTGTTATTACAAGACACACAAGACTTTGCATATTAACACATTTTATTTATAAAACATCAAATTTAATTGTCGTAATGAATTGTGTAAACTATTTTGCATTAATATGTATCAGAAATTATCACAAATCACAAAAATTTGTTGACTCTTAGCACCAGTACACTAAGGTAAACCAGGCAACACACTGAGTCTGACGAATTATAGTTAGTATCAGTAGGTGAACTTGCCTGTTTACCATCATACAACATGGAAATAATACTTTTACCTCAAATGATCCTGATATTAACCCTTTCAGGGTCCGTCCCATAGATCTACGGCTTTACGTTCAGGGTCCAAACTGTAGATCTACGCCAAAATTCTAGCGGTGTCAAATTTAGCGCAAAAAGGCTGGTAGGCCTTCATCTGAGAGAGTGGGTCTGGGTGGTCAGTGTGCACACCATAGAAAAAATCTGGACGCCCCCATGGCATTGTGGGAACACCGCCAAAGTAGCATTGTTCATCATGCCTGGCGGCAAGGAAGCTCTCACTCCCCACTCACTCTCCTGGTGAATTCTGACTCTTCTCTTCACAACTTACCATATGGTACCATAAGGGACCATTGCACCATATGGTACCATTATATCAAATGATACCATTGTACCATATGGTACAGTGATACCATATGGTACAATGGTGCCATGTCATTCAATGGTATCATATGGTACAATGGCACAATGTGCCATATGGTACATTGTACCATATGGTACATTATACCATATGGTACATTGTACCATATAGTACAGGGTACAGGGACCCTAATGGAAATAAGTCTGTCTGACTTTTTTGGGTTATCCTAGGTTCTCCAAACATATGCTGCTAAGTATGATATTCTATGTAACTTTATTTGTGTATACCTAAATAAACTTATTTACGATGCCACATGCACTTGAGTAAGTTTATTCAGGTGTACAGAAATACAATTATACATAGATTATCATACATAGCAGCATATGTATAAAATCCTAGGATAACCCAAAAAAGTCAGGGTGACTTGTTTCCATAGGGATCCTTGCATCTGTACCATATGGTGTCCTGTACCATATGGTACCCTGTACCATATTGTACCCTGCATCATATGGTACCCTGCATCATATGGTACCCTGCACCATATGGTACCCTGCACCATATGGTACCCTGCACCATATGGTACCCTGCACCATATGGTATCCTGCACCATATGTTATCCTGCACCATATGTCATCCTGTACTGTATGGTACCCTATACAATATAGTACAATGTACCATATGGTACCCTGTAACATATGATACCATGTACCATATGGTCAAAAGGACGTATTGGTGGCAGGAGACACCAGCCAAGACTGAGTGAGTGGCGACACAAGGTAGCTAGTGACTCAGCAGTTTCCAAGACAAAGCGCTCTGTCATCCACCTCAAGTAACATGTCCAGTTCCTGTACATTTGTAAATATATAATAGAACATTACTAATATACAACATTTTTGCATATTTTTGTTGTAAACAAAATAAAGATGAAAATATTAGTGTGTTTATTGTATTGAATACAACAGTACCATATAGTACCATATGGTACAATGAACCATATGGTATCATATGGTACAATAAACCATATGGTATCATTGTTGTGTATGGTACAATGTACCATATGGTACCATTGCACCATATGGTGCCATAAGGGACCATTACACCATATGGTACCATTGTATATGATACCATTGTACCAAATGGTGCCATTGTACCATATTCTACCATATGGTACCATTGTATCATATGCCATTGTACAATATGGTACCATTGCACCCTATGGCACCATTGTACCATATGGTACTATGGTACCATTGTATTCAACACAATAATTGCACTAATATTTTCATCATTTTGTTTACAGTAAACTTGTAAACAAATTTTGTAAGCAATACAGTGGACCCGCGACCAGCAATGGCATCGATTAACAATAAATCTGACTAGCGATTCCTTTAAACGCAAAAATTTTGCCTCAACTAGCGCTTAAAAACCCGGCCAGCGCTTTTCGTTCCGTACCATATGCGTCCACTTTGGCCTGAGCGCGCCTCACTTGTCCCTTTGGTGCCAGTGTTTACAAGCCAGCCAGCCACCGCGGTCGCTTCCAAACATACAACTGGAACATTTCATATTATCTCAGCCTTTTTAGTGATTGCACCTGCAAAATAAGTCACCATGGGCCCCAAGAAAGCTTCTAGTGCCAACCCTACAGCAAAAAGGGTGAGAATTACTATAGAGATGAAGAAAGAGATCATTGATAAATACGAAAGTGGAGTCCGTATCTCTGAGCTGGTCAGGTTGTATAATAAACCCCAATCAACCATCGCTACTATTGTGGGCAAGAAAACGGCAATCAAGGAAGCTGTTCTTGCCAAAGGTGCAACTATGTTTTCGAAACTGAGATCGCAAGTACTCGAAGATGTTGAGAGACTGTTATTGGTGTGGATAAACGAGAAACAGATAGCAGGATAGCATCTCTCAAGTGACCATATGTGAAAGGCTAGGAAGTTGCATGACGATTTAATTAAAAAAATGCCAGCAACTAGTGATGTGAGTGAATTTAAGGCCAGCAAAGGTTGGTTTGAGAGATTTAAGAAGCGTAGTGGCATTCATTTGTGTTATAGAT